>PVHT021183585.1:2451030-2721964 GCA_004024745.2 Catagonus wagneri
CTTATTTGGGCCGCACCCGTGGCATATGGAGGTTCCCAGGCTAGGGGTCTAACAGGAGCTGTAGCTGCCAGCCTTCACCACAGCCACAGCAACGCGGGATCCGAGCCGTGTCTGCGACCTACACCACAGCTCACGGCAACGCCGGATCCTTAACCCACCGAGCAAGGCCAGGGATTGAACCCTCAACCTCATGGTTCCTAGTCGGATTCGCCAACCACTGAGCCACGACGGGAACTCCTAGAGTTCACTCTTGATGTTGTGCCTTCGTCATGTATGGACGAAAGCATGATGACATATATGCATCTCTATAACATCATACGGAGTATTTTTACTGCCCTAAGAATTCCCTGTGCTTTGCCTGTTCTTCTCCCCTCCACGCTCCCGCCCTCCAGCCCTTCAAACCACTGTCATTT
The DNA here is from genome assembly GCA_004024745.2 of Catagonus wagneri. Lineage (NCBI taxonomy): Eukaryota > Metazoa > Chordata > Mammalia > Artiodactyla > Tayassuidae > Catagonus > Catagonus wagneri. Next base: position 2,451,444 of record PVHT021183585.1, read on the forward strand.
TTACTCTCTCCATAGTTTTGCTGTTTCATATAATCAGGAGTATACAGTGTGTAGCAGCCTTGTCAGATTGGCTTTTATCACTTGGTAATATGCATTTAAGTTTCCTCCGTGTTTCCTCATGCCTTAACAGCTTATTTCGTTTTTAGCATTGAAGAATATTCCATTGTCTGAACGTACTACAGTTTATTCATATATTCACCTACTGGGCCATTCTGATTGTTTCCAAGGTCTAGCAATTATGAATAAAGCTGCTATAAACATCCACATACAGATTTTCTTCTTCTTCTTCTTCTTTTTATTTTTTGGCCTCCCCAGGCATATGGCGTCCCTATGCCAGGATAAGATTCAACCTGCCGTTGCAGCCTAAGCTGCATCTGCAGCACTCCAGATCCTTGACCCACTGTGTCGGGCCAGGGATCGAACCTGCATCGCAGTGCTTTGAAGCACTGCCGATAGTGTTGCACCACAGTGGAAACTCCCATATGCTGGTTTTTGGGTGGAGATAGTTTTCACTTTTGGGTAAATACCAAGAAGCATGATAGTGTAGGAGAATGTTCAGCTCTGTAAGAAACTGCCACACTGACTTCCAAATGGGCTGCACTATTTTGCATTCTCATTAGCAATGAATGAGTGTTCTGTCGCTTTACAACCTCAGCAGCACTTGATATTGTCGGTGTTCTAATTTTGGCCATTTTAATAGGTGCTATCTCATTGTTTCAGTTTTCATTTTTCTGGTGACATAGGACGTAGAACATCTTTTCATATATTTATTTGCCACATATGTATCTTCTCTGGTGAGGTGTCTGTTAAAGTCCATGGTCCATTTTTTCAATTGTGTTGTTTCTTATCGTTTAGTTTCAAGAGCTCTTTGTACATTTTGCCTAAGAGTCTTCTTTCCAGTGTGGTTTTTGTAAATATTTTTTCCCAGTCTGTAAGTAGTGGTTTATTTATCAAAATATATGCTGGTTCTTTACTTTTAGTAAGAAATTGCTCCAGACAGATTTTCAAATGATCATCGCATTTGAACATATGTGTATTGTGAGACTGCATTTTTTAAGAGATGAGCTGTTCAGTACTGTAGTCTCTAATCACATGTGGCTCTTAAATACTTGCTAGTGTAACCAAGACACAATTTTTATTTCACTTAATTTTAATTAAAATTTAAGAAATGATCTTGATACACTTTTAAATATATGTGTAAGAATTTGATTATGTGCGTCTACCTTTTTAACTACAAACTTAATGAAATCTAAATGTCTATTGAGCATTTCAAAACAAAATTTAGAGCCTGATTGGAAGTGTGTTCTTAGTATAAAGTGCACACTGAGTTTGGAGGACAAATATGAAAAAAGTATAATATTTCAAACATTTTTTATGTTTTTTTTTCATTGATTATTTGTTGAAATGACAAATTTTAGAAACATTGGGTTAAATAAAACATATTACAAAAATTAATTTTACTTTCTAATTTCTTACTCTGGCTGCAAGAAAATTGTAGATCACACATGTGGCTCACATTATGTTTCTACTGGGAAGTGCTCTTTAGGCTACCATGACACCAAGGTTCATCTGTTTATTCAGCATGAATTATATTCTGTTTGCTAGTCACTGGGGATTCAATCATGGGCAAGCCACACCAGGCACTTGCTTGCCATCATGGAGCTTACAGTCTAGTACTGGAGAAGATAATATATAAAGAGATAAGTGAATAAACCAACTCAAGTGTGTATTTCAGAGAAAACAAAACAGAGTAATCTGAGCTGATGACCTCTGGATGTTGCAGTCTAAGAAGATTAGTCAAAGGAAGTGGACAATTAATATGACACTTGAATGATGAAAAGAAGACAGCTATGGAAAGACCAGAGGAAAGAATGTTCCGGATACAGAAAATAACAGGAGTTGCTGGTTCCATAACTTGTTCACGAGAAGTTTACACAAACAGGACCACCAATAGTAAACTATGACAAAGGTATAGATATATGTTCCTATAAACCATGACAAAAGTATAGATATATGTTCTGTTCTTGGTAATCAGAATCTAAGCTCCCTTAAGGAAGGGGCTTTTATCTAGATTTTTCCCTAATTGAATATCAAGTAGTCAAATATTCAATAAAATTCATAAAGGAAATCCTGGTTAGGTGGGCTAGTGAGCATCCAGCAACATTTTCTGTAAAAATACTTTAAGAACATTTCTGTGAGCTAGTATCTTCACATCCCTATGTCAACATATTTAGGGTCTGATCGTTGTTGAGTGCCTGGTCAATGGCGGAGCTGAGATTTTCCAGAAACAAACACTAGCTCCTTTAATGATTGCCTATCAACAAAAATAGTAGTAACCCCCTAGTAAAGGGCCTTGCCAATGAAAGAGTTAAGATGTGAGAAAGCAATTGAGTTTATGTGAAGGAATTTCATGTTTTCAGTTGTGTAGAGTAACAAGACAGGTTTGATGGAATTACTTACTTGAAGGGACTTGTCTTTAAAAGCAGCTCCTTTTGTGTTCCAAACACATAGGCCATCCAGAGTGCTGATATTCTTTCCATGCCCAAGCCCATTAAGTTATGCATCATGTAAGGTAGAGAATCCTTTCTAGACTTTCTAGACAATCTGCTGTCCAGAAATTTAAGGCTGGGGCCCATACCTCACATTTTATGCATCTGCTCTGCAGTGTAACTGGGAATACAAGCAACAGTTCATGCATAATTTGTCTTCATCTCAACTCTTAAGACTTATTCTTGCTGTATAAATAAGGTAGAATGTTCCCTGACCTAAAAACAGTTATTTTCACCCCAGCAGCCAATGGACTGCTAGGTGAGGAAAGTGGTGTGTGATAAAGAGAATCACACTAAAAAGAGAAAGAAAGAAAGAAAGAAAGAAAAATTAATGTTATGGAACTTTGGGTTCAGTTCCCTGGTGGCTCAGCATGTTAAGAATCCAGCATTGTCACTGCTGCAGTGCAGGTTTGATCCTTGACCCTACTGCATGCTATGGGCACAGACAAATGAAAAAAAAAAAGAAAAAAAGGAATACTTTACCTTTGTATTAATGAAGAGAATTCCGATTTAACCAAAACTTTGGTGGTCATCCTTTCTTGAAAACTTATAGAAAGTGTGCTATTTTCATTTTCAAACCTAGTTCCATTGTATAAAGCTCACACTGGCAAATAATTTTCGCAAAATCTTTTTTTTTTTTTCAAATCTGCTATGCCCAAGGCACTGTGCTAGGTATGGTGCAGAAATATAATAATAAATAGCACATGATTACTGCCTTTCTTTAGTGAACCAATTTCCCATTCTAGTTATCAGCCTGGGAAAAAAGTATAATACAATATAAAAAATCTTTTCAGATATTTTGCTTTGACAATCATCTTAACATGTTTTTTTTTTTTTGCACAAGAGTTTCTTGATGCTCTCTTAAATTTTTTTTACACATATAGCATTTTTATTATCACATAATATGTAAAAGATGAGTAACACTTTCCTCTCATCCCCAGTGGTCCCTCAGTCCTAAGCTCCTTCTTCATCCTGAACTTTATCCCATCCATAACTTCAAGTTTCTAGAGCCTTCCTCATTCACCAATTATTTGCTGGATGAATGTGTTAATGAACAAAAGGAATGAGGTATGGATTTAGGGTATGAAATCAAGTTTCATTCTTGTTTATGAGTTTGAAACCAGTAAAGCTCAAATATTGTGTCTTGCAAAGATATAGTGGCACGAGAAAGGGGAAAGGGTGGATTTTAAAGAGCAGAGTAGGCAGATGTAAATTCACTTACAAGGCAAGAGTTAAGAGATGGCAAGTGACAGAGCAATGAGATTGTGGAAGAGTGGTAGAACAAACTGAGGAATGCTATAGGGAGGGTATAGGAGGCTCCTTTCTTCTGGAGGAGCCTAGTCTCCACAAACAAGGTACATGGGAGAAAATACCACTTTGTTTAGGAAAGTAATTCCTACAGGGAAGACTACGCTTTTGTTCACAAATGTTCAAATACAGCGTTAAAATGCACATGTAAAGCCATTTCCCCAGAGCTATGGGAAGGGGTCTTCAGTGAACAGATTCTTGCTTTGCTTGGAAATGTGGAGACGGGGAATGTGGTCCCAGACCCTCAGTGCTGACGGGGGTCGGGGCGGGGAGGGGGAGGCACTCTCTGGTTTGGGCCAGCTGCCTTGCACTTTGCTCTACAATGGACAGCTTCCATGGAATGCATCCCTCTGACCTTTGCCTGTGTTTATTTCTTTCAGAGGAAATGAGGGTATTTTCTCTGAAAATTTGTAAGTTGAAGAGGAAATATACCCAATCACTGGATAATAAAGAATAGGGACAAAGTCCTGATGAGAGGGAGTGTTTTCACATCGTGCGTGGTAGGTTAAGGAAGAGGTCAAGGCAAGGCTTTTTTTTTTTTTTTTATTGAAGCAGAGTTTCTTTATGAATGCATATCATTACCAGCATTTAGGGGTTTGTCAGAGTTCTAAGATGAAATTCTGACAGGTAGTGTAGCCACACATCATGTGATTCTCTCCCCCTACAGACTGTTGGGAACATGTCAGATGAAATTTGTTTTACATTTCCTAGGTCATGCATTGTTTTACATAGAGGCAGCATAAAGGTACATTGTTTTACAAGAGGCAACATAAAGGTAACTCTGCATTAGCTGGTGTACCATTCATTGAACACATGTTCACAGTGACGGATCATCCACTCTGACTTCAAAACGGTGGTTTTTGGAAAGAGTGAGTAAGCCAGTAGGCTATGGGTCAGTTAAAAACTAGTGGTTAATTATAGGCTTGTGTTGTGGCTTCAAGCATGTTGCATAACTTCTTCACTTGCCCTCTTACTCATAAAAGGCATTCTTCATCCATAGTCCAGTAGGCGTAAGTAGGAACCAATTAAAGAGCTAGCGAAGCACTTTCTGAATATGGAGTGTGCCCTACTTTGCCTTTATTTAATAAAGCAAGCATCACGATGAAGAACTGACTCTAGGAAAAAGTGAAAATATTAACTAGGAAAACCAGAAAGGAATGTGCAAATGAACCGGAAAATGTCACCATGAAAATGTTTAGGGGGGACAGACAGAAACCCACGTACACACACCCAAGTTTGTTCTCTTCTGGCTGTGAGCTCTTTTGGGGGTAGGGATTATCGTTTATTCATCCTTAGATACTCAGTCTTGGCACCCTGTATAACTTAGCAGTTTCAGAGTTCATTGTTGAATTAGGAGGAAATCAATTAGATTGATTTGCATCATATTAAGATACAAGTGACAGATAACATTATAATGTTACTAGAAGTATTTATGTCTTTTAAAAAGATTCTGATTTTTTTTTTTGTCTTTTTGCCTTTTATCTAGAGCCGCACCCGCGGCATATGGAGGTTCCCAGGCTAGGGGTCTAACAGGAGCTGTAGCCGCCAGCCTGAGCCAGAGCCATAGCAACACGGGATCCGAGCCACGTCTGCGACCTACACCACAGCTCACGGCAACGCTGGATCCTTAACCCACTGAGCGAGGCCAGGGATCGAACCCTCAACCTCACGGTTCTTAGTTGGATTCGTTAACCACTGAGCCACGAAAGGAACTCCAAAAGATTCTGCATAACCCAGAACCAGTCTGGACCCTTGAAGCAGTAGTAGTTATGCCAACGGCTACTTGTGCTTGGAAGAACTCTTTTTCAATTCACAAGGAATGACCACACCCTGTCTCTTCTAAACTGCTGTTCATAGTCTCGCTTTTACCAATCTCAGCCCAGCTACATTCTATATGCTTTTTAAATTGTCCACATGTTGAGTTTTAAAGTAAATAAACAGTTATAGGCAAAGAAGATATTCAGCTCCTAATTCATTAAATGTCTAATAAGTACCAGTCTCTGTGCCCGATGCTGTGGCACAAGAATGAGTTAAAACGAGCAGGGAAGGCATAGGAGAATTTTGAGCTTCTTGAAAAGGATGGATGTGTATTCCTGGCCAACAGTTGGCATAGTTTTGTGTGCATCCTAGGCCCTTTTGGAAATAATGTTTCAGAGAGAAGTAAAAAGAGGCCAGGGAGGAGGAATACAAAAGGGAGAAGAGAATAAAAAGGAGGAGAAGAGGAGTAGAGAGAGAGCGAGCGTGCTTGGGATGAATACATGGCAGCCTGAGGCTGTAGCCAAAGTGAGAATGATGCTCAGGAATGAAAAGATTAGATAGTAGCAGATGCCACAATAGACACTGACTGTGACTTGATGCTGATACAGACCCCAAACAGGAGCAGCCCATCCAAGAACCATTTTTGTTACAGGGAAACACTGAGTATTCTTTCCGGGAGGCACTTTTGCTGTGGGACTTGCCTTCAGTGAACTCTGATCGAGTAAGAAAGCACAAATGTCAAGCATCTGTGAACTCTATTTGCCATCTGGGTGTTAACTTCCCTCTCTCACTGGGTGAAACATACATTCCTGCGCTTATTCAGGGGTTTGCCAAGATTCTCCAAATCTAGATGTGATTGCCACTGCTACAAGATTCTTGATAACGGTTTTTATGCTCTAAAGACACCATCGTTCTTTAAAATGTCGTCACTTGGTCAAAAATTTTATTCACTGCACGCTAAGATACTTGTGACTTTTTTGCTGTATCCTTCTAAACTGTGTTTTATAAAAGAAAGATCCATGAGCTCTGGAGTTAAGACATGTTGAAATTCTCTTTGCACTATTCACTAACTTGTGACCTTCGGCCAGCTAGTTTATTTCTATGACACTCAGCTTTCTCATCTGAAAAACTGGGAAGTAATATTAGATGGTATTGTTTAAATTAGCGCTCTTAAATGTCAGATCTTTTCTGTGTTGCTTAGCATAACATACTTGCCCATGTTGCCAAGCACACACTTAACTTGACATGTGGCTGCTAGTACTTACAGCAGTAGTAATAATAATAATACAGAAATTCATGAAATTCAAAAGGAGTTTTCTTGATATCCATGATTCAGAACAAGCCATTTCTTTTTTCTCAAAAACGTGAGAAACATGGTACTGTGTCAACCCTCCCTTCCTTTCACTGGGGTAAATTTTCCTCCTCACCTGGAAATATTTTAATGTTTGTTTAAAAAATAACACATGCTTGATATTAAAATTCAAACATTATAGAGGAGAAAGAAATTATTCTATTCTCCAGATCACCGCTTTTACTGATTCAGTGAATATTCTTTCAGTCTAGATGCATGCAAACACATGGAATGTGACTATGAATTTTTACCAAAGACATTGGATAATATGTCGAGACTTCGAACACACGTGCTCTTCTGTAACTTTCATCTTCACTTAGTAACATACCACAGTCATCTCTTCATGTCAATGAATATAAAGACATCTCATTTTTATTTATTTATTTATTTATTTATTTATTTATTTATTTATTTATTTATTTTTGCTGCAGGGACATCGCTGATCCCCTTCCATTTCCGCACAACTGGAACTCTTTCCCCGTTTTTATTTTATTTTATTATCATTATTATTATTATTTTGGCTTTTTGGCTTTTTTAAGGGCTGCACCTGCGGTATATGGAGGTTCCCGGGCTAGGAGTCGAATTGGAGCTGTAGCCACCAGCCTACACCACAGCCACAGCAACGTGAGATCTGAGCCTCATCTGTGACCCACACCACGCCAGATCCTTCACCCAATGAGCGAGGCCAGGGATCGAACCCATGTCCTCATGAACGCTAGTCGGGTTCATTAACCACTGCGCCACGACGGGAACTCCAAGAGATCTCATTTTTAAATATTGCTTCCAAGTATTCCATTTCAGTTTGTGCCATATTTGAACCAACACTTCCACTTTTCATTGTTAAAAAAAATTAGTAAACATTCTTGTACATATATATCTTTGTCTACTTGCATTAATATTTCTGTAGAATAAATACCTACAGGTAGAGTTGAAGGACCATCGAGTTTGCACTTTTTAAATGTTGATACATACTACTGAATTGCCCCCCCCAAAGAGGTTATGCCCCTTAAACTCCCACCAAGATTGAATGATATTACCTATTTCTTCCCAGTGGAACTTGCAATTAATGGGACTTATCATTTGGAATAGTCATGATGGGTCCACGGTGAGTAGACAGCAGAACACAAAACTTGAGTATGAGGCTGATTAACCGTGAGTATCAAAGGCCTAGCTTAGGCAAGGCAAATGAATTGGATGAAGAAATGAACATAATGGACCAACAGTGATTATGCTCTTAAAACATAAAAAAAAAAGGGTAAGACATTGAGGCAACGTCTCTCGAGAAGGCTTAAAGGAGATGGCTGGGCCTTTTCTAGTCTGAGAGATGTGAGCACCCATCCTTTAAACGTATATTTTCACCTGCTTTCAAAATAATAAGGCAGGAAAATTACGGTGACTATGCCTCAGTCAGAACTATTCTTTCAAAACCAATCAAGACCTCCCAAAATATAGATTTTCCCTTTGTGATTCCTGGGTGGTTGAGAATTTGCTCTTATCGTTCCCAATGAAGGTAATTTTCTTTATTAGTATGTTCAGAAAGCACGTTTGAAATATTCTATTTTTTTCTGGTATTAAAAAAAAAACTGATTTTGAGAGTTCCTGCTGTGGCACAGTGGGTTAAGAATCCAACTGCAGCGGCTCGCATTGCTGCAGAAGTGCAAGCTGGATCCTGGCCCCAGCACAGTAGGTTAAAGCCGCAGCTGTAGCTTGGATTTAATCCCTGGTTTGGGAACTTCCATATGCCAGGAATGAGGCCATTAAAAAAAAAAAAATGTGGTTATAATTCCCTTGGAATGTGTATTCCCTTTAATACATAAATATTAAAGATTTCCTTACACAGATTAAAGACTGTGTTGTGTGAGTGGATTTATTAGTCAGAGAACTAGACCGGGAATCCCAGTCAAATTAAGTGCAAATCTGCAACTAATACATGAGGATAATCAAAAGTGCATTTAGAAATGCTATAAAATTTTGGTTGTGATGATCATTGTACAACTATACATGTAATTGAGTAATAAAAAAGGCTATATTTAAAAAAAAAGTGCATTTAAACAGTGTTGGAGTTCCCTTAACATGGAAACAGAGAGAAAACTCTAGCGTAAAATCTGATCTAAAATTTAGGAAAGTGCAGATTGTGTTTCCTAACATTATGAGCTCCATGCTAAGGATGCACCTTTGGGACGCGTGCCCTTTTGTTAACCTCCCCACCTCCCATGGTTGTGTACACCATGAGTCTGCCTCCTGACCTATTAGTACTGTAGAAAGCAAGGATTCAACCAAGAATAATTGTTTTGCCTACACAAGGGCATCAGTCAAAGGCATAGAAATGAATCAAAGGCTGAAACCTCCTCTGAACAACTCAATTAAAAATTGCTTCCAGTGTCAGATATTGGTAAATGAAAACCTCCAGGTAGGAACAGTTTCAACTCATACAAATAAAATCAACCCCCAGATTATTTCTGAATGGATTAACCATTACTATATGGGTGAAGAATCATGAATTACTTTGACGTGGTTTGAATTTTTTTGCAAGGATTTCTCTCAGCTCTTTTTTCTCCCCCTGAAGAAATCACTTTCATGTTCTGGTTGTTTTGGGAGGTTGTAATTCATTTATGCGTTGAAGTCTGTGCTTTTTCACATGAACATTGAAGCTTATATTTTTAATATGTGTTGTTACTCTGAGATATTCCCTGGAATATGCTTATGTTCTTTAGAAAGGTCCTAATTATTTATTCTTAAATCCTCAAAGAAAGTTCTGGCTTAAGGAAAACACTGAATGTGAAATACTTTTTAAAAAAAATATTTGCTTTGCCATAACAGGTATGAGTTTTATAGTATATGCAAACTATTACATTTAGAATGGATAAGCAGTGAGGTCCTGCTGTATAGTACAGGGAACTATATCCAATCACTTGTGATAGAACATGATGGAAGATAATATGAGAACAAGAATGTGTATATGTATGTGTCTGACTGGGTCACTTTGCCACCCAGCAGAAATTGACAGAACATTGTATATCAAATGTAATCGAAATAAGAAAAAACAATTTTGCTTTGCCAAAATGTGTAAGAGCTTTATAAAAATGTGTTTCTGGGAGTTCCTATCATGGCTCAGGGGAAACGAATCCGACTAGGAACCATGAGGTTGCAGGTTCGATCCATGGCCTTGCTCAGTGGGTTAAGGATCGGGCGTTGCTGTGAGCTGTGGTGTAGGTCGCAGACGTGGCTCGGATCTGGCATTGCTGTGACTGTGGTATATACCTGGACCCCTAGCCTGAGAACCTCCATATGCTGCGGGTGCAGCCCTAAAAAGACAAAAGAATAAAAATTAAAAGATTAAAATGTGTTTCTTTCTCTTTCCTGCTTTAGCCACATTAGCAGATCAGCATCCTTTCAGTAATATTAACAGGAAAGACCGTGTACCCATGCATTCCCAGGGACGCCAAAGTAAAGTCTCCCTTCATCCAAATTTCTTCAGGGTTTTGATTCCCAACTGCCCTTAAACTTGGAAGCAACTATTCCAGCTCTTGCTCTTTTCCCTACTTATCTGGCCAAATTCCACAAATGTCATTCTTGCTTCCTTTCAAATCACACCCAGGGACATTGTCCTCATTTTTTTTTTTTCTAAGTGGCTTTTTACCCCTTGTCCTTTGACATACTTATGAGTTCCTCAGGGCTACAGATCATGGACTATTTTAAATCAATGACACATTCTCAGTTCCTAATATTCATGTGTTTTTTTTTTTTTTAATTCTGAGACATATACTGTCTTTATTTATAAACAACATTCTATTTTTTAAAATCACAGAAGAGTAGTCCAAAGTGCAACCTAACTATTTCATAGATGCAAAAATATCTGGAACGTAAGATCTCTGTGCACGTAGCTCCTTAAAAGTACATTATTCTTTCTAATTGGTGGATACTTGCCTAATAACATGATTTGGAACTACAAATGAAAAAAAAACTAAATATATAAAAGAAGGCGTACGATAATTTTACACCTAATATATAGGCTCTACTCTTCGGTGTTTTAAAGTTAATTTTTACAAAAAAAGTCCTTTTACCATTTATGGATTATGAAATATACTATTCCTTTCTTTTTCATTTTAAGGTATAGCATTCTTAAAATTTTTACTGCTCTTAGTTTTCTTCCTAGTTTCCTATAATTACTGCGATTTTACAATAGGATCAAGAAAATAATTAGAAAATCATAGAATTATGCTGCTGTCTCTGAATTTGAGGGAATTCTATTTATTTTACAGACAAGAAAACAGATCCTCAATATGCTGTATGGCTTGTCCTAATTCACACAGACAAAAACTCAACGAGCATCACAATGGAGCTCTTTTAGTTTTATAGGCATGCTCTCTTTCATACTGCAATTTTATTTTCCCTAAATTTTATTCTATTTACCCTAATTTTTAGTCCAATGTACATCATGCTGGAAGGTATAATGATCTGTGTTGAGCACACTGAAGCATCTCAGATTTTCTTGAAGGTCTTGTCTCAGATTTTCTTGAAGGTCTTGTAAGCAACCAGAACAATAAAACAAACAAAAAAAGTCTTCCTAGCAGTATTGTAGAATTTAGTGTATGTCTCAAAGGCTTTGAGAATGCAGGGATTAGGGTCCCCATCATATCTCTGTGCAGTTTACCCACCTGTCTAGCTCCTGGAAAAACTAGACGCTTCTTGGCAGTTGATGATGGACCACCATCGACCTAACCAGACGCCATCTCCAAACAAAGGTGATATGCCATCTGGGGTATTTTTATTGCATCAGCCAAGCACATTCAGAGATTTAGGTGAGCGGGCACTGTCAGGTAGCAGGATCACAGTGGCAGGCATTACCTGGGACACAACCAGGAGGCTGATTAACAGTAACAAGGCCCAGCCTCTGGAGTAAGTTCATCAAAGCAGTCTACAGAGCAGACACTGGGTCCCAGAAAAAAAGAGGAAGCCCAGTTCCTAAAATTTAGACATCAAAGCTCTGGAGCCTGGGCTGGGAGATTAGAGGGTAAGACAATGCTGCCTCCCACTGAGGACCAAGACGGGGCTTGTGCTTTCTGAAGACAGCCAAGTTGGAATTCTAGGAAAGAATGAAGTGGTCTCAACCACGGGGATCAGTATGAGTGACCAGGTCCCAAACAGGTCACAATAACCACGCGCAATTCCCATCCTCCCTCCCCTGCCTGAGTCTGAAGATGACTTTTTTTTTTTCTGTGTATTTCTTCACCTATGTATTTTCTGTTAATGTCTATCTTCCACCAGCTGCTATTATTACTTTTATTAAGGTTAACACTCATAACATGAAAACATGGTTAAGCCTGTTGGGAGATGAGACTTTAAAATACATAAATGTAGCACAGAGCAATAGGTGCTAGGGTTCAGGTAGGTACACGATTCAGACGGAATAATAATTCTACTTGGAAAGATCACGGAAGCCTTGACAGGTTGAATCATGTTCTAGCTTAAGGTTGAAAGTTGAAGAGTCCACTAAACAGTCACCAGAAGTATATTGCAGGTAAAGGAGTTTCTTCATACTTTGTTAATCAAGATGGAATGAGAGGGTGGAAATAGACAAAGGGGCTACGTGACAAATAGCATTAGATCCTTTGCAGAAGAGTCTGGATTTTAAGATACAGAGATTTGAAGGTTTTTAAGCCACTGAGAAACACAGTTTATCCTACTCTAGCAACACTGTGGGAGTTGCGACCAAAATCAAACTGGGAAAAGGGAGACAGGCAAGCCAGGGGGACCCCAGAAGCAAGAAGGCTAGCGAGGAGCTGTTAAAATAAATCAGGAGGTAGGGGATGAGAATCTGTTTTAGCCTGTGTTTTTTAAATAATTTGTTTTATGGACCTCCAGTTGATTTACAGTGTTGGCTTAATTTCTGCTATACAGCAAAGTATTCTTTTTCAAGTTCTTTTCCATTATGGTTTATTACAGGATATTGAGGATTGTTCTTTGTGCTATATATACAGTAGGACCTTGTTGTTTAGCCATTCTGTATGTAATAGTCTGCGTCTGCTAATCCCAAACTCCTAATCCATCCTTTCCCCTTGTTAACCACAAGTCAGGTCTCCATATCTGTGAATTTGTTTCTGTTCTGTAGATAAGTTAATTTGCGTCATATTTTAGATTCCATATATGTGATGTCATAGGGAATTTGTCTTCCTCTTTCTAATTTACTTCACTTAGTATAATAATCTCTAGGTCCACCCATGTTGCTGCCAAAGGCATTATTTCATTCTTTTTGTGGCTAATATTCCATTGTATAGATTGCATGTTCTTCCTCCATTCCTTTGTTGATTCCATGTCTTGGCTATTGTAAATAGTGCTGCAATGAACACGGGGCGGAGGGGCATGTACATTTTTGAATTGTAGTTTTGTCCGGATATATACCTAGGAGTGGGATTGCTGGCTCGTACGGTAGCTCTATTTTTAGTTTTTTAAGGAACCGCCATATTGTTTTCCATAGTTAGCCTATGTTTTTTTTTTTTTTTTTACCTGGGATTCTCTGATCTCAGTCCTGAGCAAGATACATCCGGAATCCCTGCCTTGCGCCTGACAGTCACCCTCTCCACTCTCACACTCTCTGGCACTGATGTTGCCCATACACAGCTTGATAGGATGTTTGGAAGACTTCTGGAACTGAACCTGGACAGGCAACCATTGAGTTTCTCAAATCTTTGCCCTTCTGCTTCCTTTTTGGTAAACTGTGAATGGAGCAGTGTTTCTTTTCTTTCTTCTTCCTTCCTTCCTCCCTCCCTTCTTTCTTTCTCTCTTTCTTACTTTTTTCTTTTTCTTTTTTTTTTTGCTTTTTAGGGTTGAACCTGAGGCACGTGGAATTTCCCAGGTTAGGGGTAGAATAGGAGCTGCAACTGCCAGCCTACGCCACAGCCACAGCAGCGCAGGATCTGAGCCACATCTTCAACCTACACCACAGCTCACGGCGGAGCCATATCCTTAACCCGCTGAGCAGGGCCCAGGATCGAACCCATATCCCTCACAGATACTAGCTAGATTTGTTCCCGTTGCACTCCAGCAGGAACTCCTGAGTAGCATTTTTTAAAGTAAACACCCTGACCACCTGTTTCAGAAGTCCATGGGGGGGTGCTTCTTAAAATGGCTATTTCTAGGCTCCTCCAGCAATCCGGATCCCTTGGTGTTGGAGATCAAATCTGTACTTTTCGCAGTCTTCCCAGGGGAGAATGCCCTTGAGAAGCCCTGCAAGAGACCACTATGTACATGGTTCTACCTGACTTGAGAAACATGTAAAGAGTAGATTTTGAGGCCCCATCCTTCCAAAATTCAGAAAGCCTAGGGTGGAGTAGGGAGTCTTGCCATAGCCATAGCTCTCCCGGAGTCTGGATACTAATCATCTTTGGGAACCATGGCCTAATACTGCCTTCCTGGTAAATTACCCTTCTGCTGCTTGAATAAATGAAATAATTAGTCCACAAGCCTTTCCTTGTGTAATTACAAAGGGATGGCTGCGTTGCCAGGTCATTGAGTGGAATTACCGCAGAAAGTGTTTCAAAAAGCAAAGAGGCTGAGATGAAAGTGGAAGGTCCTTCTTACAACTTAACTGCTATGAAAATGTGGCTTTGGGAAGGAATAGCTACCCGATGACCACAGCACTTCTTAATTTATGCCTGACAAAGTGCCTATTAGGCAGAAAACCGCCTGACAAAGAATCGCCTTTGATCTAATCACTTGTATCTGAGCACTTCTCCAGCTCCTCGTTCATTCATTTGCCTCAGAAATCTAAGGGAACGCCCTTTGACTGTGTAATGGCTGTGCTTTCAGTTCATAAAGCAAGAGGGCATAACTTTTCAACCCTTGCCAGGGTGTGTGAGGATTTGAGGGCCTGAAAATGATCTAATCCAATAATGGACTTGTTTAAGCTGGGGGAAGAATCGGGGTAGGATAAGAACTTTGGATGAATTAAATAATAATAATTGTAGACATTAGAAAGAGCAATAAAAAAAAAAAAACCTTCGTGGGCCTTGTTCACCGTATCAGAACCCAATTCTTTTTTTTTTTTTTATGGCCGCACCTGCAGCATGTGGAGGTTTCCAGGCTAGGGGTCTAATCAGAGCTGTAACCACTGGCCTGCGCCGCAGCCACAGCAACGCAGGATCCGAGCCGCATCTGCAACCTACACCACAGTTCACGGCAATGCCGGATCGTTAACCCACTGAGCAAGGGCAGGGATCGAACCCGCAACCTCATGGTTCCTAGTCGGATTCGTTAACCACTGCGCCACGACGGGAACTCCCAGAACCCAATTCTAAGGACTGCAGTAGAAACAGTTTATGTGACTTAAAATGAGATGAAAGGGTTGAAGGGGAGGAGTTCCCTGGTGGCTCAGTGAGTTAAGGATCCAGCATTGTCTCTGCTGTGGCTACTGTGATGGTGAGAGTTCAGTCTCTAGCCTGGGAAATTCTGCATGCTGTGAATGCAGCCCAAAAAAAAAAAAAAAAAAAAACGAAAGAGAGAGTTGAAGGGGAGAAAAAATCCCCACAGAAAGAGAACCTGATGCCACTTGCAATCACTTAAACTGAATCTGGCTCCACTACTTATTTTTTCCTGGTTGATTGAATTCTGCATGGGACCGACTATGAAAGTTCCATAGGAAATTCTGCGAATACATGGAGGGACAGCTAACCAGTTTCAAAATGATGAAAGGATGCTTTTGGAAAATTATACAAGGGAGTAAGGGTAGCAACTCAAAAATTTTGCTTTAATTTTCCATGGTTGCATGAGAGTCCACTTAGGCAGACTTCCAGCAAGAGTGCTTTTAGGAAGGTGCGAGTACAAAAGAGGGTGAGATTTTTGCCCGAGGTAAGGTGTGAGCCTCTGTTGGGAGTTCCCTTCATGGCTCAGTGGTTAACGAATCCGACTAAGAACCATGAGGTTGCGGGGTCGATCCCTGGCCTTGCTTAGTGGGTTAAGGATCCGGCCTTGCCGTGAGCTGTGGTGTAGTTTGCAGACACAGCTCGGATCCCCCATTGCTGTGGCTGTGGCGAAGGCCGGCGGCTACAGCTCCTGTTAGACCCCTAGCCTGGGAACCTCCACATGCCGCAGGTGCGACTCTAGATAAAAAAAGGCAAAAAGCCAAAAAAAAAAAAGATGTGAGCCTCCGCATAATTTCCATTGTTTAAGTGCTCACATAAAGACAGCAACCCAAGAAGGCACGTGTACTATCCTTTCTACCACCCAGGAGACCAAGAAGATAATTTATTTTGAAGCCTAGCCCTATCAGTGATAGGGCCGCTCACCCATACGGTCTGGAAATTCCAGAAAAATCTTTGAAAGAAAAATCTCCCTACTGTCCAGAAATATTCATTCATCATTATTAGGCAAGGACCATCAGGAGAGACAAGAAAGTGAAAAAATGTCACTTTCACTGAAAAAGTGTCACTTGAGCTGAGTACTACAGGATAATATAAGTTTGCCAGAAATGGAGTTTCTATTGTGGCTCAGCGGTAAGGAACCTGACTAGTATCCATGAGATGGGATCGAACCCTGGCCTCGCACAGTGGGTTAAGGATCCGGTGTTGCCATTAGCTGTGGTGTAGGTCGCAGACGTGGCTCGAATCCTGCATTGTTGTGGCTGTGGTGTAGGCTGGAAGCTACAGCTCCAATTTGACCCCATAGCCTGGGAACTTCCGAATGCTCAGGTGTGACCTTAAAAAGACAAAAAAAAAAAAAAATTGCCAGCGAGAGAAGGAGGAAAAGGGCATCCTAGGAGTATGAATAGTGACTTTTTTTAAAAAAATACACATATTGATTTCACTGGTGACCTAGCTCTTAAGGATCCGGCGTTGTCACTGCTGTGGTGCAGGTTCCATCTGTGACCCAGGAACTTCCTCATGCATGAGCAAGGGAAAAAGAAAAAAAAAAGGGTACATGTTTTAGTGCCAAAAAGTTGGGGGAGGGAGAAGATGAGCCCACAAATTGTCTGTGTTTGGTAGATCTGGAGCTTCAGGTCAGTCGAAGGCATTTGTCAGCAACTGCAAAGTCATCAAGTCTTTCCAGCAGGGGACTTGGTAGGGAAATCAGATACAAGTTTTCACCAGGTGATTCTAGCAGCAGGGTGGCTTAGTTGAAGGGGTGACTGGCGAGTGTGACTGGAGACCAGTGGGAAGGCTAATGCAATTGTCTAAAAGGAAAAAAAAAAGGAGGGTGAAATAGGATGGGAAGAAAGGGGGCCCCAGAGGTTCAAGTGATTTGAGTAGGATCACACAGAGGGGGTTTTTTGATCTGTTGACCTGTAGCTTTTTCTACTCCCCTCTCTTTACCATTGTGTCATCATTTGCTGTCGTTTGCTTTATTTCAAAAACTCTGTCTTCTTATCTCCTGCTCCCACACGGCTGATCTCTGTCTCCCTGCTGTGAAACAGCATTGCACTCAACACATCCTGACTTAACGTTCTTGTAAACTTGTTTGAAACAGGACATCTCCCGCTGCTTTGTCTTCAGATTTTGAATGTTGCAGCCTATCACTCTGCTTGGGATCCCAACAAGAATGCTAAGTGGAGCCAAACACAGGTCCTGCCCATCCACCACCCTGACTTCAGCCCTAATGAGATAAACTGCAATGCAAAAACTTCAAAACGACCCTTTATTTTTTTCAAACTAGCTGGATCCCAAATGAGATCCAAATGAGATATACCAGTAACGCCCCCCACTACGGCCTTTTTGTAACTTCCCCAAAGTGTTATTTCCCAAGAAGTAGACACACACAAGTGCCCAGACCTCTTCAGCCTACAGAAGAAGAAAAAGAAGCACCAAAGGAATAAGCCACTTACAATACCTTTCAACGCTCCCATTAATTGTTTCATGGCTTGGCCCCGGTTAGGGGACAGTCGGGTCATTGCTTTCTGGTGACTCCACTCTCCGATCGATGTCAGGGACCAAAAGATGATAAGAATGAAGGTGGGATTTTTCACCTCCCTGAGAGCAAGGCTGGGGATCCAACTGCACTGTAACTGCTGTGGCGGCTTACTTATCATGGATATTTAATTGTAGTCAAATAAAGTGTGTTGAAGTGAATTCTCATTACAATTTTTTAAAATTTGTTGTGTTGGTCTTCATAGTTTTACAGAGAATTTCCGCATTGTCTCCTTCTGTTTTTCATAATCTTTGTAACATAATCGCTAGAAGCCTTACTGGTCCTTTGATGTAGATGATCATTTAAAATTTGGGTTAAAATAAATTAACCAACACCAACAGGCAGTAAGAATTCAAGCTCAGGTGTGTTTGACTCAGTATTCTTGTGTTTCCAACATTCCTAGCTCTCCCAGAAGCATCTTATTATGAGAATTGTACTGAGGATCCTGAATCCAGATACGTGCAGAAAATTTTAACTTGGGGGGCAGTGATGACAGGCCTCCACTCTGCCTGTGAAGCAATTTCTCTCTCTCTCTCTCTTTTTTTTTTTTTTTTTTTTTGCAATTTTAGGGACACACCTATGGCATATGGAGGTTCCCAGGCTAGGAGTCGAATCTGAGCTGTAGTGGCTGGCCTAAAACAGCCACAGCAACGCGGGATCCAAGCTGTGTCTTCAACCTACACCACAGCTCATGGCAAAGCCAGATTCATAACCCTCTGAGCGAGGCCAGGGATCAAACCCACATCCTCATGGATCCTAATCCCGTTCTTTAACTGTTGAGCCACGAAGCAAACTCTGGGATTTTTCTTTTTTTGTTTTGTTTTCAATTTATTTTTTATTAGGGTACAGTTGCTTTACAGTATCAATTTCTGCTGTGTGACATAGTGACCCAGTCACACATGTATACTTTCTTTTTCTCACATTATCATGGTCTATCCCAAGAGACTGGACGTAGTTCCCAGTGCTGCACAGTAGAGCCCCATTGCCCATCCATTCTAAATGCAAGGAATTTTTGAACACTAGGAACATGGGAAATGAATAGTAGCAATGAAACACACCAAATATTTGTCCATCTTCCCAGAGCTGATGACAACTTATCAGAATTAGTCTTCAGAACTTAGCACAAGATATTCTCTGATTATCTATTCTATCAAAGCTCCATCTTCCAAATGAGGTTCTTTGGGGGCCATCTGAGTGTCTTGTAAAAAAAGGCAGATCCCAGGTCCCATTCCCC
Organism: Catagonus wagneri; assembly: GCA_004024745.2. Lineage (NCBI taxonomy): Eukaryota > Metazoa > Chordata > Mammalia > Artiodactyla > Tayassuidae > Catagonus > Catagonus wagneri. The sequence continues at coordinate 2,470,543 of PVHT021183585.1, forward strand.
ACCTTTTGAGTCAGACTCCCTGAGATTTGAACCCCGAAGTCCACATATTTAAAAATCTCTTTGGAAATTTTGAAACTCACGGATTTGGAGAACAGATTTGTGGTTGCCAAGGAGGAGAGGGAGGGAGTGGGATGGACTGGGAATCTGGGGTTAATAGATGCAAACATGGAATGGATCTATTTGGAATGGACAAGCAATGAGATCCTGCTGTACAGCACTGGGAACTATATCCGGTCACTCGTGATGGAGCATGATGGAGGATAATGTGAGAAAAAGAATGTATATATATGTGTGACTGGGTCACTTTGCTGCATAGTAGGAAACTGACAGAACACCGTAAACCAACTATAATGGAAAAAATAAAAATCATGTAAGAAAATAAAATAAATCTGAAAAAAAATTCTTTTAAAAAATGAAATTTTGAAAAAGAAATCACTGGACTAAGGATCGGTCACCTCATTTAACCTCTCCAGATGTTTTAGCTTCAGTTGTTTTGTCTGCAAAATGGGACAGTAAGCCTTGCTCCTTAAAGCTGAGTGGCTAGATCTGATTATTTCTTCCTGTCCCTCAGGTTTGTAAACTTGCCATTCAATTACTTCTTTTTCTCCTCGGTTATTACTGATGATTCATTCTTGCTTCCACGTGGTCACATCACTGCCTTTGCCCAAATTCCCTTCCCTAAACCCTTCTCTCACTTATAATCCATCACCTCTGTGAAGCCGTTCCCAAGTTCGCCCACCCTGAGTTTACTCCCATCTCTTCTCTGAACTGAAAGCGTTTGTGCTCCCAGCACTGATGTGACCGAGGAAGCCATTGCTTTGTGGGTGACAATCTTTCTTAAGCCTTTGTTGTGACTCCCGCCTTGTTGATGACAAGGACGTTGACTAACACTACATAAATTTCAGTTTGTAATAAACTGAAATTATAAAACAGTTTTATCACCACTTTATTATACCTGTTCAATCATCCTGAAACAGATCCTCGGAAAAGTCTGCTAAGCACAGACTTCAAGCTCAGTTTCTAATAGATTTAAAATGATGGAGCATGATAATGTGAAGAAAAAGAACATATATGTGTGACTGGGTCACCTTGCTGTACAGTAGAAAATTGACAGAACACTGTAAACCAGCTATAATGGAAAAAAATAAAAGTCATTATTAAAAAAAATTGCTTTGAATTCATAGGAAGTTGGCTTTCATTAGCTAAATGCAGTTAACTCTCCAATGTCTAGTTCTCCGGGCTCTTGAATTCAGAAAGAGTATAAAATATTTCCCTAAAAAAAAGGAAATTTTCAGTCAACTGTAAAAAAAAATGCTAAATTGTGGGAGTTCCTGTAATGGTACAGTGGAAACAAATCCGACTAGTGTCCGTGAGGATGGGGGTTCAATCCCTGGTCTCGCTCAGTGGGTTGGGGATATAGCATTATCATGAGTGTGGTGTAGGTCACAGACGGGGCTTGGATCCCGTGTGGCTGTGGCTGTGGTATAGGCTGGCAGCTGTAGCTCCAATTCGACCTCTAGCCTGGGAACTTTCATATGCCGTGGATGTGACTCTAAAAGCAAAATAAATCAATAAGTGCTAAAATTGAAATAACCAGCCTATGTCTTATAAAGGAAATAAATATGCTTGAAAGACACTATAGAGCATTTAAGAGGGCTGTAATCAGCAAGTTAGCTCTTCCTAAGAGGCCCCCCCAAAATGGACAGGAATGCATATGCTGTGTTTTTGACAGGGACATGGGTGACATTCAATTCCTCCCTAAAACAACACCTCTGTTAAAACTGGGGCCATCTGCTAAACTTTCCAAAGCTCCTAGTCAAAAGCTCTCAATTCAAGATTGCAATAAACAGTTAGCTCTCAGACTTAAAGTTGTTCCCAGACAATGCTTATGCATTATCCAATTGTCAGCTTGAAGGTTTCTGATGTCTTTTACATTTTCTGTTTAAAATAAGAATACTTTTATTTTAAACTCAAACTTCTGAACTCCCAGGTTTGGAAATTAGAAAGAGAACACTAATCTCCCGAATAAGAAACTGCACAGAGACGTCCATTGGAGTTTAGTGATGCCAAGAGGGAGACAATATTTGAGCCCCAGCATTTTCAGAAAGAGCCCTGGGGTCTTTCTGGCAGCTCTCTGTACTTTACCAACTTCCTCATTCAAAAGGTGTAGCATTAGCTTAACTTTCTATTTTCTATAATTGCCTGAAAAGGGAACTATTAATGACATTTGCAATGGCAGATTATTATTTGATCCCACAGTAGGTTTTCTTTACTCTCTACATGATATTGTTTGAGTGTTCTAGAGTGAGCTCTGTAGGAAAGGAAATCAAGAAAGGATGGGGCCTAGACTACAAATAAGGAGCTAAGAAAGCTAGTGATATAAAAAAAAAAAAAGACATTCCAGGAATTCTGGCTGTGGCAGGGCAGATTAAGAATCTGACTGCAGTGGTTAGGGTCTCTGAAGAGGTGCAGGTTAAGGATCTGGCATTGCTGTAGCAGCAGGGAAAGTGGCAACTGTGATTTGGACTCAGAGCCTGGCCCAGGTACTTCCATATACCACTGGTGCAGCCATAAAAGCAAAACAAAACAAAATACCATTCCATGGGTCACAATTTAGCAAATAACCAGAAAACAATCAAAGCTTATATTCAGGAGTTCCCATTGTGGCTCAGCGGAGACAAATCTGACTAGCATCCATGATGATGCCAGTTAGATCTCTGGCCTCTCTCAGTTGGTCGGGGATCTGGCATTGCCATGAGCTGTAGTGTAGGTTGCAGATGAGGCTCGGATCACTTGTTGCTGTGGCTGTGGTGCAGGCCATCAGCTACGGTTCTGATTTGACTCCTGAGAATTTCCATATTCCATGGCTGTGGCTATAAAAAAGCAAGAAAAAAAAAGTTTATAGTCAGCAGCATTGTTCTTCTAGGGAACTTCTAGAATTCAACGTCCTGAAAAAGTATCGAGACCAGAAGTTTGTTAATGGATGAGTCCATCAAGCAGAAGCAAATCTACAGAACATCAAAAGATAAGAATGGCCAAGATGGCATAAGACCCTGAACTCACCTCCTCCCACAAGAATACAACCTGAACACTAGCAGAAAAGATCTTCTATAACTAAGGATATAAAGAAGGAGCCAACACTAGTCCAGGGACCTCTGGAGCCGCACAGCCAACTGTTGAACTGGGCCCTGCCCACCAGCTGGTGACCATGGACCTGAGCACCCAGCCTTACCCACTAGTGGACAGGTACCCACACTAAGATTCCCTGGGCCCTGGACCCACCTGCCGCTGTGCTGACACTAGCCCTGGAAACACCATGGCTCTGCCCTCAGCCATATCAGGACCAGGTCCACAAATAGGAAGACTGGCAACAGCTGCAGGAGCCCCCGGTCCTTGACCCCACCCACCATGGGCCCCACCAACTCCAGGACCCCAGAGCCCCACAGTCAGAGACCCCACGACCTACCCTGCCTGTCACCACACCTACAATAGCCCTGGGACCACCCTGGCACTGCAGCCTGCTATACCAAAACCTGGCCCACCCACCAGAAGCCTGCATCACCTAGAGATGCCCAGGGCCCCAATCCACCCACCAGCAAGCCAAAACCAACTCCAGGACAACATGTCAGCAAGCTGCCATAGGATCTGATTCTGTCAACCAATGGGTCAGCACTCTCCCTGGGACCACAAAGTCTTCATAGCTGGCCAGCTCATGACGCAGCCTGTCCACCAGCAAGTTGGCGTCAAGACTGGGACTCCCCTGGCTGTGCAGCCAGCTGTGTCAGGACCCAATCCCTCCTACCAGCATACTGCCTATGTGTTCTTCTGGAAGTTTTATGGCTTCAGATCTTACATTTAAACTTTAATTCATTTTGAGCTTATTTTTATACATGGTATAAGAAAGTAGTCCAGTTTGATTTTTTACATTTAGCCGTCCAGTTTTCCCAGGACCATTTGTTGAAGAGGCTAACTACTCCCTGTTGTGTATTTTTGCCTCCTTTGTCTTTGACATCAGTTTTAGAAATATTTGTTTTGGATGTCTCCTCAGGCAGGGGAACCAAAATGCAAAACTAAACAAATGGGATTACATCAAACTAAAAAGCTTTTGCAAAGCAAAGAAAATTATCAATCAATCCAAAAGGCAGTCTATTTATTAAATAGGAGAAGATATTTGCTGACAGTTTATCCAATAAAGAATTTATATTCAAAATATACAAAGAACTCATACAATTCAACATAAGACGAATGCACAACCCAATTAAAAAGGGGGCAGAGGATTGAATAGACATCTCCAAAGAAGGCATACAGATGACCAACAAGCATGTGAAAATATGCTCAATGCCACTAATCATCAGGGAAGTGCAAGTCAAAACCAAAATGAGATATCACCTCACACCAATCAGGATGGCCATCATCAAAAAGTCTACAAAAAAATAAATGCTGCAGAGGGTGTGGAAAAAAAGGAACTCTCCCACATTGTTGGTGGGGTTGTATAATAGCACAGCTACTACGGAGAACAGTGTGGAGGTTCTTTTAAAAAAACAAAAAATAGAGCTACAATATGATCCCGCAATCCCACTTCTGGGGATCTATCCAAAGAAAACTCTAGTTTGAAAAGATACATGGACCCCAGTGTACAATAGCCAAGACATGGCAGCAACCTAAATGTCCACTGACAGATGAATGGATAAAGATGTACAGACATGCAATGGAATATTGTTCAGCCGTAAAAAGAATGAAATATTACCATTTGCTGCAACATGGATCTAATTAGAGATTATCATACTAAACGGAGTAAGTCAGAGAAAGAAAAATATCATATGATATCACTTACATGTGGATTCTTATTAAAAATGATACAAATGAGGAGTTCCCATTGTGGCTCAGCAGGTTACGAACACAACAAGTATCCATGAGGATGCAGGTTCCATCCCTGGCCTTGCTCAGTGGGTTAAGGATACAGCATTGCTGTGAGCTGTAGTGTAGGTTGCAGTCATGGCTTGGATCTGGCGTTGCTGTGGCTGTGATGTAGGCTGGCAACTACAGTTCTAATTCAACCCCTAGCCTGGGAACCTCCATATGCCACACGTGCTGTCCTAGGAAGACAAAAAAATTTAAAAAAGTAAAAGAAAAGGGAAAGAGAAAAAGAAAAGAAAAAAGATACAAATGAATTCTCAAAACAGAAACAGACATAGAAACAAACATAGAAAGCAAACTATGTTACCAAAGGGAAAATGGGGGGGACGATAAATTAGGAGTTTGGGATTAACAGATACACACTGCTATATATAAAATACATAACCAACAAGATCCTACTGTATAGCACAGGGAACTCTACTCAATATTCTGTAATAGCCCAACTAACTGGGAAAAGAAGCTGAAAAAGAATGGATATATGTATATGCATAACTGAATCACTTCTGTACACCTGAAACTAACACAGTACTGTAAATCAAAGTACACTTCCCTATAAAATAAAAATTAAATTAAAAAATAAAAGTAACACGGGAAAATAAGTAAATAAATAAAAACAAAAAGAGAGAGAAAAGACAGCAAATAAGAGGTTTTGGTGAGGATATAGAGAAAAGGGTAGCCTCATGCACTATTGGTGGGAATGTAAACTGGTGCAGCCACTATGGAAAGCAGTATAGAGATTCCTCAAAAAGTTAAAAATAGAACTATCATACAATCCAGTAATTCCTAACTATTTACTCCAGAAAAATGAAAGCATCCGTGGTCTATGTCACAAAGATGTAGAGCAGTTTTATTTGTAATAGCTTTGTAATATCGCTCAAGACGTGTTCAAAGGAAGATTTGCTTGTACAATTAGGTAGAGATAAATGATGCGAGGAAAAGACGAGAAAGTCAGCACGTCTGACAATCTCATAAGCCTCTCTCCCAGAAAAGAAAATATATCTAAAAAGTTGAGAGTCTGGGAAGACAAAAAGTTTTTTTTTAATAAAAGATACATAATACAAATAAATTGATCAAATGGTACGATATTAGAAAAAAAGATATTGCTTGCGACCTTTTATGCTGTACACAGCACCACCTAGAGGAAAACCATAGAAATGCTATTTCATGTATAATTGAGCTCCATTCATTTATTGTCTTCCTTTAGCCTTTACCTTGCACTTCTAAATATACCCAGCATCATTCTAGGTACTTGGGATACAACAATAAACAAAAAATAACAATAATAAAAAATACCTACTCTCTTAGAGCTTATTTATCAAGAAAATCCAGCTTTCCTTTTAAATAATTTGTAGTCATATGTAAATTCATTATGTAAGCTTAAAAAATTTAAGAATTAGAAGAATTTGTGTGGAAAATAAGCATAAAAGACCACTGTGTATATTTCTTTTTAAGTGGTTTTTCTCATAAAGAATTTGCATAAGTCAGTGAATATTTTTGTACAGCTCCGTATTTAGTTCTAAGACTGTTTAAAATAAAATATATACTTTATCCCCTTTTCTTGGACTGAGGTATATATCCACCCCAGCTTCAGGGGTGTAGGCTTCTGTAGACTCACAACTGTGACCTTATCCTGGAATGATTGTACCCTTATATCAAACAGTCATTGAATTGCAGTTGCTCCTCCTTCCTGACAGATGTTTACACTTGAGAGAGGGAGTTCTCGGTAGCCAAAAACAATGTTCAGTCTTCGTTCCTCTTAGTACTTCAGTCTGGACATGTTCTACGACTATGTCTTCAAGTTCACTAATCTTTTTTTCTGCAGTTTCTAATTTGTACTTAACCTACACAGAAATGTTAATTTCATATAATGCACTTTTCATTGCCAGAAGCTTTATTTTCCATTTATCTCATTAAGCTCAGGTTTACCTCAAATCCTTAAGCATTTCAGCATATAGGCAAACCTCATTTTATTGTGATTTGCTTTATTGCACTTTGCAGATACTGTATTTTTTTTTTAATAAATTAAAGCTTTACAGCAATCCTACCTTGAGAAAATCTATCAGAGCCCTTTTTCCAAAGGCATTTTTTAAAGTTTTGGTGTTTATTAGCATAAGCACTTTTCTTTAGCAAACATTGTAAGCTCTTTCCCTTTACTCCAATCCTCCTTTGGGATTTTCTTTCTAATCTCTATAACATATTTAAAGTCATCCAAGGTAATATAAGAGGGGGAAAATTAACAGAACTGAGCAGATATCACAAAGTAAGATGGTTAGAAACAAGTCCAAACTTATCAAAAACATAGTAAATTTAACCATTCTTAATTTTTCATTTAAAAGATTGTGATTATCAGCTTGGACCAAAAAAATCAGCTATATTCTTTTTTATGTTTTATTAAAATATAGTTGATTTACAATGTTGTACCAATTTCTGCTGTATAGCAAAGTGATTCATATATATATATATATATATATATATATATATATATATATATTCTTTTTGATATTATTTTCCATCTGATCTCAGAAGACTGGATATAGTTCCCTGTGCTATAGAATAGAACATTATTGTTTATCCATTCTAAATGTAACGGTTTGCATCTACTAATCCCAAACTCCCAATCCCTCCCACTCCCTCCCTTTTCCCCCTTGGCAAACACAAGTCTGTTTTTTATGTATGTGAGTCTGTTTCTGTTTTGCAGATAAGTTCATTTGTGCCATATATTAGATTCCACATATAAGTGATATCATATAGTATTTGTCTTTTTCTTTTTGACTTAGTTCACTTAGTATGAGTAGTTCTAGTTTCATCCATGTTGCTGCAAGTAACATTATTTCATTCTTTTTTATGGCTGATTAGTACTCAATTTTATCTAAGTACCATATCTAATTGCATTCTTGTTTTTTTTTTTCTTTTTACAGCTGCACCTGTGGCATATGGAAGTTCCCATGCTAGGGGTCAAATCAGATCTACACTTGAGGCCTACACCACAGCCATGTCTACACTGGATCTAAGCTGCACCTGTGACCTATCCTGCAGCTTGTGGCAGCACCAGATTCTTAACCCCTGAGTAAGGTCAGAGATCAAACCTGAATCCTCTCAGAGACTATGCTGGGTTCTTAGCACACTGAGCCACAATGGAAACTCCCGGATGGCATTATTTTTTAAAGTATTTATACTATATTTTTAGACATAATGCTATTACACACTTAACAGACTACAGTATAGGGTAAATTTAACTTTAATATAAATTCAGAAACCAAAAAAATAATATATTGTGACTCACTTTATTGTTATATTTAGTTTATTGGATTGTTCTAGAAGCAAACCCACGAATCTCCAAGGTATGTCTGTATCTATTGATTGATATGTTCTGAAGCAGTTTTAAAGTATGTGTCTGCTAGTTGCATCAACTCTGTCATTTCTGGGTCTGTTACTATTGACAGGTTTTTTCCTCTTTGTGTTTCTCATTCTCCATCCCCTTTTCTTGTTGTGTTTAATAATCTTTGATTTTTGGATGCATGGACATAGTGAATGTAACATTGAGTATCTGAATGGTATCTTCCTTTAAAGAATATTGGTCTTTATTCTCACAGGAATTTAAGTTACTAGCAGATCAGTTTAATTCTCCCAAGGCTCTTTTTAACCTTTGATAAGGTGGGTCTAACTGCCCCTTTTTTTCTAGGGATAGTTTAACTCTAGTACCAATACCCTTCTAGGCTATCTCCATGAGGATGTGGGTTCAATCCCTGGCCTCACTCAGTAGGTTAAGGGTCCAGCATTGTCACAACGTGAGGTGCAGGCCACAGCTGCACCTCCAATTAGACTCCTGGCCTGGGAACTTCCGTGTGCCACAGGTGTGGCCATAAAAGGAAGAAAGGTAAAAATTAAAAGCTTGGAGGAGGCACCCCGTGAATCTGGGGTTCAGACTTCTAAGCGAAGTGTGTACTGCTGAGCTGGTGTTGGTAACCACTGAATATATGAACAGACTGTGGTGGTGTTGAGCTCACCTCATTTCTTTCCTTCCCTCTGGGATTGCTGTTCTATTTCTTCTGAAGTTTTGCATCTTAAAAAAACCCTGTTTTATATAATGCGTAAGTTTTACTGTTGTTTCAAGTAGGAAGTAAATCTGACCTTTGCTAACTCCATCTTGACCTGAAAGGAAGCATCTAATATTTTCTAAAAATATCAGTTAACCACTTTTGGGGATCAGTTCAGTTGATTTTTCATTCCCTGTTTAGTTTTTCCGGTGAATGTATGAAATCAGACCACTGTTTGGCAGAGTTTAGATGCAACATCATTTCATAACATGGATCTTTCTAAAACCTAAGACCGAAAAGTTTTAGATCCAGGAGTTCCCATCGTGGCTCAGTGATATCAAACCCAACTAGTATCCCTCAGGACGAGGGTTCTATCTCTGGCCTCGCTTGGTGAGTTAAAGATTCTGGCGCTGCCGTGAGCTGTCCTATAGGTCTCAGACATGGCTCAGATCCCACGTTCCTGTGGCTGTGGGATAGGCCGGCAGCTGCAGCTCCGTTTCAACCCCAAGCCTGGGAACTTCCATGTGCCGTGGGTGTGGCCCTAAAAAAGACAAAAAAAAAAAAGATTTAAAATTCCTTAGTTTTTTCCCTCTTTCAAATTCAATCCATCGGCAAATCCTGTTAATTCTGATTTAGAACTATATCCCAAATTATACTACTTCTTGCTGTCCCCAATGTCTTCTCCATTGTACAAGGCACGTCATCACACACCTGGAACACTGTTTCCACTTCCTGATTGATCTGGTAAATGCCTGGCTCATTCCCCAGCTGCCTTTTCATAGCTTTACTCAAATGTATTTTTTGTTCCTATCAGCATGACCTCAGACTGCCAGAGGCAGTCGTTTCCAGTAGCTGCAAAACCGATTTCAGTTCAGTTTTCCAACCCTCTCAGAACCAACCTCATGGCACCACATCAGAGAAACCAGTCTCAGCCTCCTGAGGGCTCCTCTCAGAAATCTGGGTCCCAGCCTGGTAAGTCTCTCCTGAAGGTGGCTATCAGCAGACAGGAAGTGAGCGAGTGATGTTTTCTAGAGCCTTCTTGGAACATGAGAAAGGTAGATGGAATCATGCATGGGGTTCTGGAACCTCCCACACAAACAGAAGACTTTGCATTCATTTGTTCATATTAGGGCTCTGCATACAATTGATTTGGCAAAAAAGTTCCTTAATTGGGGAGGGGGATGTTTGAAAACTATTAGTAACCAAAATCATCAATAAATTTTGCAGGGAATGCAAGGAAGTGCTTATATCACAAAATAACTGCAAAGAAGTGCTCATATCCAAAAAAAAAAAATATATATATGTATATATTTGCCATAAAGTTTAAATGAGTCTCTGTCTATCAGCAAAATAGCTATGTTTTCATCTGGTGTTGGACTGGATTCAGTATAATCATTTTATTAAATATCTAATCTCATAAACAGTTCTGCTCAAAGTAAGTTAGGACCAGTGACCTCACTTTTCCTTTCACTGTGTCTACACACAGTTCCAAATGGTCCACAGCAATTGCTAGGGGCAAATCCACAGCACACACCAGAGCTCAGTCAGAACTATGACAACCACAGACAAGACCTTGTCACCTTCTCTTCAAGGGCACCTCAGTTCTCCAATCTCTTAAATGAGAAATTCTATTTTATGCTCCTTGGAGCGCTGCCTAATGCTAAAAGCATCATTCCATGCTTTCTCCACGCTGTGTCAATGTGAAAATTTCCCAAATTCATAACAAGTAACAGTATTCTCAACTGGTTTTTAAACATAGTTCTCATCTACAAATGCTAAGCTAAAACGTACTAGACCTTGCTTTTCTCTTAATCAACTCCTCTGGTCTCAGAATCTTAGATTTTATTCCTTTTATTTAGTGCATTGAGCAAGAATTTCCTGACAAATCTGTCTCATACAGGTAATAGATTAGTCATGGTTTGGCTGTCTTCTGCTTTTTAAATCTTCAGTTCCCAAAGGTAATCTTTCTAATCGGTTGAAGGCATGAGAGTTTAGGTAGAGCAGGTTTCTCAGGCTTTACATGTTCAGGTTAATGGTTTTAACTATGCATTTATTTATCTGACTTATTATTACATAGAAGCACTCTAAAAGAAACCCTAATAATTTTCATCTTGATTTCTGGGAGAGGCATTCTGGCACCAGCATTAAAGGACAGACTTGGAGTCACAGAGACCTAGTTTTGAAATTTGACCCTGGCGTTGATGAGTTGAGGAACTTCAGGCAAAATATTTAACCTCCCTGAATTTTCATTTATACCTTTGACAATACTTCACAGAAGAGAAGATGAGGTTTGCACAGAAAATGCCAAACACAGTGTCTGTCACTTAATAACCACTCAAAACACAGTATGCTATTATTATTGTGATTTTATTTTCCAACTCAGATTATTGTCAACTGAATTATTCAATTGGAACATCCTTTTCCCGAATGGATATACTAGATAGAAAATATGCAACCCTGTGGAGGGTGGCTGGGAAGGGGCGGATTGGGAGTTTAGGATTAGCAGATGCAAACTATTATATATAGAATGAATAAACAACAAGTTTCTACAGTATAGCACAGGGAACTATTTTCAATATACTGTAATAAACCATAACGGAAAAGGATATGAAAAAGAATATCTATGTATATCTAACTGAATCACTTTACTGTTATTAACACAACATTGTAAGTCAACGATACTTCAATAAAATAAATTTTTAAAAAAATGTTCAACATCAACTCCACGGTTTAAATAAAACTAAAATCTTCCCTGTCTATCAGCAGTTTTCTGATATCTAGTCTAGTAATAGTTTGTCCAAATCTGAATCAAGGTAATGATTTTTTAAACCCATTTTTTAGAAAAAAAAATTTTTTTAATTCCTTTGATTTTTTTTTTTTTTTTTATTTTTCAAAAAGAGTTTCCCAGTTTAGGAAGTACAGGTCAGGTTATGCCTTTCTAGGAGTAACTCCGAATTCTCTAAATTTCCTAAATGATGATCACTGACTTGCGGTGAATGGGTACAAACCATATGGAGGCTGCGGCACAGGGGACCACACCCCTAAGACAATGTGAAGAAGGACACAAGGTCCACCACGCTTCTCCCTCCAAACTGCTGTCCTCATCCTCGCTTCTTCTGCCACCATCATTGCTAATACTGTTTCCCCTTGAGCAAGACAGTTACTCACCCAGAAAGTGGTATTAGATCTTCCTTTTCAAGTGGAAACATTTGCTTTATAATCTGTTACGGACCTTGGACTTCCGATTGGGTTATGTCCTGATAAACTCATCATAAATCAAAAATGCATTGAATACACCTAACCTATCCAACAGGCTATCTCCACCTAGCCTACCTTAAATGTGCTCAGAACACTTACACTTTTTTTTTCTTTTTTGGAGTCACACCTATGGAAATTCCTGGGCTAGGGGTCAAATCAGAGCTACAGCTGCAGGCCTGTGCCACAGCCACAGTCACAGCAACACCGGATCAGAGCCACATCTGTGAACTACACTGCAGCCTGTGGCAACACTGGATCCTTAACCCACTGAGTGAGGCCAGGGATCGAACCTGCATCTTCATGGACACTAACAGGCTGAGCCACAACAGGAACTCCAGAACATTTACACATTTTGCCGACAGTTGGGCAAAATCGTCTAACGCAAAGCTCCATTTTATAATAAAGCGTTTTTTTTTTTTTTTTGTCTTTTTGCCTTTATCTAGAGCCACACCCGCGGCATATGGAGGTTCCCAGGCTAGGGGTCTAACAGGAGCTGTAGCCGCCGGCCTTCGCCACAGCCACAGCAACGCGGGATCCGAGCCGCGTCTGCAACCTACACCACAGCTCACGGCAACGCCGGATCCTTAACCCACTGAGCGAGGCCAGGGACTGAACCCGCAACCTCGTGGTTCCTAGTCGGATTCGTTAACCACTGAGCCACGACAGGACCTCCTCCCCAAAGTTTAGAGGTAGCTCTAATTGAATCTCTTCTGCTGCACTACCATGTTATATGAGCCCTGGGATGCGTGCATCTCAGAGTTGACATGTCCACTGAGTTGGGTCCAAATGATTTACTGTCAGAGACAGTAACAGAGACAACAATGGTCACCCAGTTTTCTTTCTACTCTCCTATATTTCCCGGCCTTATTGTCCTAGTAGGGTTTTTTTTTTAATTTAGTATGGACACCTTTATTTAACATTTTTGATCAAAATTCTTCTTCTATTTGATATCATACAGGAATTTGGCATCTCAAATTATTTAACAACTTGAATGTGGTATTCAGTTCCTTTATCAGGACCTCACCCTCTATATCATGCATATTGTGCAATAATAATCCTCTACTGACTACATTCATTAAAATGACAAATGTCTGTAGGTGCCAGCCTACGCCACAGCCACAGCCACGCCAGAAGAAAGCCACATCTGTGACCTACACCAAGATCCTTAACCCACTGAGCGAGGCCAAGGATCAAACCCACAACCTCATGGTTCTTAGTCGGACTCGTTAACCACTGAGTGAGGCCGGGGATCAAACCCCCAACCTCATAGTTCTTAGTCTGATTCGTTAACCACTGAGCCACGAAGGGAACTCCCAAGCCCAGTGTCTCTTTCCCTCTTTTATTGACTGAGATCAGAAGCTTTAGATCATTCAGCTACAAGACAGTTTAACCTCCTTTGGCTTGGGGGCTGGAGAAATTAAAAGGAGCAGATGACCCTATGCTCCCATTTCCTGCCCCTTCCTCACCCCACACACAGAAATTTCTGTAACCCCACTGCAACAATGAATATATATTATAAATTAGAAATAAACTCCAACTGTGTAAGCCACTGAGCACTTGTGGAGGACTTCTTACTATGCCATAACCTCATTCATACCTGCCAGTACAAGTTTTATTCAGTGTAATTCTATGCGTGGAAAACTGCTGCAAAATGGAAAGGCAGAACTTTTGCTGCTTAGGGAATAATCTAGAGAAATTGTTCTCAAAATGTGACCTGTTGAGTGTCTGCATCAGTATTGTTAAAAATACAGTTTTCAAGTTCTGGCCCCAGATATCTGTCCCTCTGTGGATGGGACCTAGAAGTAGGCATATTTTATCAACATCCTAGGAGATTTGTATGTATATTAAAATTTGAGATCCTAGGTTTTAGTCAACAGTTTATCTAACACAAGATTTAGCTCTCTTTGCTATAACTGTTTACTTACTTGGGATGTTTTCAAAATTAACATTCTTGGGAATACCCATCATAGCCCAATGGAGATAAATCTGACTAGCATCCATGAGGATGCAGGTTTGATCCCTGGCCTTGTTCAGTGGGCTAAGGGTCAGGCTTTGCCGTGAGCTGTGGTTCTAGGTCGAAGACGTGTCTTGGATCTGGCATTCTTATGGCTGTGGTGTACAAGTCGCTACAGCCCCAATTCGACCCCTAGCCTAGGAACCTCCATATGCCATGGGTGTGGCCCTAAAAAGGCAAAAAAAAAAAAAAATTAACATTCTTATGAAATTTATCTAAGAGTTTTGAGGGCCTCACCTTGGTTTTATGGCCACCTGGTATGATTTTCTCAAACTCTTCCAGCAGTTTAAAAGAGATCTCATTATTTTTAAAGATGCTTTTGATTTTTGTAGTGATCAGATCTCCCTCTGTAATGATGATTACAATGGGTTTTGCCAGACAGCCAAGTTTCCTGCTGGCTCTTCCTATTCCTGGAAACCAGATAAAAGACACAGTGATTAAATCTAGTGTTGGCTCTAAGAACTTATATTAAATCTAGTGTTGACTCTATATAACTCTTTGCTAATTAGAAGGTCTGAGAATTAAACAGATTTAACTCTGCATGAATTCAAACACCTAAAGCTAGGAGCACCTCCATTATATGCTAAAATAGATTCTTTTTCGCAAAAAAAAAAAAATAGTCTGTAGTTTTGATGTAACAATTGTCATTTTCTCTAACCCAGTAGCTCTTAATCTTGCTGGTTCACAGACCTTTTGGAAAATTTGCTTCAAGCTATGAACCATCTCCTTATTTTAAAAATGTACTCATTTACATATAGACAAAAGACTTGGGCATGGATTCTTCCAGATTTTTATTTCTTCTGTTACATTCTTACATACTCACATGTGTAGGATTTTTTGCTTTTTCTAATATGTATTTTTTTTAACTGTGGTAAAATATATACAACATAATATTTATCATTTTGACCATTTTATTCTTTTTTTTTTTTTTTTGGCTGCCCCTACAGCATGTGGAAGTTCCCAGGCCAGGGATCAAAAATCTGAGCCAGAGCTGCAACCTATGCCACAGCTGTGGCGGTGCTGGTTGGATCCTTAACCCACTCTGTCACAGCAGGAACTCCCTTGACTGTTTTAAAGGGTACAATTCGGTGGCATTAAGTACATTCACAGTATTGCGGAGTCATTCCCTATGTACAGAATTTTTAAAAATACAGATATTTTATTATAATTGTTGTTATTCCACTTGCCTCCCTCCCTTAGCTTAATGTTTTGGTGATCTTCCATGTCAGTACATATCGTCATACATTTTTGTCATAGCTATAGCTGATACCAGAATCTGGGTTCTTGTTCATGGCAGTCGAAGAATAAACTCCACGAACACATAGGTAGCCAGCAAGCAAAGTCTTTTTTTTTTTTGTCTTTTTGCCTTATCCGGGGGTGCACCCGCTGCATATAGAGGTCCCCAGGCTAGGGGTCTAACAGGAGCTGTAGACGCTGGCCTTCGCCACAGTCACAGCAACGCAGGATCCGAGCCGCGTCTGCAACCTGCACCACAGCTCATGGACACGACGGATCCTTAACCCACTAACCCACTGAGCGAGGCCAGGGATCGAACCCGCAACCTCATGGTTCTTAGTCAGATTCGTTAGCCACTGAGCCACGACGGGAACTCCTACAAAGTCTTTATTAAAGAAAAGCAAGTAGCTCCCAGGGCTGCTGGGAGCGGGGAGAAGAGCCCCCTTCTCTATTGTCGTGTAGGGATTTTTATCTCTTAAAAGTGGGGAGGGGCACCAACGTGGGTCCAGAAAGATGTGGTTTTCTCTAACTGGCCTTCCTCAATTACTTATATCAGTCCTTGTCCAATAGGGGTTTTAGGGTCAGAAATGTCCCAAAAGTTTTATGGAACTGCCAGCCTATGCCACAGCCACAGTAATGCTGGATCCTATTTGCATCTGCATCCACAGCTCATGGCAACACCAGATCCTTAACCAACTGAGCAAGGCCAGAGATCAAACCTGCGTCCTCATGGATGCTAGTCAGATTCACTTCTGCTGAGCCACAACAGGAACTTCTCAAAGCTCCCATTTTTATTGGCTGCAATATGCAAGTATTAGGGCTAACCCAGTTCTTTCATATATTCTTCAAAATTTTCACAAGAAATGGATTTCCATGTTCCCTGGAACTGATCAACCATTTTGCCTAAGTTGATCTTACAGGAAAATAGCATCATACATCTATTTGACAGGCCTGGAGCAGTTACTGTCTGCTACTCCTGTTTCCACTGCAGATGCAAGAAGTCATTCTCGCGCTTTCTGTCTGTCTGATTGTGGCAGCCCAGATTGAATGGAGGAATACAGGGAGAAATAAAAAAAAAAAAATAGCATCATATAAATGAGTATACTGGTGTCCCCTGAAATAGCTTTGGAACCTGTTTTTAATACAATTCTGGTAGATAGTGTAGAAAAGTAAGGGAAAAAATAAAGTACCCTAATCCTTGTCATGTTCCCTTAAAACTATCCAAAGCAAGAAAGTTCTTTCAAGCGTAAGACAGGATGAAAGTGGAAACATGGTACAGATTTTAGCAGAACTAGGTATGACTTTTCGATCTCTAATTTAGGATCAAAACTAGATGTTACCAATTCTGTCTAGAAACTGTCACCACACACAGAGCAAAGTATAAGGTGAAGATCCCAGAAGCTGTGTTTATACCGTAGGACCCCCAAATTCCAGATTTTTCTCTTTCTCTGCCCAAGGATGATCTAGTAAAAAGCCTATTTATCAGCTATTTAGAGAGCTTATCATAGTCTCATGTTTGATACTTCAAACTAAAAATGAGAGAGACTTCATAGATGGCATTTGAACTAAAAAGCTAAGTTTAGCCAGGGCTAGGACCATCATTTTAAGCCATGTACATAATTGAGCAAAAGAAGGGAGCAGAGAAAAAAGGAAGGAAATACAAGTATGCTTCAATAAAAAAGAAAAGAAAAGAGATTGTGTTATACAAAACACACAAAGCCTTGTTACTGATGCATTGCCAGTGTCCCGACTGAGATGCCAGCTCAACTTGCCGCAAGCTTAGAGAGCTGTCATTGCCATGGGTACACCAAATATCTTCTTAGACTAAGTTCTGCTCCTTTCAGCCTTGACTGTAATACTCTGATGTCCACGGGTATCTGTAAGGAATCAAAACAGAAGGAAAGAAATGTAATAGCAAGTACATTAACTAGAGAAGAGATTCCTAAGTTACAAGACAAGCACAGTCTTACATGAGCCATCAGCCCCGAGGACATCATTGGTAATTCTAGGCAGTGCTTCAAGTTCATATTCTGACACAGAGTTATTAAGAAAAACTGAAATTAATTATTGTTATTATTATTTTTTTATCTTTTTGTCATTTTAGGGCCGCACCTGCAGCATGTGGAGGTTCCCAGGCTAGGGGTCTAACAGGAGCTGTAGCCGCCGGCCTTCGCCACAGCCACAGCAACGCGGGATCCGAGCCGCGTCTGCGACCTACACCGCAGCTCACGGCAACGCCGGATCCTTAACCCACGGAGCGATGCCAGGGATCGAACCCGCAACTTCATGGTTCCTAGTCGGATTCGTTTCCGCTGAGCCACGACGGGCACACCTAATTAAAATTATTTTAAGAAAGGATGGGAGATATGACATTCTATAACAGTTTTGATCTTGTGTTAGGTTCCTGCTGGGCCTGCCAGATCCAGCCCCCTTAGCTGCAACCCCCTGGCTTCTGGCACCAAAGTGCTGACACCCTGTTGCTTCAGAGTCTCATCTTCTCCATTTTCCCGTTGCTATCAATGAGCAAACTCATCTACTGATACAAATGTAACATAAATACAGATATAGATCTAGGTATAGGCTTTCCTCTTATAGGAAGATATTATAACTGTATTGATCCATAACGAGGTCCAGATCCTGCGATCCTCCAGAAGAGGAGAGAGAAGAGCAGCACCATACGAGAGCTTCCAGGGCTTTGGCATCTTGAACTTGAGTTATTTCAACTAAGCAATTTGAAGTGCGTCGGGGCTGGCCCAGGCAGAGCACTTGCAGAGCTCGGCGTGCTAGGAAGACTCAGGCTTCACTCACTTGTTATTCATTCAACAAACCTTTGAGTGCCTCCTAGATGAAAGCCCGCCATGCTAGGCACCGGGAGTAGAAAGATGAATGAAAGAGATGTGCAGAATATTTTCAATATTATGAAAGAGAATCTTAAACTATGCAAAATTCCCTCGTGTTTCCATATGGAGATACATCTGTATAGCAGGAACATCAGAAACTGGTTGCTATTCTACAGCAGGGGTTGGCAATCTGATCTATGTGCTAAAACCAGCCAAGACCTGTAGGTAAAGGTTTCTTGGAACACAATCACACTTATTATCTATGACTGCCTTCAGGCTACTGTAGCAGAATCAAGTAGTTTTTTTTTTACCTTTTTTTAAGACCACAGCCTCAGCACATGGAGGTTCCCAAGCTAAGGGTCCAATCAGAGCTACAGCTGCCAGCTGATAGCACAGACACAGCAACACAGGATCCAAGTCTCGTCTGTGACCTACAGCGCAGCTCACGGCAACACCAGATCGTTAACCCACTGAGCAAGGCCAGGGATCGAACCCGCAACCTCATGGTTCCTAGTTGGGTTCGTTAACCGCTGCGCCACTACGGGAACTCCCAGAGTTGAGTAGTTTTGACAGATAACACACGGCCCACAAATCCTCATATATTCACTTTCTGGCCCTTCATAGCAAACCGTGTGCCAGTCCCTGTTCTAAAGTCTCAAGGCTGAATATTTAAAACTCAGGATCATAACAACTACCGTGTTTGTAGATTTTTCTTGCTTGGGATGCAAGAGCGGTGGAAAACATTTTGCCTCCCGCAGCCTTTTCATCGAGGAAACACGTTTTTATAATTATGGCACAGATAGTGTCAACAGAAAATTTGATATAAAATGCCAAGTTCTGTTTTTTTTAATAAAAGTCTCAAGAGAGGGAGATGGTTATCAGTCACGTAGCGATGAAATATTTTAAAACTTGCTCTGAGTGCTACAAGGCAGAAAGGCACAAGAATTTAAAATTCATTGCTTAGATGGGCGCTCCCTTCGTGGTGCAATGGAAATGAATCCGACTAGGAACCATGAGGTTACGGGTCCGATCTCTGGCCTCGCTCAGTGGGTCAAGGATCCGGTGTTGCCGTGAGCTGTGGTATAGATTGCAGAAGCGGCTTGGATCTGGCTTTGCTGTGGCTGTGGCGTAGGCTGGCAGCTACAGCTCTAATTAGACCCCCAGCCTGGGAACCTCCATATGCCGCGGGTGCAGCCCTAGATAAGGCAAAAAATTAAATAAATAAAATTAAAATAAAATTCATTGATTAGGAAAGAGACAGGATGAAAAAGCTACTCCGCTGCCTGCCTCTTCCTGAGTCTAATCTCAAGTGATGAAAAGATCACGTTAAATTCAGAAAGTTTCTTCAGATTAGCCCTGAATATCCCAGCCTTTTAGTCACCTTAGTGATGTTGAACCTTCATCACTTGTTGATTTTTCATGTGGCTCTAAGACACTTAGATTAAAACCACATTGTGGGGGGAAAAAAAGCCTTTTTTTATTCTTTTTAGGGCTGCACGTGTGGCATATAGAAGTTCCCAGGCTAGGGGTCGAATTGGAGCTACAGCTGCCAGCCTACACCACAGCCACAGCAATGGGGGATCCAGTCTGCATCTGCAACCTACACCGCAGCTTGTGGCAATGCCAGATCCTTAACCCACTGAGCCAGGCCAGGGATCGAACCCGCATCCTCATGGGTACTTAACCCGCCAGGTTCTTAACCTGCTGAGCCACAATAACGCCATGAGAAAAACAGCTTTAGTAATTTTGCAAAGGAAAATGTATTGACAGTAGGGAAAGTCCATGACAAAACTTTCGGTGTTGTAGCAAACAGAAAATAGTGATTTAAAAAATGGCATGGTTCTCTTGTTATATTGGTGGGGGCTTTGAAGGATGTTAATGGAATTTGGGGAAAGCACAGCCCTTTGGTGTCACCCCTTAATGTGTGCTTCTCAATGACAAGAGAAAAGACTGGCGACTTGGCCATTTGGGAGATCAGGATGTTTCTGCCTTGCTCCTACTGTTCAAAAGAGTAGCTGGAGGTTAACGGAAGACAGAATTGAAAGGAATGAGGCACCTGGACACCCAAGCAAACAATAACATGGCACCAGTCCATTGCACACACTTGTTCCCTCACTTCTCACACTTGTTCAATATTTTTAGTGGGAGTTTCCGTTGTGGCTCAGTGGTTAACGAATCCGACTAGGAACCACGAGGTTGCAGGTTCGATTCCTGGCCTCTCTCAGTGCGTTAAGGATCCGGCGTTGCTGTGAGCTGTGATGTAGGTTGCAGATGAGGCTCGGATCCCGCGTTGCTGTGGCTGTGGTGTAGGCTGGCGGCTACAGCTCCTGTTAGACCCCTAGCCTGGGAACCTCCATATGCAGTAGGTGCGGCCCTAGATAAGGCAAAAAAAAAAAAAAAAAAAAAGACAAAAAAAAAATTTTTCGTAGAGCTAGGAAATGTAGTGAGCTGAATGGTGTCCCCCCACCCCAAAGAAATGTCCAAGGCCTAACCCTTGGTCTTTGTGAATGTGAACTTGTTTAAAAATAGAGTCTTCAGGAGTTCCCTTGTGGGAAATTAGGTTAAGGACTGGCATAGTCACGGCAAGAGTAGGGATCACTGCTGCGGAGGGGGTTTGCTCCCTGGCCCAGGAACTTCCACATGCTGCAGGTCTGGCCAGGAAGAAAAACAAATATACGGTCTTTAGAGCTCCCCTGTAGCCTAGCAGTTAAGGATCCGGCATTGTCACTAAAGTGACTCTGATCACTGCTGTGGCACAGGACACTGCTGTGGCTGTGGTGTGGGTTCAGTCCCCGACATGGGAAATTTTGCATGCTGCCAGCAGAACCCAAAAAAAATAAAAAATACACAAAAGAGTAAAAATAGGGTCATGGCAGATGTAAGTTGAATAAGGATTTGATTTCAAGATGAGATTATCTTGGATTTAGGCTGTGCCCTAAATCCAATGACGTGTATCTTGGTATTTTTTTTTTTTTATTGAAGTGTAGTTGATTTACAATGTTAGCCCAATTTCTGCTGCATGGCAAAGTGACCCAGCTACATATATATATATATATATATATATTCCCTTTCTTACGTTATTTTCCACCCTGGTCTCTCCCAAGAGTTTGGACATAGTTCCTGTGCTATAGAGTAGGTCCTCATTGTCCATCCATTCTAAATGTAATAGTTTGCATCTACCAACCTCAAAATCCCAGTCCATCCCACTCCCTCCCCTGTCCCCCTTGGCAACCACAAGTCTGTTCTCTGTGAATGAGTGTTTCTGTTCTGTAGATAGGTTCATTTATGCCATATTTTAGAGTCCACATATCAGTGATACTGTGTGATACTCATGACACATCTTTATAAGAGAAGGAGAAAGAGATCTGAGACCCAGAGACAGAGGAAAAGGCCAAGCAAAGATCCCCCGAAGCAGCAATTGGAGGGTGGCCATAAACCAAGGCACGCTGAGTACTGCCACCCAAAGCCAGGAAAGAGGCATGGAGTGGATTCTTCTCAGAGCCTCCAGTTTTGCATTTCTGAACTTCAAACCTGTAAGGGAATAAATTTCTGTCATTTAAAAAAAAATCTGTCAGTTTTAAGCCACCAACTTGTCAGGATTTGTTATGGCAGACCTAGGAAACCAGCGATGGGAGAAATTAATGTTTTTAAATCATAGGCACTTGGAGTTCCCTGGTGGCCTAGTGGTTAAAGGACCTGTCCTTGTCACTGCAACAGCAGGGGTCACTGCTATGGCTCAGTTTCCATCTCTGGCCCAAGAACTTCTACATGCCATGGGTGTGCCCCCACCCCCCAAAAAATCGTAGGCACTTTACATTTAAAATAAGGAATTTAGGAGTTCCCAGTATGGCTCAGTGGGTTAAGAACCTGACATAGTGTCCATGAGGATGTGGGTTTGATCCCTGTGGGTTGAGGATTCCAGTATTGCTGCAAGCTGCAGTGTAGGTCACAGATGCAGCTAGGATCTGGCCCTGCTGTGGTGTAGGCCTGCAGCTGCAACTCCAATGCAATCCCTAGTCCAAGAACTTCCAGCTGCCACGGGTGTGGCCATAAAAAGAAAAAAAATAATAATAAGGAATTCATTTTGTCTTATAAAATGACATTTAAACTTATTGGGAATTGCCTTTCTTTCACTGGATTTTGGTTTTGATCAGTTAAAAGTTATCATCACATTTACCAAACATAGATGTAACTCCATATAGACAACATCAGTAAGTAATTATGATAAGAGAATAAAAGGCTAAATAACAATTGTAAGCAATAGTATAATTATATAATAAAATTACATAAATTACATTTTTTCTCTTAAGTTCATGTAAGAAAACAATTTTTCTTATTTCTCAATTTTTTTTATCTTAGCCTACCCCCTCCTGCCAGTTTTCTTTTGAAATATTCAGAATCATACAACTTCTTTGGGGTGGATATTGAAGGATTTAAGATTTAAAAACTCGGAGTTCCTGTCGTGGTGGAAACGAATCCAACTAGGAACCATGAGGTTGCAGATTCGATCCTTGGCCTTTCTCAGTGGGTTAAGAAACCAGCATTGCCGTGAGCTGTCGTGTAGGTCGCAGATGTGTCTTGGATCTCGTGTTGCTGTGGCTGTGGCTGTAGCTCCAGGCTGTAGATGTAGGCCAGCAGCTGTAGCTCTGATTAGACCCCTAGCCTGGGAACCTCCATATGCTACAAATGAGGCCCTAAAAAAACAAAAAAAGAAAAAAAAGGGAGGAAAAAAGATTTAAGCACTAAAATAAATTACTTGATACTGGAATACAGTGCTATATTCTATTTCAGAATTTCGGTAGGATGCTAAATTTAATCTGGTCTTGGGTTGAATGCTGTCTGCTTTCAAGCAATCACATGATTTGGACAAATCAAAATAATAGAGAAGCTTCCTGGGGAGATGAATAAAGGCAGCAAGGTCAGAGCCAGGCAGGCTGAAGACCTATGATTCAGACTCTGCTGGGTTCCCAGGCTCTCTTGCCCTGTTCTTCCCACAGTCAGAGCTGTCTGAACCCCACCTGCTGCCTTAGTATTGTCCCGAGGCCAGCTACACATTCACCAACTATTGTAAAGCTGCATCAGTCCCAGTGGTTCCCAAACCCGACTTGGATTTGTAAAACTGTTGACTCATGTGTGGGCCACCCTAGATTTTCTCAGTCAGTTATTAGGGATCAGACAGACCAGGCCATATGAGTTTTTAGAACTTTTCCCAAGTAATTCTACTCAAGTGTAAGGCTCAGAAATAAGGGACAAATGTATTAGACCAGTGGTTCTCCAGCGGTGGTCCCTGGATCAGCAGCATCAAGATCACCTGGGAACCTGTTAGAAACACAAACTCTTGGGCCCCAGCCCAGGCTTACTGAATCAGAGACTCTGGGAAAGGGCCAGGGCATCTGTGCTTTTGGTTTGTGTTTTTTTTTTCCCTTCTGGCCACACCCTCGACATGTGGAAGTTCCTGGACCAGTGATTGAACCTGTGCCACAGCAGCAACCTGAGCCACAG
Source organism: Catagonus wagneri (assembly GCA_004024745.2). Taxonomy (NCBI): domain Eukaryota; kingdom Metazoa; phylum Chordata; class Mammalia; order Artiodactyla; family Tayassuidae; genus Catagonus; species Catagonus wagneri. The sequence continues at coordinate 2,494,347 of PVHT021183585.1, forward strand.
CAGTGACAATGCCAGGTCCTTAAGCCACTGAGCCACAAGGGAACTCCAAGACATCTGTGTTTTAACAAGCCTTCCAGGTGATTCTTACATGTGCTCAAGTCTGAGAATAATCGGCCACACTTAGACTCATTTCCAAAGAATAGAGTCTGGAAAGGGGAAAATATTAATTTTGGAAACCTTCTGGGCATCACTTCAACCGAGTGATCAAGTTTAACATCCACTGTGTTAAACTTTGCTGATGCCACGAGCCCCCTGATCTGATGCCTTCACCTCTGTGATCTTCCTCCTGGACACGCAGAACCCAAATCTCATCACGAAAAAAAAATGTGAAAAATTATATATACGCATGTGTGTGTGTGTGTGTGTGTGTGTGTGTGTGCGTGTGTGTGTCAGAGAGAGAGAGACTAGGTCACTTTGCTGTACGGCAGAAAATGGCACATTGTAAATTGACTACAGTTAAATTTAAAAAAATTTTAAGAATAAAAACATGAAGAAAAAATAAAATCTGATGGACATTCTACAAAATACTTTTCAAGACTGTCAAGCTCTTGAACAAGGAAAAAACTGAGAAATCATCTGATTGGAGGAAACTAAGGAGAGGTGACAACAAAAGGCAATGTGGCATCCTAAACTGGATCCTGGAACAGAAAAGGACATTAGTGGAAAAACGGGAGAAATGTGAATAAACTCTGTAGTTTACTAACAAGTATTGTACACAATGTTGATTTCTTAGTTTTGACAAATGTACCCATAACGTTAAGATATTATCATTAGGGAAAATGGGGTGAACAGCATTTGGGACTTCTCTTTTTATATCGCCAACTTCACTGTAAATCTCAAAGCATGCCAAATTTTTTTTTGAATCCGCAAAAAAGGAAAACAATACCAAAGGAAAAAAAATGTGGGTTAATCACCAAATGTACAATAAAATTTGAAAAATCCTGCTCTTTACTATAACCTGGGATTTAGCATCAGCTCAACCTTGTCCAGGCCTGAAACATGCCCAGTCTGGAGCAACTGCCTACTTCTTAAAACCCGAGTTCAGTTTTCAACCCGATTGAGCTAACTAAGATTCTGTGCCACTCCTTGGGGCTCAGTCCTTCCGTGATAACACTTATGCAAAAATCCTCAGAAACTGTCTTTTTTTTTTTTGTCTTTTTGCCTTTTCTAGGGCTGCACTTGCGGCATATGGAGGTTCCCAGGCTAGAGGTCAAATCGGAGCTGTAACTGCTGACCTATGCCACAGCCACAGTAACCTGGGATCTGAGCCATGTTTGCGACCTACACCACAGCTCACGGCAGCGCCGGATCCTTAACCCACTGAGCAAGGCCAGGGATCGAACCCGCAACCTCTTGGTTCCTAGTCGGATTCGTTAACCACTGAGCCACGAAGGGAACTCCAGAAACTATCTTTTTTTGTGTGAAGTGTTTCCTTCTTTAAAAGACTGGAGTCCTTAGCCAAGATACGGAAAAAAATCTAAATGTCCATCGATAGATGAAGATCTGGTATATATACACAATGGAATACTACTCAGCCCATAAAAACGAACAAAATAATTCCATTTGCAACCACAAGGATGGAACTAGAAATTCTCACACTACGTGAAGTAAGTCAGGAAGAGAAAGACAAATACCATATGATATCACACGTGTGGAATCTAAAATATGGACAGATGAACCTGTCTATCTGTCTACAGAACAGAAACAAACTCACAGACATGGAGAACAGACTTGTGGTTGCCAAGGGGAAGAGGGGAGGGAGTGGGGTGGATGGGGAGTTTGGGGTTGGTAGATGCAAACTATTATGTTTATAATGGACAAACAATGAGGTCCTACTGTATAGCACAGAGAACTATATCTACTTTCTTGGAATAAAACACGGAGGAAGGTAATATGAGAAAAAGAACATATTTATATGTATAACCGAGTCACTTTGCTGTAAGGCAGAAATTGACAGAACATTGTAAATCAACTATAATAATTTTTTTTAAATAAATAAATGACTGGAGTCTTTCCTTTGATCCCTAACTGCCTGGGGACTGCTACCTGCCACAGACTGCCCTCTTGCCAACTTATCTGGTGTTTTAAGTGCCGCCTCCTCAAAGGCTCCTGTCACATTGTTCCAGGCATCTCTCACGCTGATTAGTGCTGGGATTTCCACCTATGGTCACAATAAGCTCTGATGTTGTACTCTACTTGCAGATTCAACCATGCTAGGAAACATCTAGAGGTGGGATGGCATGTGGGGAACTCAATTCTCCATCAAATATCTCAACAAAAAGAATAGGACTTGTAGAGGCCCCAGTGTTTACCCAAAAAGGGAGTTCAAGACTATCTGGGATTAGAGGTAATGGCTAGGAGCCACCAGAAGCTTAAGGACAAAACCAGAAAGAAAAAGAAAATTTCTTTTGTGCCCAGACTTTTTACTTTCGTGTCACAGAAGTCTCGGGAACAAGAACCTAATGATTCCCTAAAGGCAGTCTGCTGATGGGGTGTTATAAAATCCAGCTGGAATGGTGAACATGGATGCTGCCCCTGGAGCTGTTGGCATTAACCTTCTTCTCTTGGGGGAAATGATTGCAGTGAATTGCTGAAGGTTAAAAGTCAAAAGAAGTTACTCATTGAAAAGATGCCTGGCCTGGCCTGCTGAAAGGGATACAAGACTTTTTGTTTTTGTAGGAAAACACGGGGCATTCACCTTGGGGCATCCTGGCAAGGTCATCTTCGGGAAACATTCTGTGAATGTATTTTTCATGGAAATGTAGCACCCAAACGGTTTGAGAGCAGCTGAGGCAACTGAGCAAAGGCCTGAAACCAACCAGGTGACCGGGACGAGGGGAGAAGTTGATGGGATTCCACACCACTCTGAGCTGCAGGAGAGCTCTGGGTGGAGCTGGATGTGCCCACATGTCTGCAGGTGGCAGGTACATCATAGATAACTACTGTGCAACTCTCTGGGGGTGCTGAGTGTGCTCAATTTGCAGTGACCTAGAGACCTGCATTTGAACCAACACATTGTAATCCACAAAAGCACCGATTTTTAACCTTTTTCTGTCATTTCTTTTAATTTATACTTTTGGGAAAATAAAAACTAATCTTGTTGCTGAACAACTAAGATAAGAGATTTTCCCACATTTTGATCCAGAAAGACAGGAGATTACTATCATTCACAACATCAGTGACTAGAGTCGTTGCACAACTCAGGGAAACAGGAGAGCTGGAGAGGAAGGGAGCCAGGCTACTGACCCCAGCTGCAGCGGAGAGGGCAAACTCACCCTAAGGTGAGCAGGGTGAATGTTAGCATCAGCACTAGGAAGAGAGTCCCCTCTCGTACCAAAGATTTAGGGAATAATCTGACATCATCTCCAATTAAGATATTCAAGTTTAAAATGTTGAAACTTTAGAGTCTAAAAATTGCAATGAAATATTCAATAATGAAAGACATTGTCTAGGAAGGCAGAGCATTTATCTCCTTGTCTTTGTGATCCTAAGTGCACATTATGAAACTAATGAGCTGTAGGCTAGGCAGCCTGTGAGTCATTTATCCTTCTCCTATTAACATCAACTGTGAAATCTAAAGTGAATGATGACATTCCAGAAACAATTGCATATGATCCTTCTTCAGCAGGTCTGGGCAATGTGGAGCAGCTGTCACAAGGGAATATATCATCTCATGCTGTTTTAATGATGATGGCTCCACTGGGAAGGAACACAAGGAGGGAAATGAGTTTGGTGTCTGGGCTGTGTTTCAAGTCAGAGTGAAGATTAAAAGCAAATACTATTTTGAGATTAATGTAGGGGATTGTTGGTAACAGATGAGGAATTATGTTTCTGGGATATCTAAAAAAAAAAAAAACAACCAGTAATCTTGACAAGCAAGATTATCTCCATTCATTCATCTTTAGATGTACAAAATTATTTACATTCTGATCAAAAATATGAAAAAAAAATGGAGTTCTCTTTGTGGCTCAGCAGGTTACGAACTTGACCAGACTAGTATCCATGAGGATGCAGGTTCTATCCCTGTCCTTGCACAGTGGGTTAAAGGATCCGGTGTTGCCATGAGCTGTGGTGTAGGTTGCAGACACAGCTCAGATCTGGGCTTGTAGTGGCTGTGGCATGGGTCAGCAGCTGCAGCTCTGTTTTGACCTCTAGCCTGAGAATTTCCATTGTTGCATGTACAGCCCTAAAAAAGCAAAAAGAGAAAGAAAGAAAGAAAAGAAAAGAAAAAATCATATTAGAATGACTGGAATTAAATGCACTAAATGTACCACCTTACACCAGCCAGGATGGCCACCATCAAAAAATCTACAAACAATAAATAATGGAGACGGTGTGGAAAAAAGGGAATCTTCTTACATTGTTGGTAGCAATATAAATTGTTACCACTACTATGGAAAACAGTATGGAGATTCCTCAAAAAACTAAAAATAGAATTACCATTTGATCCAGCAATCCCACTCCTGGACATCTATGCAGAGAAAACCATGACTCGAAAAGATACACATATTCCAGTGCTCATTGCAGCACTATATACAATAGCTGAGACACAGAAGCAACCTAAATGTCCATTGACAGAGGAGTGGATCAAGAAAATGTGGTACACATACACAATGGAATATTACTCAGCCATTAAAAAAGAATGAAATAATGGCATTTGCAGCAACATGGATGGACTTAGAATTTATCATGCTACGTGAAGTTAGACAGACACCAACATCAAATGCTATCACTTACAAGTGGAATGTAAAAAAAAAGAATACAATGAAATTCTTTGCAGAACAGATACTGACGCACAGACTTTGAAAAAATTATGGTTTCCAAAGGAGTCAGGTTGGGGGGGGTCAGAAGGATGGGCTGGGCCTTTGCAACGGAAATGCTGTAAAACTGGATTGTGATGATCATTGTACAACTAGAAATGTAATAAAAATTCATTCAGTTAAAAAATGCACTAACAACGAGTATCTTAAATGATAGGACAATGGCTAGTAAACTATTTCTCTCTTCCCACTTCTCAATAATTTCAGTTTCTTTGAAATTGTTCTATAATTAAAAGAGTAAATTCCATTTAAAAATAAAGCACAGAAAGTTCCTGTTGTGACTCAGCAGGTTAAGAGCCCGACTAGTATCCATGATGATGCGAGTTCGGTCCCTGACCTCACTCAGTGGATTAAGGATCCAGCATTGCCTTAATCTGCAGCATATGCAACTTGGATCTGGCATTGCTGTAGCTGTGGCATAGGCCAGCAGGGGTAGCTCTGATTTACCTCCTAACCTGGGAACTTCCATATGCCTTAGGTGCAGCCCTAGAAAGGAAAAAAGAAAAAAAAACAAAGCACAAAAGGACAAATACTATATAATCCTATGTATAATGAAGAACCTAAAGTCGTCAAATCATAGACAGGAAGTAGAAAGGTGACTGCCAAGGGCTAGAGGGAAGGGGAGGGAGTTTCAGTGTTGGGGGAGGTGGGTGTGGACTTTCAGTGCTGCAAGATGAAAGATGGAAAGACCTAGAGATCTGTTTGCAACCATGCAAAAGACTGACCATTATCGACCTGTGCATTTAAAAATGGTTAAAGTCGTTAAGTTTAATGATATCATATAGCACAATACAGGACCATAGGCAGAAATAACAATAATACAAAGATAAAAAATTTTCAATAAAGTATATTCCATAAGGACTTGTGGGATTGTCAAGATGTGGGAGGTTAAGTTTAGAATTTAGTCTGAAGTGCTCATGCAAGAAACAGGGCATACAGGAAGGCAAGCAGTTTTGTAGAAGGATAGGAGAGATGAGTTCAATGGAAATAGCCAGCGTCTGTAGGACAGCCAGTCTAAATTATGGAACAGAACGCTGAATACACAGATCTGGGGCACAAGAAATAAAGATCCCCATCCAAAAAATAAAAGATATAGTCATCTGAAGTGGATGAGGTCGCTGTAGATGAGAGTGGAAAATAAGAGCAACAGGTATAGAGCAGCATAAACACTAACTTGTAGAAACAACCAGTGAGAAAATGAGTGTATGAGCTTCTTAGAGCTGCTGTAACAAATTCTCACAAACTAGACAGCTTTATAACAACAGAAATTTATTCTCTCACCTTCTGGAGGCCTGAAATCTGAAATCAAGGCACTGACTGGGACATGATCTGTACAAAGCTCCTGACAAAGACTCCTCCCTAGCTTCTTCAAACTTCTGGTGTGTCTAAGCATTGCTTAGCTTGTGCTGACATCACGCCAGTCTCCGCCAGTCTTTGCACGGAGCCCTGTCCTCTGACTGTCTGTCTTTCCCCCATCCATGTCCTATCAGGAAATTTATCAGTCCATCTAGAGCCCGCTTGGATCATCCAGGATGATTTTATCTCAAAACCCCTAACCTCATCTGCAGAAGAAATCCCTTTTCCAAATAATATCACTTCCCCGGGCTCCAGGGGTGAGAATGTGGACGTATATTTTGGAGGCCATCATTCAAACCCATTTCCTGTTACTGGTTTGAGAAAAATGTTCCAAGTGTGATGGAGGCTCCAGTGAGAGGTGAAAGTAATTTTCTATAGAATCAAAGAAGAGTCGAAGTGGAAACTGGTTAAAAAAAAAAAAAAAACAGTAGGGAAGGGGGTTAATTCCAAGAAGAGGTTTCATGACCAGTTGCTCAGAGGCCTGGAAATACTTATGGAGTGGAGGGAAATGGGGGGGGTGTAATTCTGGAGGGTAAGGTCAGGGGCAGACGTGAACAAGAGGTTGTGGTAGTGCCCGGTTCTATGCAGAGACCTTTACGTCTCTGTCCCATTGTAATCAAGAGCGGGAACACTGGAGCTCCCGCTGTGGCTCCATGGGTAAAGAACCTGCATAGTGTCCATGAGGATGTGGGTTCGATCGCTGGCCTTGCTCAGTGGGTTAAGGATCCGGCATTGCCCTAAGCTGTGGCACAGGTCACATATGCGGCTTGGATCCCTTAGCCTGGGAACCTCCATATGCCACAAGTAGGGCTGTAAAAAGAAGGAACAAAGGGACAAATGAAGGAGGGAAGGAAGGAAGGAAAGAAGAAAGGAAGGAAAGGAGGAAGGAAGGGAGGGAACATTGAAGGGAGTCCCTGTGTTAAGAAAGAAATAAGACTGCCAGTTAATACAGAATTTATTTTTTTTTGTCTTTTTGTCATTTTAGGGCCGCAACCGTGGCATATGGAGGTTCCCAGGCTAGGGGTCTAACAGGAGCTGTAGCCGCCGGCCTATACCACAGTCACAGCAACATGGGATCCGAGCCGCGTCTGCAACCTACACCACAGCTCACAGCAAGGCCAGATCCTTAACCCACTGAGCAAGGACAGGGATCGAACCTGCAACCTCATGGTTCCTAGTCGGATTAGTTTCCGCTAAGCCACGACGGGAACTCCTAGTGCAGAATTTAAAGAATCATTTTTGGCTCTACAAGTTTGGACCAATCCACAGGGAGCACCAGCTCTCCCAGGACATGGAAAAGAAGGATAGTTTGGCATAGGTAGAGCCAGAACAGGGAGAGGCTGGGAAGAATACTGCTGTCTGAAGTCACAGGAGAGGCAGTTAGGAGCCAGGCAGCTGTGAGAAAGGACAATGCGAAGGATCCAGGAAAGGGGGCTCTAGCCGGGGCGAGAAGCAAAGATGATCTCTGGGCTTGTCCGCTTGGAAAAATGGATGGAGAAGGACACAGCTGAGAGGAAGTGACGGCTGAGAACGGACATGGGGAGAGAAAATTGACGATCTCAATGGCTCTGAAAAGCCAGTATTTACAAAACACGTCTGGTTGTGGCTGGCTCATTTGGTGGTGAACCCGACCTGAATTAGCTCGAGAGACTTTTGCAGTCTTCACACACCTGCTTTAGAGAGAATCAGCACGAATTGCTGAAGAAATACTGTTGATGATGGGCTCTTGCCCCTGTAGCATATGGCCTCACGTTGCCTTTCTCAGAGCTGACAAACATCGGAAACAGGTGTTTAGGACTTCAAAGTCCAGGGGGATGGATAAGGAATTTTGCACCTGCAACAAGTCCAGTGTGGCGGTTGCATTGGAGGAGTTAAAATCAGCTTGCTCTCCTGTCGAGAGAAAGGATGCATAAAGTATGGGAATGGCAAGAAACATTTTCCAGCAAACTAGAATCATTCCTCTATAGTAGCGTATTTTTTTTTTTTGTCTTTTTGCCTTATCTAGGGCCGTACCCGTGGCATATGAAGGTTCCCAGGCTAGGGGTCTAACAGGAGCTGTAGCCGCCGGCCTACGCCACAGCCACAGCAACACGGGATCCAAGCCGCATCTGCGACCTGCACCACAGCTCACGGCAATGCCGGATCCTTAACCCACTGAGCGAGGCCAGGGATGGAACCCGCAACCTCATGGTTCTTAGTCAGATTCGTTAACCACTGAGCCACGAAGGGAACTCCTATAGTAGGGGTTTTTTTTTTTTAAAGAAAACATCAAGATAATCTAGAAAAGAAATTCTCCTTTTCATTACCTTTACTATATAGAAACAGATTCCACAGTTAGAAGTAGAATTTAAGGTCTAGGTAAGGAGAGGGACCTCGTACAGATTTTCTCATGTCATCTGTCATCCAAGCAGACTTCCGTGAGGACAATGTCAACAAGTAAACTTTACTCATTTTGTTACCCGTGATTTACGCTGCCACTTCTTAGCATTGCTAACACGGACAGCTGCCTGTCTTCACAAGCCCTTCTTGACTCACAGAACACCCCTCTTGCCTTTGAAGCAAGGCCCTTAGAAGACAGCAGTTTTCCTGAGGCTGTTTTTCACTTGCCCAACCAGATTTACAAGAGTTATTTGCAAAAAAGTCACTTGTGCCCTTTACGTTTATTTTCCGAGCAATGTGAAGAAGAAAAAGAAGTCAGGATGCCCATGAGAGAGAAGAAAAGCAAATGTTTGAGAAGCAAAGCCAGTGTTGCACAATTAGCAACAATTTAGAAATAGAAGTCGTCCTTTGACAGCAGCTCACAAAAATCCTGACACCCAGACCGGTTTAATTTAACTCCTTGCATGTGGAAGCGTGTGGGACCAAAGCATGGGTGTGTGTGTTTTCATGTGTATACACACGTACACACACATACACACATACATCCTGTGGCAACTGAAGGGACCATTTAAGAAGTGCAAACTGGGAGTTCCTGTTGTGGCTCAGTGGTTAATGAATCCGACTAGAAACCATGAGGTTGTGGGTTCGATTCCTGGCCTCGCTCAGTGGGTTAAGGATCTGGCGTTGCCGTGAGCTGTGGTGTAGGTCACAGACGTGGCTCGGATCCCGTGTTGCTGTGGCTGTGGTGTAGGCCGGTGGCTACAGCTCCGTCCGATTAGACCCCTGGCCTGGGAACCTCCATATGCCACCAGTGTGGCCCTAAAAAGACAAAAACAAAAAAGTTCAAACTGCCATGTACAAAATAAATAAGCTGCAAAGATATATTGTACAGCACAAGGAAATATAACCAATATTTTATAATAATTATAAATGGAATATAGCCTTTAAAAACTGAATCCCTGTATTGTATTCCCTGAAACCCATGTAAATTTGTAAATCAACTATACTTCAAATTTTTAAAAATCCATGTCCACCAGAAAAAGAAAGTATTTTTCTCTCTCCCTTCCCCCCCCTTTCTCCCTTCCTCCATCAACTTTGACAGTGACCTAAAAGGCCACTGAGATTCAAGGAAAATCAAGCACGTTATTGCAAGTAAGGTTGGGACCAGAGGAGTTCATTTGATCACACTCCAGTTTCTTAATGACTATGCATTAATTTTAATGAGAGAAAATGCACATAAATTATAACTGCTCTACTTTTCCATTCAACAGGTACTGGCGGAAATATTACAGTATAAGTAATTGCCACACATCCTGTGATTAACCTTTACCGTCTTATTCCTGCCCCCGAGTGGGGCAGTGGGATCCACAAAGCCAGCAATGGAAAGGAGACATGGTGAACTTCAAGGCCCAGTTTAATTCATTCAGTTCTCTAGCTATCCTTCCACTTCCTGTATCTCGCCCATTCACACATGACACATTTCGTACATAGTTTTTTTTGGGGGGGCGGCTTACAGTATTCCTGCCAGTGTTAGAAATGAGGTGAGAGCAGTTCCCGTTGTGGCTGCAGGTTAAGAACCCGACTGGTACCCATGAGGATGCAGGTTCCATCCCTGGCCTCATCCAGTGGGTTAAGGATGCACCTGAAGCATAGGTCACAGATGGTGCTTGGATCCCACGTTGTTGTGACTGTGCTAGGCTGGCAGCTGCAGATCCCATTTGACCCCTAGCCTGGGAACTTCCATAGGCCACAGGTGCAGCCCTAAAAAAAAAAAAAAAGATAGAAATGAGGTGAGAATACAAACTTTTGATAGGGAGGAAATTAACAGTTGACAACATCTATTCTGGGCCAAATAACTTGCTTCGTCATCTAATTAATTCTCCAAAACCATCCCCTCAATATAGTTATCATTATTTCTATTTTATAAAGATGGGAAACAGATTTAGAGGAGTGAAAGACCTTTCACAGAGCTCACACAGCTAAAAAAATTGTGAAGGGGAGTTCCCGTTGTGGCACAGTGGAAATAATCTGACTAGGAACCGTGAGACTGTGGGTTGGATCCCTGGCCCCGCTCAGTGGGTTAAGGATCCAGTGTTGAGCTGTGATGTAGGCTGCAGATGTGGCTTGGATCCCGTGCTGCTGTGGCTGTGGTGTAGGAGGGCAGCTGTAGCTCTGATTGGCCCCCCAGCCTGAGAAACTCCGTATGCCATGGGTGCAGCCCTAAAAAGCAAATAAATAAATAAATAAATAAATAAAAAGTAAAAACAAAAAAATAAAATAATAAAATAAATGGTGAAAATCAGATTTGATTTTTTTCATCAAATATTTATTTGTCACTTGCCAAGTGTCTAGCACTGCCTGGGATACACCACGAGAGAAAGCAGACCAAGGTCCTTCCCACCTCCTTGCACTCCATCATTGGCTTTCAGCCCTGGCTGAGAACACAGTAGAGTCACCTGGTGTGATTCTAAAATGCACCAGTGCCAATATCGACTCCTGGTAATTAAGTCAGAATCTCTGGAAGTGAAGCCTGGGTTTCAATATTTTTTATTTTCTTTTTTATTTTAGGGCTACACCCACGGCATATGGAGGTTCCCAAGCTAGGGGTCAGATCAGAGCTGTAGCTGCCGGCCTATGCCACAGCCATAGCAATGCCAGATCTGAGCCATGTCTGTGACCTACACCTTAGCTCACAGCCTTGCCAGATCCTTAACCCATTGAGTGAGGCCAGGGATCGAACCCGAGTCCTCAATCGAACCCGAGTCCTCATGTATACTTCAGGTTTGTTAACCACTGAGCCACGATGGGAACCCCTAAATATTTTTAAAAGTTGACCAAGTGTTCCTAAAGTACATCCAGGATTAAGAATCTCTCATTTATTAGATTGAATAAAGATTCAATCTAATTAAAGATTTAGATTTATTAGCTGAGTACAAGTCACCACCCTCAAAAGACAGTATAGGAGTCACAGATAAACGCATATGAATATAACACACTTGGAAAACAATTTTGAGGTAATGCATAAGAAACTTTGAAATTGTGTGGTACACATTAAAGTCAAGGACTTCACAAAATGAAAAATTATTTTGGAATTGGTATAGTGTTATGGACTCAACTGTGTCCCCACTGAAAATTCTTATGTTGAAACTCTAACCCCAATGTTATTGTACTTGGAGATAGGGCCTTTAATGAGGTGAGGAAGTTAAAATAAGGTCGTTAGGATCGGACCTAATCCAAACTGACTGTGTCCTTACAAAAAGAAGAAATTTGGACACAGAAAGAGACATCAGGTACACACCCACCCACACCAATACACACACCCACACCCACACCCACACACACACACACACACACACACACAGAGGAGAGACCTTGTGACAACACACCCAGAAGGCAGCCAAGAAGAGAGGCCTTAGGAGAAACTGACCCTGCTGACACCTTGATCTTGAACTTCTGGTCCTCAGAACTATCGAGAAAATCAATTTCTGTTGTTTAAGACTCAGCCTGTGGTATTTTTTATGGCAGCCTTAGCCAGCTAATACAGATGGGTTCATGGATGTACACTTTCACAAATGAAGGGAATATAGACAAAACACTTGAAGGCAGTGTATACTTTAGACTAGCACCCTTGTTCCCAAACTTTGGTGTGTATAAGAACCATCTATGAAATTTGGTAAAACGCAGACACCCAGGCCTTACGCCACCTCCACAAGTTTGGGCTACTCTATTATTTGCTTGCTTCTGGTGACTCTTATAGACCAGAGGGTGGAAATTTGGAGGACACTATTGGCAGGTGAAAGGTGGTTGTTACCAGGGGAATGCCCTATCAAGTTTTAGACAAGCAGTTGCTCAGTTCATGGAGTCTCAGTCGTTGTTAGAAATAACAATAACAATGGAATAACCACAATTTTTTTCCCTCTAAAATGTTCTATAAAGTATCTGCTTTGAAATAACCCCCAAAGAGATTACATTTTTATTGGTGTGGCTACATTCTTATCTCATTATCTCATTGGATGACCGTCTTTCCTTTGAGTGAATAAATACTGTCTGAGTTGAATATGGAGACCCCATTGGGCAAAGATAGAGACTCCAAGACACTCTTTGGTCTCATAACAGTAAATATCCTTTTCTGGATGCAGGTGTCCAAGCTCTTGCTGTTTACCCAACAGCATACATCTCATGGGCCACAGTAATGCTTTTCCTTAGAATCACTTCGGCTCAAAGACTCTTGTTACCTGAGTCACTTCCTTAAGAGACTCATATCAGTTTGATACAACTGGGTTTTTAAAAACTCTCCAATTGGGAGTACTTGCTGTGGTGCAGTGGGTTAAGGATCCTGAGTTGTCTCCACAGAACCATGGGTTAGATTCCCAGCCTGGCACAGTGGGTTAGAAAGATTTGGTGTTGCTGTAACTGTGGTCTAGGTCATGGCTGTGGCTCAGATTTGACTCCTCGCCCAGGAATTTCCATATGCCATGGAAGTGGCCGTAAAAAAAATTTTTTTTAAAGTCTTCAATTAAAAAAGAACCTTCCTACACTATTGACAGAAATATAAATTGGTGCAGCTGAGGCAGATTATTAACTCAGGTGGCCAGTGTAGGAGAATGGGCTTCGATGCATTCTTTTGATATGGCTATTGATTAACATTTGTGGCTTAAGGGCTCCAGGGAGTAACACCTCCACAGGCCCTGCTTTATTATAGGAAATGTGCATTCCCCACAGGCTTTGTTTACCATAGGAAATGCAAATCTCTAGCCCACTTCTCAACTGATATAAAAGGAATGAGACAATGGTGATTTAATCTAATGAAAGAAAAGGACAAAAGAGCCATAAAATTTACCAGATATTTCCAGCCCTAAAACCCCTATTGGACAAGGACTGATATAGGTAATTGAACAAGGCCAATGGAAAAAAAACACCTCTTTCTGGACCCCACTTTGGTGCCCCTCCCCACATTTAAGAGATAAAAATCCCTATAAGACAGTAGAGAGTGGGGGCTCTTCTCCCACCTCCCAGCAGCCCTGGGAGCTTTTTGCTGTCCTTTAATAAAAACTTTGCTTGCTTGCTGCCTGTGTGTTCACGGAGTTCATTCTTTGACTGCCGAGAACAAGAACCCAGATTCCGGTATCATCTTTCCAGTATCACAGCCACCATGGAAAACAGTATGAAGATTGCTTAAACCACTAAAAATGGAAATACCATATGATCCAGCAATCCTATTCCTGGACATATACCTAGAAGAGTCAAAACTCTAACTTAAAAAGATAAAAGCACCTCAATGTTCATAGCAGCACTATTTACAATAGCCAAGGAAAGGAAGCAACCTAAATGGCCATCAAACAACGGGTGGATAAAGAAGATGGGCGGAAATATACATACAATGGAATACTAAGTGTCCATACGAAGATTGAAATAATGCTACTTGCAGCAACGTAGATGAACCTAGACAGTATCATACTAAATGAGGTAAGTCGGACAAAGACAAACATCATATAATATTACCTTTTTTTTTTTTTTTTTGGCCACACCCACAGCATATGGAAGTTCCCAGGTCAGGGATTGAATCCAAGCCACAATTACAACCTACACTGCAGATATGGCAATGCCAGGTTCTTAACCCACCAAGTCACGGTGGGAATTCCTCATATAACACTTAGATGTGCGGGGAACTATATCTAATTACATGTGACAAATCCATATATGTACATGTAATTGGGTAACCACATGGTGCAGTTGGAAAATCTGACAGAAATCTGTAAACCAGCTATAATGCAAAAAAAAAAAAAAACACTTAGATGTGGAATCTAAAACACGATACAAATGAAAGTATTTACAAAACAGAAAGAGACTCACAGACATTGAAAACAAATTTATATTTACCAAAGGGAAAAGGAAGGAGGGAAGGGACAAATTAGGAGTTTGAGACTAACAGATACACATTACTATGCATAAAATAGATTAACAAGGACCTATTGTATAGCACAGGGAACTATATTCAATACCTTGCAATAACCTATAATGAAAAAGAATCTGAAAATAATACAAATGTATATATGCATATGTATTTGTTTAACTGAATCACTTTGCTCTATGCCAGAAAATAACAGAACTTTGTAAATCAAGTATACTTAAATTTAGGAGTTTCCATTGTGGCTCAGCAGAAATGAATCTGACTAGCATCCATGAGGACGCAGGTTCGATCCCTGGCCTTGCTCAGTGGGTTAAGGATCCGGCGCTGCCGTGAGCTGTGGTGTAGGTCGCAAACATGGCTCAGATCCCAAGTTGCTGTGGCTGTGGTGTAGGCCGGCAGTTACAGCTCCTGTTAGACCCCTAGCCTGGGAACCTCCATATGCCGCAGGTGCGGCCCTAAGAAGACACACACACGTACAAATTATACTTAAATTAAAAAAGAAAAAAAACTCCAACTGATTCTAATGTGAACCTCTGATTAGGAACCACTAGGCAACAGAGATCTCTATCCACAGATCACTACTATTCCAAAAATGATGTCTCTGATATTTGGAATGAGCTTGCCTGTATTCTCTGATGTGTCCATTCTGCAAGCATTTGACTCAAGGAAGAGAGGTGCCAGGCTTTCCAGAAGTCAATCAGGTGTTATTGATCATGGCCGCTTAATGCATTTCAGGGACTAAAAACTTGTTCTAAGACAGGTCTTGAAGCAGGGAGTATTGGGGGGTGGGTACCTGTGAAATACTGTGTTTCGGTTTGCAATTTATCTGAAAACTGGACATTCTGACACAAAGTCTAATGGGGATGCGTATTGAAGCATGTTGTGCTCCACATTCACAGCAAAAAATTAAAATTTGCAGCTATGGTGGCAATAAATTTCAGACTAAACTGCCAGATTACACCACGGAGATGGATCTGAGATAGACACAAATGCAATGATCAATAAAGCTTCTTGGAGAAGGAGGTCAGGTGAGCAGAATTTTTTCAAGTAGAGAGGAGAGGGAGCAGGCAGTGTAGGAAATATCACACGAAGAAAGAAGAGCATGGAAAAACGGTGCAGAGTTGGAAATAAGCAGCAGGTACTCAAGAAACAGTGAAGGCACACTGTCCTTACTGAAAGGTACATGTGGTGCCATGGAGTCCTGGGAAAGAAAACTGGACCAGACTAGGGAGTACTTTTAATTCCAGGAAAAAAAAAATTGAGAGTATTATTTCTAACAAGGGGGAGACCCTGAATGTCTTCAGCAGGGCACTGATAGGACAGCATTTACTGAATATTACCTTCTCTGTAGTTGCAGAACGGAAGGGAAGTATTAAAGGAAGAAAGAACAGGTAGGATGGTTTGGCGATAACTTACCTGTAAGGTCATGAGAGTCTGGGTCTTCCTAATGACTGTGGAAAGAAAAACAATGGGATGCATGAAAGAGGCATTTTGAAATAAGAATCGACAAGAATTGGGAGTTCCCTAGTGACTCGGCAGGTTAAGGATCTGGCATTGTCACTGCTGTGGGTAGGGTCGCCTCTGTGGCGCAGGTTTGATTGCTGGCCCTGGA
Organism: Catagonus wagneri; assembly: GCA_004024745.2. Classification (NCBI taxonomy): domain Eukaryota; kingdom Metazoa; phylum Chordata; class Mammalia; order Artiodactyla; family Tayassuidae; genus Catagonus; species Catagonus wagneri. Next base: position 2,510,425 of record PVHT021183585.1, read on the forward strand.
ATTTCTGCATGCCTTGGGCATAGCCAGAAAATAAAGCAAGAAAAAAAAAAAAAAAGCCAAGACAACAACGAACAACAAAACAAAAAAATCAAGACAACAACAAACAAAAAACCAATACAACAGGAGTTCCCGCCGTGGCACAGTGGTTAACGAATCCGACTAGGAACCATGAGGTTGCGGGTTCGATCCCTGGCCTTGCTCAGTGGGTTAACGATCCGGCGTTGCCGTGAGCTGTGGTGTAGGTTGCAGACGTGGCTCAGATCCTGCGTTGCTGTGGCTGCGGCGCAGGCCAGTGGCTACAGCTCCTGTTAGAGCCCTAGCCTGGGAACCTCCACATGCTGCGGGTGCGGCCATAAAATGACAAAAAGGCAAAAAAAAAAAAAAACCAATACAACAAACAACAACAACAACAAACAAGAATTGGAGTTCTCATTGTTGCACAGAAGAAACGAATCCAACTGGCATCCATGAGGATGTGAGTTCGATCGCTGGCCTCGTTCAGTGGGTCAGGGATCCGGCATTGCCATGAGCTGTGGTGTCGGTCACATACACGGCTTGGATCTGGTGTTGCTGGGGCTGTGGTGTAGGCCAGAAGCTGCAGCTCTGATTAGGAACTTCGGTATAGATTTCTGTGTGTATTCCATATATATTTAGGGTAGGTGTGGCCCTAAAAAGCACAACAAACAACAACAACAGATAAAAAGCAAGAATTGGCCATTGACTATATGTAGATAGTAAAGAAAAAAAAATTTATGAGTGAAAATTATTCCATCTTTTAAGCCTGAGTAATTTTGAAAATGTGGAACCTTGGGAAACTTCATGGTGATACTAAGATTTTTGGGTGAATGTTATAACATGAACAGAATAGCCAATCATGGCAGTTGTCTCTGGGGAGGCATAAACACACACTGGGTGTACTTCATCCACCCAAAAGTGAGTTTTTTTCTACACTTTCTTAGAACTAACACTGCCCATACCTTTTTTCCAGGCCAAAAAAACCTCAGGGCAAGATGCCCCAGTCTCTTAGTCGGTTTGGACTCATGGATCAGGTTTTCCCTAATATAAATTAAGAGGCAACTGTATTAGTTTGCTAGGGCTGCCGCAACAAAAGTGAGTGATTTAAAAAATAAATTTATTTTCTTGACGTTCTGGAAGCTGGAAGTCCAACGTCAATGTGTTGGCAGGTTTGGTTTCTCCTGAGACGTCCTTCTTTAGCTTTCAGGTGAGGTCTTCCTGCTGGGTTTTCACGTAGCCTCTTCTCTGTGTGCAGGCAGGCTTGGTGTCACTCCCTCTTCTTATGAAGACATCTGTCATGTTTAATCAGGACCCACCATGTGACCTCATTGAACTTTACCTCTTTAAAGGCCTTACTTCCAAACGGAGTCACATTTCTGAGGTTACTGGTGGTTAGGACTTCAACATACAAATGCTGGGGTTAGTTTCACACAATTCAAACTCCAACAGTCAGTGTGTTCTCTAACTCTAATTCTTCTGAGATACCCAATATTCAGGAATCAGAAAGTTAATCTCAAGTATTTCCGAGACATATGTTCAAAGTTACAGAAACTTCTCTTCCAAAGGCAGACGAAATTAACCTATCATTTAAGTCCTAGGAATTCTACAAACTAAAAAAGCCTCTTGCAACTAAATTATTCTTTTTTTCTCCCTATGATTACTCCAAATATTTTGCATAAAAGAGGAGGAAAAAGCCTTTCCCAAACCTCGTGAAATAATTTCTCTTTATGTCCACAAAGTTTTTTACTTGCCATTTTCCTAGGGTCTCAGCTAGTGCCTGGTGGCTGTCCCCACAAGGGTTCGTTTCATTCACTTGTGCGTGTATTTATTCATGCATTCTCATAATAAATATTTGAGTGTCTACTCTGGGTCCCTCAAGTACCACTTTCTAAGGTGCAACAGAGACCAAGGCCATCAAGTTTCCTGCAATACAGCTCTTAGAACACAGTATGGATCGCGGATAAGCAAACAAACACCAGCAGTGCTGGGAGATCAAGCATACGGAGATGTCTGAGGTGCGGTGCCAAGGCCACTTGGCACAGGGGCACTTAGCCAGTCTATGGGATTCAGGAAAAGCTTGCTTGAGAAAGCAATATTTAAGCAGTACCTAAGGAATGCATTGGGAATAGCAAGAACAAAAGAGCGCCGGGAAACAGATTCCAAGCAGAGAAAACAATAATCACAAATTCTCTGGAGAGAAGAAGAGAGCAAGGTTACTTAGGGCAGCTGGAAGAAGTTCAGAACCTAGGACCAAGCAATGCCAAGGTTAGGGGTAGGGGGCAGGGGGGGTGGGGGCTGTGTTGCAACAGGGGACCAGAAAGGAAGCAAGAGTCAGGTCACAAGGTGCAGTGCTAAAGAGATTAGTTGCTGTCCTAGGGCAATTGGAAGCTGTTGAAGAAGATTTGATCAGATTAGGGTTTTCATAAATTCACTCAGGCTACTACGTGGAGAGGAGCTGGAGCTAGTGCCGCCTCCAGCGCTGCAGGGCAACAGGGAATCCTGGAAGAGGGACGGCGTGTTACAACAAAACACACAAGACTCTTTTAGATTTAGAAAGTGGGGGACCAGGAAGCACTCTCGTCTGCAGAGACAGAGCGAAAAAGAGAGCTCGGCTTTGGCCCACACATCTTTTATTAAGGAAGGTGATGAGATTAGTGAAGGTGACAAGATTAGTGGGCAGGGACAGGCATAGGCAATAACGAGGTTATCTCCTTAGTGATATAAAAGGCTGTATCCTTAAGACATAATGCAGCTGTTTATGGAATGACATAGTTAATGCATAAGTCCTTTATCTTGTCTTTGAAAGATGCTCTGTACTTTAGAACTCTGTGTCCACAGATATTTGCCTTCTGCAGAGTTCAGCTGTTCAGTGGTCTCCAACAAGCTAGCTGAAAGGAACGTGTTAGAAAGCTGTGGAAGGAGTTAAGAGTGGCTAATACTGGGGACTAGGGCGATGGCAATGAGCTAAAGAAAACTGATTTGTGAAAAATTTGAGAATTGAGACCAACGCTGTTACAGAGGACAGTGATTCTCTCGTCTGTTTTGTTCACTGATATAGTCCAAATTATATCCTCTAAGCCTGTGGAGGACAATAAAAGAATGATTAGCCAGTCACCACTGACTGGATGTTACAACAATAGCGTCTATTTTAGGGGGGAGCTGCACCCGCAGCTTGTGGGAAGTTCCTGGGCCAGGGATCAAACCTGTGGCACAGTAGTGACCTGAGCCACAGCGGTAACAGTGCCGGAATCTGAACCCACTGAGCCACCAGGTAACTCCTAGAATCCATGTTTGAAGCCCTCTGTGTACAAAACACCGTACTAGATGCCTCGTATATTCAATCTTGGGTCAATCCTCACAAAAACTTACAGAAACCAAAAACTGGAGATTTGGGGTTCCCAGGCTCAGGGTCGAATCAGAGCTGCAGCTGCCAGCCTACACCACAGCCACAGCAATTCTGGATCTGAGCCGCATCTGCTACCTAGGCTGCAGTTTGTGGCAACCCTGGATCCTTAACCCGCTGAGCAAGGCCAGGGATCAAACCTGCATCCTCTTGGATACTAGTCGGGTTTGCTACCGCTGAGCCACAATGGGAACTCCCAAGTAATTTTTCTAAGGGCACACAGTACTCAATGGCTGGATCAAGATTTGAACTCAGAGTCCATTCTTTTCCATTATGTGGCACTGACATCATTGCAACCCAGCCCCAGGCTCATCTCTTAGTAATAAGATGCAACATCATTTTTTCCCAGGGGGCCACTTTCTCTTTGTTCAGGGGCTGGTAAAATAACCAACTTTCCCCACCAAATCCCCAGGGATGAGGGTAAGAGCCAGTCTGGAGCCTTGACCTCAGATAAAGTGGTCCTGGCCCACAGCCTGAATGGAGTTGGAGGTGGAATGAGGTCAGGGCAAACACTTTTATATTTTCTTTCTTTCTATGAATTTCTTGGATGACAAGATCCACTTTCAAAGCGTTTTAAAAAGCAATGAGACAAACTTGTACTTCAGGCTCAATTCTGTCTACGGGAAAATTGTGGGCTAAAGAAGGAGTCACATGTCCCTTGGGAAACAACAACCACGTGGTCATAATTTTTAAAACAGCCAGAGATGAATTCTCTGATGGTTCAGTGGGTTGAGGACCTGGCTTTGTCACTGCTGTGGCTCAGGTTGCTTCTGCGGTGCAGGTGTGACCCCTGCCTTGGGAAGTTTCTCATGCAGTGAGTACGTCCATAAACAAGTAAATAAAGCCAGAGAATATAACTGTGAAACAGGTAGTCAAAATATTTTTATTTGTTCCCTATTCTGGTCAGATATTCCATGGCTACACAGCACAAGTCGGTCAAAGCCCTATCTGCTCAGAAAGCTGACATTTTAAAGGGTGGGGAATGAGTTAATAAACATAAAAGTTGGACAATTATCCCATAGCTTGTAAAACCTAACATTTTTTGTGTGTGAACAAAGGAAGAATATTTTTATTCAATATATTTTGATGTAGGTTCCCCATTCTTTTTTTTTTTTTCTGGTCTTTTTTTCTTTTTAGGGCCTCACCCACGGCATATGGAGGTTCCCAGGCTAGGGGTATAATCTGAGCTGTAGCCACCGGCCTACACCACAGTCACAGCAACGCCAGATCTGAGCCACATCTGCAACCTACACCACAGCTCACGGCAACACCGGATCCTTAACCAACCGAGTGAGGCCAGGGATTGAACCCGCAGTCTCATGGATGCTAGCTGGGTTCACTAACTGCTGAGCTGCAACGGAAACTCCAGGTTCCCCACTCTAGAACTCACAATTATATGCCTTGACTAGATTTTTCTGTCTATACAAAAATGTACAAAATCTGTGTAACAGTCTTAATGTTTACAAAAATACTTAGTTATGACAGACTCAGTAGTCACTGTTTGCTAAAACCTAACTTTGGTAATTTGCGGAAGTTTTTAAAATGAAATCCTATGACCAGAGAAATGGTTCAAATTATTCTTTTTCTTTCTTTTTTTTAAAATTAACAACAAAACACCTGAAAATGGAGAAACCTAATTTTAAGGTGAAATTTTATTTAGTGACAGATAAATCTTTCATAGGGATAATGGAAAAAACATGGTGCTATAGGCTAGTTCTCTGTCTTTTAAGGATTTTTTAAGTCTTTAATATGTTTAGGAGATTTATCAAATTTCATTTTTGTTTCTATAAGTATCATTATTACTTAGTATCAATTCAGTTAAAGTAACATCCTAAACTATAGTTAAAATATAGCTATTATGTTAAATTCCAGCTTGAAATAAATTTTAAAGTATATTCTTAACAGAAGGCTTTAATAGAAAAGGGGATACCGAACAAAATCAAAAGTTTTCAGGAAAATATTTATTTATTTATTTATTTGTTTTTTGAGTTTCTTTTTTCTTTATTGTCTTTTTGCCTTATCTAGGTCCGCATCCGCGGCATATGGAGGTTCCCAGGCTAGGGGTCTAACAGGAGCTGTAGCCGCCGGCCTTCGCCACAGCCACAGCAACGCGGGATCCGAGGCGCGTCTGCGACCTACACCACAGCTCACGGCAACGCCGGATCCTTAACCCGCTGAACAAGGCCAGGGATCAAACCCGCAACCTCATGGTTCCTAGTCGGATTCGTTAACCACTGCGCCACGAAGGGAACTCCGAAAAGTTTTCAGGAAAATAATTTCACTCCTTGACACACTAGAGGAGAACGTTAGCTCAAGTGACCAAAGATTTCATATGTTCTAATTTTTTTAAATAAATCAATAAATTTGAATTGTGGAAATTACTCAAATAAATTCTTGAATACGTTTTGTGAATATGTAGGAAATGAAATGGTGATCTCTAGGCGATCCTGGTATCAATAAGAAATCACAGTTTTCCTTTCTTTTTTTTTGTGGTCTTTTTAGGGCCACACCCATGGCACATGGAGGATCCCAAGCTAGAGGTCGAATCAGACACAGCCACAGCCACAGCAACGCCAGACCCGAGCCGCGACTTCGACCTACATCACAGCTCATGGCAACGCTGGACCCTTAACCTGCTGAGGAAGGCCAGGGATCAAACCTTCATCCTCATGGATACTAGTCAGATTTCATTTCTGCTGAGCCACGACGGGAACTCCAAAATTATAGTTTTCGATGAGCGATACAAAACGTTCCAAAACAATGTATGTTTTGGCAAAATCTTTCTGTGTTAACAATATTTTTTAAAATAGTGTATATGATGCTACAGTTAGCAAGTTTCATTCCAGGTTGCAGAATAACCCGGATTAGTGGTTTCATGAAAGACAGTGGGAACACTTTGTATCTACTCCTTTTGTCTTTAGCGTTTCTACCAGGGCTATGAGTGAAGATATGGAAGGTGTGTTACCCAATGCACTGATGCACAAAGTTTAGAGGGAAAGCTAATGTGTTTGAAAGCAAAAGTTAGATTAAAAACATCCTGACTGACATGAACAATTGCAAAAGGGCAGACTTGTCTGTCTACTGCGATAGAAAACTCATCACCATTGCTACTTTCCCTTGGATCTGCTAGGACCAGAATCCAAAACCAACTAAGCACCTATTTTTATATGATATGTAGCACTGGGTAAAAATCATAAGACAGTAATCACTGTCCAGAAAGGACTAATTCTAAGGGTAAATAATAAATAAGTTTTGGCTATAACTGTTTTCTTCAAATGAATAAAAGTACAAAATTTTAGTGTCAGAGGAGTTCCCTCGTGCCTCAGTGGTGATGAACCCAACTAGTATCCATGAGGATTCGGGTTTGATCCCTGGCCTCTCTCAGTGGGTTAAGGATCTGATGTTGCTGTGAGCTGTGGTGTAGGACAGCAGCTACAGCTCTGATTCAACCCATAGCCTGGGAATCTCCATATGGCCCAGGTTTGGCCCTAAAAAAAAAAAATAGAGTAGGAAAAAAAAAATCCCATAGAAATAACATAACTTAATTGTCCTCTTCAGATACAAAAACCACCTATAACCACCTAGATTACAGATATTGGCCTTGTCTTGAATTTATTCCTGGCTATATCTTAGTACTTAAAAGAAAGCTTGGAACTTAGCCATTCAAAAAAAACAAAAAAAAAAAAAATACTTGTTGGGGAGTTCCCCCTAGTGAGTTTCAAACCCAGCTAGTATCCATGAGGATGTGAGTTTGATCCCTGGCCTTGCTCAGTGGGTTAAGGATCTGGCTTTGCTGCAAGGTTGATCCAGCTCAGATCCAGAGTTGCTGTGGCTGTGGTGTAGGCCAGCAGTTGCAGCTCTGATTCAACCCCTAGCCTGGGAACTTCCATATGCCGCAGGTGTGGCCCTAAGAAGAAAAAACAAAGAATGAAACAAAACAAAAAACTTTGAAGATTGATCAAATGATTTCCTTTCTTAGCACCGCATTGCCTGTCTAGATGATGCCAAGTGCTGGAATGGTGTTCCCTACACTGAGTCAAACTTGTTTTTCTGTAACTCCTTGTTTTATTAGGTACAATTAGGCTTTCCTGATATGGACAAAATATGTCTAATTGTCTTCCAAATATTTTAAGCGTGCTAATATCTCATTTAATTATTTGTTATTTTTTAAGGAAGTATGTCACAAATTCCTGAACCTTCTTTAACAAGTTTTCTTATCTTTTGATCATTTTTATCATCTCCTCTGAATAGGCTTCAAATTTTCCAAGATTTTCTTAAAATGCGGTGCCCCAAATTAAACATATCCAGATGGAAGTCAGTCTGAACACCATACCACATTATTGTTAAGATTAGATAAGCTATGTGAAAGCAAGCTATATAAATTGCAATTATTCTAGTTCAGTCTGAAATCAATTAAAATCTTTAAGTGTTTTCTCAGACTACAGAGAGGCCCTGGCTGCCATCTGGTTTCAGCATGTTAATTTTTTTTCAAAAATAAAATTACAGTTTCCATTTTATTTTCTACTTAGAAAGGTTTTTATTAGTCAAAGGATAAAATAAGACATTTATTGTAAGAAAATTGCTGTATTCTAAAATCATTTAAATTTGGTTTTAAAATTTCACACAGGCCGAATCAGATAAACATTCCTTGTTCTCTGCTTTCGGTCATGAGGCCTGAAAGGGATATCCTGGTACCCAAACATTGGATCTGTATGGGCAGGAAGCCTGTGGCGACACCAGGTCAGCACAGGACACTCAACAGGGGAATCTGAGAAGCCAGATGGGTGAGAGGCCACCGCATACAACACCCAATGGCCCCAGCTCCTCTCTAGGCCAAATGGACATGAACATTGCATGAACAATACTCTTGGCACATAGAGAATTGGTTTCCATGACACACCCCTACTACACTATCCAGTGCTCTGAAAGGAGGGAACATACCAGAATTCTCCCCTAAAAAAGATGAAAGAGAAGAAAGAGCCATCAGATTGGCCATCATTGATAAGTCTACAAATAACAAATGCCAGAGAAGGTGTGGAGAAAAGGGAACCCTACTTCACTGTTGGTGGGAATGTAAATTGATACAACCACGATGGTGCACAATATGGATGTAACTCAGAAAACTAAATATAGAAATACCATATGACCCAGCAATCCCACTCCTGGGCATACAGCTGGACGAAACTTTCATTCAAAAAGATAGATGCATGCCTATGTTCATTGCAGCACTATTCCCAATGGCCAAGACCAAGGAAACAACCTAAATGTACATTGACAGATGGATGGATGAAGATGTGGTACATATACACAATGGAATACTACTCAGTCATAAAAAAGAACAAAACAACGCCATTTGCGGCAAACATGGATGGAACTAGAGATTTTCATACCAAGTGAAGTAAGTCAGGAGGAGAAAGACAAAGACCATATGATATCACTTATATCTGGAATCTAACATAGGGCACAAATGAACCTATCTACAGAAAAGAAAAAACTCATATGTATATAAAACTGGGTCGCTTTGCTGTACAGCAGAAATGGACAGAACGTTGTAAATCACCTATAATTTAAAAAAAAAAAAACTAAAAAAAAAAGAAACAGCCATAAGGGCATGTAAGGGTACACGGCTCCCAGCCCCCCTCACCCAGTGGGAGCAGGTGGAAAGTGTGTGACAGGGGAGTCTCTCTTGTGTTTACCAAGAGGGTGCTAGGTCACTGGATTGAGAGTTCTGCAATCCACCCTTCAGTAACTTAGCATTTGAGCTACTCGCAGCTCTAGGGCAGGGAGCAATGGAAGTGGGAAGACTGGGGTCCCCATTTCCTGGAGGTCCCCTCTTTCCCTCTCTCTGCAGCACAGTGGGCCTGGGCCTGATGCCCACACTGCCTTCCAGGCTGCATTGTGCCATGAGCCTGCTCCCGGCAGCCATGGCCGTGGCCCACCAAGACTTGGCTGCCCTCCTCTAAGAGTCTTAATCCAACTTCACCCTCAACCCCCATTCCAAGCCATTAATCAGAGTAACCCTCTCAACACCTAACAATTCTCTCCCCTGAAGGAACCCCAAGGATGAAATTTTTTCCATCCTGTAACATTCCCAGTGATGGCTTTACGCCCCCTGTCAGGTGGCACCTTGGGAACGCTACTGATTCAAACACGGGATCAGCAAAGAGCAGACCTCGTGTTCTCTTTTTACTTATGGGTCTAGGATTCACTTCCGTTACCTTGGCCAGGATGCTGAGAGGTCTGGTTCAAAACGAGCTCTTCCCTCACCTGCTTTGTCTGGTAGCTTCTCTCGCGCGCCATCTGGCTTGCTGTCTAGAACTACAACACAGGTAGGATGGGGGATCCAGGACTTACCTTTTCCAGAGACATCCCCCCCCCAAAAAAAAGGAAAACTCTTTCTTAGTAATACTGACTATACTCTTTGCAGAAAATTCAACATCTGATGTTCCATTCCTGGGAGTTGAAGACAGGCCTAGGTGGGTATTTCAACATCACCGCCACCTACCCTGGGGAGAGAGCTTCGTGCCACTGAGTACCCTGCAGGGTTATAATTTGTCTGAGTTATGAGATCAAGGAGGAAGCAATTTAACTTCTGAACTACTGAACCATAATTCACAAGGGGAAAGGACTCTTTAATAGCACAAACAATTCTTTGTAGGAATGTAAGCGTCGGATACCACTATATGGAAAAATGTGACGCTCTGTTTATATATTTGGTCTTTCCTTCCCTCCATCTCATTCCTAGCCAAGCCACAGTCTTTTTCTCCGAATTCCTTCGGAGACCAAAAAAGAAAAAGAAAAAAAAAAACCCTTGGAAAGTATTTTGCCTGTAAACTCTCTACTCGGCACACCCTCAGCTATATTTATCCATGGCTGTGCAAAGCGTATCCTGGTACAATGACACAAAGGCTTGCAGTAAAGGGTGCCAATGGAAAGAAATGAAGGCATAACTACTTTGGCATAACTTTCCTGCTGTCGTCTCCTATTCTTTATCCCTCTCTTATGTTATTGATGCTGAGGTGACAGGATTTGGGGAATCCATCATCCTTCCAAATGCATAAGACACGGAAGGAAGTCCCCAGCTAATGAACCGGAAAAAAAAAAATTTAATGCACACCACCTTTCTATCAGAGTCAGGGAGTTCCTGGCATTATTTTATTTGCCTCAGAGAAGTAAGTTTTACACCCTAGATACTAGGTGGGCCATCCCTCTGTTGGCCAATTAGAACACATCCATGGCTTGTGTTCAAACAGAGGGACGCAACTTTGCAAATCCAAACCATCAGCTCTGCCTGGAAGATGCTGCAGATTTCTTCCACCTCATCTTGCAAGAAAGAGAAAAAAGAAATTGCATTAGCTAACTTTTTCCTCTGAGTAGAAAAAATAGATATTGTAGCTAAGGTTCTAAAACATATAGGTGTTTAAAATGCTGATGTGGCAAAAGAGGCTTTGGGTTGAAACCAAGGTGGTTGTCAGACATGTTTTAGCCACTGTGGTTTGTTGTGTGGTTCTGGAGTGCAGTCAGATTAAGCACTGATGAGGTCAACTGGAGATGTACAGCCTTTAACCCTGGAGCCACAGGAGCTGACATCTAGAATAAGAAATCGTTTTCTGAGGGGAGCAAGTGCCTCCACTTCTTCTTTGATGTGGACTTAGCACTAAATAAGAGCAAAGGCTAGAGCTCTGCCTTCTTAAATCTATGTCTCCATCAGAGTAGCGAGATCAGACTGGAGACAGCAGACACAGGGAACTGCTAACTCCAGGAATGACTAAGCAGGGAATTCCCATTGTATCTCAGCGGAAATAAATCTGACTATTATCCATGAGGACGAAGCTTTGATCCCTGGCCTTGCTCAGTGAGTTAAGGAACTGGGCTGCCATGAGCTGTGGTGTAGGTTGCAGGTGCAGCTTGGATCTGGTGTTGCTGTGGCTGTGGTGTAGGCCAGCAGCTACAGCTCCAATTTGACCCTTGGCCTGGAAACCTCCATATGCCGCAGGTGCAGCCCTAAAAAGAAAAAAAATAAAAATAAAAAAAGGACTGACTAAAGAGTTCCAAGTTGTGACAGCTCACTCAGAAGACCCAACTTACCCCGAGGAGTTTTATTTTATTTTATTTTATTTTATTTTATTTGTCTTTTTTGCCTTATCTGGGGCCACACCCGTGGCATATGGATGTTCCCAGGCTAGGTGTCTAACAGGAGCTATAACTGCCGGCCTACGCCACAGCCACAGCAAAGCGGGATCCAAGCCGTGTCTGCGACCTACACCGCAGCTCACGGCAACGCTGGATCCTTAACCCACTGAGCAAGGCCAGGGATCGAACCCACATCCTCATGGTTCTCAGTCTGATTCGTTAACCACTGAGCCATGACGGGAACTCCACCCCCAAGGAGTTTTAGAATGAAATATATTTAAGTCATGATTGAAAAAAAAAAAGGCAGCCCTAGTCACTGAAAAAGTCCCTCTTGGTGATAACTAGCATTTTCTTTACTATTACATAGCACTTCCAAATAGGTTTTTACATGAGGAAGGGTGTCTATCTTGTTTTATAGATAAACAAAGCTAAATTTCAGAGGAACTCTGTCACATAGGTAGTGATCGGTAGAGAACACACTTGAACCCAAACCTCTTTTATAAAACGTCCTAAGTGTTTTTTCCCACAGTCTAGCCTTTTTAAATTCATCAGCGAAATGCTGGGGTCATTGCACTCCGTGAAACAACTAACAAACTCGAGGCAGGGTGGTTAGAAGCCATTTATTCCAGATTTTAGAGAATAAACCCAATTTGAAAATGTGTTTCCCGTTGCACTCCGACAATTATTGAATCTTCATAACACACTTCCCCAAATCTGTTCACTGTCGCTGCTTTGTAAAAGTGTTATTTAACCTTTTTTTTTTTTTTGGCTTTTAGATCCACACCTGCTGTATACAGAGGTTCCCAGGTTAGGGGTCGATTTGGAGCCACAGCTTCTGGTCTACACCACAGCCACAACAGTGCAGGATCCGAGCCATGTCTGCAACCTACATCACAGTTCATGGCAACCCGGATCCTTAACCCACTGAGCGAGGCCAGGGATTGAACCCGCAATGTCATGGTTCCTAGTCGGATTGGTTTCCATTGCACCATGACAGGAATTCCTCTAACCTTGTCTTTTAAAGACTGAAACTTATCTGTGTATGTGTGGCTGTCCATTGACCCAGAGTAAGGACAGGACAATTTTGGGTTGGGGGTGGGGGTGGGGAGTGGGAGGGATGGGAGATGGAAGGTGTTGAGTTGAGGTCTGGGCTGGTTTGCTGAGGTGTCCAGGAGGGGGCACTATCATCCACATAGGAAGCCCATAATCCCAGATGTGCCTATTTTTTCAGGCTAGTAGTTCAAATTGTACCACGTTTTAAAGTTGACTGTGCTTAGAATGATATTTGTAAAACAGTGGATGACCCTAATTATATCTTAGAATTATCTACACGAGTGTCTGAGAAGGGGTAAAAAGAATATTCCAAAATTCCATGTCAAACAAACAGGAAAAAGAGCAAGGAATGTTTGATAAAGAATAGACAAACTGGTAAAAAGAATATCCAAAAATTCCATGTCAAACAAACAGGAAAAAGAGCAAGGAATGTTTGATAAGGAATAGACAAACTGGTAAAAAGAATATCCCAAAATTCCATGTCAAACAAACAGGAAAAAGAGCAAGGAATGTTTGACAAGGAATAGACAAACAAATCTGCATATAACCCCAAAAGGGCTGAATCAACCAGGAACTATTTGATATTGAGGAGAGAATCAAAACTCCTTCAATTTTTTTCTTGTCATTTTAGGGCCACACTTGCAATATACAGAGGTTCCCAGGCTAGGGGTCAAGTCAGAGCTGTAGATGCAAGCCTGCGCCACAGCCACAGCAATGCCAGATCTGAGCTGCATCTGTGACCTACACCACAGCTCAGGGCAACACTGGATTCTTAACCCACTGAGCAAGGCCAGGGATGGAACCCGTGCCCTCATGGACACTAGTCAGGTTTTTACCCCTGAGCCACAACGGGAACCCCAAGACCCCTTCAATTTTGAATGATAACCTTTCTGGGTACAGTATCCCAGATTGTCAGTTTTTTCCTTTCAGTAATTTAATGTATCATGTCTCTCCTTCTGGCCTTCAATTTTTCTAAGGAAAAATCAGTTGATAACCTTATGAAGGGGGATTTCCCTTGTTTATGATTCTTTACTGCCTTGAAATTTTTCCTTTTAATTTTAAGTTTTTCCATTTTGATTAAGATTTACCTTGCTGTGGGGTCTTTGGGACCATCCTGATTGGAACTCTCTGTGTTTCCTCTGTCTGGATATCTGTTTACTTCTTCAAGTTAGGAAAATTACCAGCCATGATACTACCAAATACATCGTCTATGCTTTCTATCTCTCTTCTCCTCCTGGGACCCCTGTAATGCAAATGTTGTCTGCTTGCTGTTGTCCCAGAGGTCCCTTAAACTGTCCTCATGAATTTTTTTCTTTACACTCCCCTCCCCCCTTTTTTTTTAGGGCCGCATCCTCAGCATACGGAAGTCCCCAGGCTAGGGGTCAAGTCAGATCTGTAGTCGCTGGCCAATGCCACAGCCACAGCAATGCCAGATCTGAGCCGAGCCTGCGACATACACCACAGCTCATGACATACACCACAGCTGAGGGCAACGCCGGATCCTCAACCCACTGAGCGAGGCCAGTGATTGAACTTGCGTCCTCATGGCTGCCAGTCAGATTTGTTTCTGCTGAGCCATGACGGGAACTCCCTCTTTATACTCTTCTGATTGAGTGATTTCCACTACTCTGTCAAGTCTCTTATGCATTCTTCTGGATCCCCTAATCCACCAGGCCGGGGATCAAACCCACATCCTCACTGTCACTATGTTGGGTTCTTAACCGATTAGCCACAAAGAGAACTCCTGCTTTGAACTCTTTATCACAAAAATTATCTCTTTCATTAAGGTGTTTTCTCGGGGTTTACATCTGGTTCTTTTCTTTGAAACATATTCCTGTCTTCTCATTTAGTGTGATTTTCTCTGTTTGTCTCTATGAAATTAGATGAAACACTTGCTTATCCTGGTCTTGAAAGTATGTCCAGGTGTGAAGGAATCATTCTGTATATACATGTGCCCGGTGGCTTTGGTGGGAGACCTGATCAGAAGTGAGCACGGGTGACAGCTTCCCCTAGCATTTGCTGGCAGCCACCACCTTGGTGGGAGGTAGCACTGGAGTGGGAAGGGCTAGAGCCAGAGTCAAGCATGAGTCAGGGCTTCTCCTTGGCTGTGTTTGCTGCCTTCCTACCAGAGGTGGGGCCCAGACCCAAGGGGCTGGAGCAGGAGCCCTAAGAGGACTGTGCTTCCTCCCGGCCTTGTGGCTGTCTCTGCCTTGGTTGGGGCAAGGCCTGGGCCTGAAGAATTGGAGCCTCCCTTCTGAGCAGACCCTGCTCCTTCCCCGATGCGTGTGCATGCTTGTTGGCGATGGCAGGCTCTGCCTCACCAGCAGAAGGGGTTGGTGGGAGTGGGGGTCGGGGGGGACTGGGGGTCGAGGGGGAGTGGGGGTCAGAGGGAGGGGTTGCTGAGGCCGTCTCCATAAATTATTTTAAATTTTCAATGGAGTCTGAATCACGGTCCTGCATGTTATCCTTGGGGCTGGGATTGGGAGATGAACTCTGCTAGGAAGTTGTTTTTATTAGATTTTTCCAATAGTTCTAGGACATGTTCGTTTGTATTATATCAAGATAATATTCTATTTTCTTTTCCTTTTTTTTGTCTTTTTGCCTTACCTAGGGCCGCACCTGCGGCATATGGAGGCTCCCAGGCTAGGGGTCCAACAGGAGCTGTAGCCACTGGCCTACACCACAGCCACAGCAACGCCAGATCTGAGCCACGTCTGCACCTACACCACAGCTCACGGCAACACCGGATCGTTAACCCACTGGGCAAGGCCAGGGATCGAACCCGCAACCCCATGTTTCCTAGTCGGATTCGTTAACCACTGAGCCACGATGGGAACTCCCCAAGATAATATTCTATTTTCGAATTAATTTAAGAAACCCCAGGTGAAACTAAACTAGCATTTCGACCACATGACTTTTCACACGAAAATTCTAAGTTTCCAACCAAGGAATATATTAGGTAGTTTTGGAGATCTGACCGTGGAGTTTTATTTCATGAGTATCTATTTGAAGAACTGGATTCTCAGTTGTACTCAGGAAAATATTGGCCTATCATATTTAAAAATACAATTCAAAAAGCAATTATTGACTTAGAATTATGGGCTAGCCCTATGACTATCATTCTGTGATGGCGAAAAGTAATCTAAAGTCCTTGTTTCAAGAAGACTGAAGGTTTTTTGGGAATAAACTGCACAAAATTTATAATAAGTCATCTCAATTTACATATAATGTAAATAAACTTTTTCCTGATACAAAATATTTTTTCTGTGCTCGGGGATGGGATGATACTTTTATTCAAGTTTTCCCCTTCGCGTCCAAATCTCCATTTGAGATGTGAGGAAGTAAAACTTTAGTACACGCAAAAAAAAAAAAAAACCCTTTTGTTTCAGTCTCATTGTTTCTTTCAGTTAAGAGGAAACAAATGTTAAATCCATAACTTTAACTTTACTGTCTCCAAATTCCTCTTTCAGCAGTGAATACAATAATTGCCTAACTAAAGAGGAGATGATGTCCCACAGTTTAAATGACTCAGGCTCATTTCTAAAATGAGAAAAAAAAATCTCTGGGAAGAACTTTTAAAATTAAAAACATGCTTTTTTAATTTGTTTCCTAATTCTCTCAGCCATGACACAAAATGCTGAGATTGAAAAATAAGCCCTGCGAAAAGCTTAAAATAAAAGTCCCTTTAAAGCAAATGCAATTAATTCTTGAGTATCATTTATCTTATTATCTATTAAGCTTTTTACCGATGAAAAATTGCACTGTTATTGGCATGTTACTACTCGTTTTTAAATGCATTAACATTATTAATGACCATGTTCATAAATACATTTTGATTGAATTACCTTGAATTCGGATAAAAACAAAATGATATTAACAAGCAAATGTTTGGAAGCGAAATTTCTTAAGTGCGATTGTGTGAAATAAAAATTTTAAACATATTTCTTTCAACAATGATCTGAAGATGGGCTTCTATTATTAAATAAATGTCTACTTCATTTCCATTTATTCTCTTCTCTTTAATATGCTGAAAAAAATCTGACATTGTTTCTTGAAAGTTATTTCACAAAGTAAAATTGAGTGCTCTTCTGAGATAAGGCTGAGAGAGAAAGATACTGATTTAAAATTTGTGAAAAATAATGCAAAGCTCACACTATAATCTCATCCAGAAATTTCTCATCTTCTTTTACAGTCGCTCTCAGAGGGCTATGACCATGTCACCCTTATATTCCATTAACTTCAGTCCTTCCCATTTCTTCAAAGCATAGTATAAAGATCAGCTCTCTGATAACAGAGAGGGTTCTGTTGACTTCACCTTTGTTGGAGTTGCCATAGCCACACAACTGCTCCTTCCCAGCATCTGCTGTCTTAAAGCCACAGAAGTCTTCTTGTCTGAATTGGTAAACACCAAGAGCTGTCAACAGCAAAACTGTTGACATTTGGTCTGGATAATTCTGTGTTGAGGGTTGGCGGTGGGCGGGGGGGGGGAGCCATCCTGTGCAGCCTTGAGAGAGAAGGAAATCCTGCCATTTGTGACAACATGGACTTGTGCCAGTGCGCCTTATGCTAAGTGAGATAAATCAGGCAGAGAAAGACAGATGTCATGTAATCTCATTTATACATGAAACCTAAGAAAGTCAAACTGCTAGAAACAGGGAGTAGAATGGTCGTTACCAGGGGCTGGGGAATGAGGGAACTGGCAAAATGTTGGTCAATGGGTACAAACTTTCAGTTATAAAGTGAATAAGTCCTGGAGATCTAATGCACCATAATGATTATAGTCAAAAGTACTGTATCGTATACCTCAGAGTTGCTAAGAGACAAGATCTCAAAGGCTCTCACCACAAAAAAGAAATAGTAACTATGATATAATAGAGGCATTTGTTAACACTACAATGGAAATCATATTGCAATATGTTATAACACCTTTGTACATCTTAAACTTAACCCAATGTTATATGTCAATTACATCTTAATTAATTTAAAGGAAAGAAAATAAAAAATAAAATTTTCCATACCGTGAAAAAAACTTTTTAAAAAGAAATATACAAGAGCCTACCATTAATTCACCTGAATTTTTGGCGATACTCAAGTTAAGTCCCGATCCTCATAATTAAAACATTGGCAAATGTTCAGGTTCTAATTGTAAATATGCTTAGTTTGTTAAAGAAAAAAAATGTAAGAACCTGAACTTTGATGCTACTGTATTAGTTCAGTTTATTAATGCTTGAAATTGAAACTGATAAAATTATATATCCTGAGATAATTTCTAGTTTACTTTTTTTAATTCATAGTAATTTCTGAGCATTAGGTAATATGGATGAATTTTGACTCTAAAACTTAAAATCTTTTTTTGGAATCACAAAATGAGTCCATTAAATAAACCTGTTCCTTTGATTCAAAAAGACAGTGGTATACTCAAGGACTGCTTTGTTATTTTCTGTACAGAGTACTGTTGGCTAAAACGTAGACTTATAAAACGAAGATAAGACCAGAATCTCATCTTCCTTGGTGGTTTTAAGACACTTTCCATAGCAGTGAGAATTTAAATGTTGATCCCAATCTAATCCCATGGAAGCTTCCATTGTCCCCAAAAAGCAAGTTTCCCAAAACTCCTTTCACCTGCACACTGGACCCAAGTCCAGCTGATGATGCTTAACCGCCCATTGAATTATTTGCAACAGGTCTTTCTGCCTACATTTTAGAGTTTGGCTTGAAAAAGAAGCTGTAGTGAGGCAATGAGCTTTAGTCTAATACCTAACAAAATAGTTTATAAAGATATCAAATTCTATCTTATTCTTTCTATAGCTTAAGACTCGGGACAGAGTGAGACTTTTTTTCTCTCTTCCTCAACTCTTTTCTTTTTTCTTTTTGTTGCTGCATCTTTGGCATATGGAAGTTTCCTGGCTGGGGTCAAATCGGAGCTGCAGCTGCCAGCCTACATCACAGCCGCAGCAACACCAAATCTGTGACCTATGCCGCAGCCTGTGGCATCGCAGGGTCCTTAACCCACCGAGTGAGGGCAGGGATCAAACCTGCATCCTCATGGACACTATGTCAGGTTCTTAACCCACTGAGTCACAACAGGACTTAAATTTTTATCCAAGCAATTTCATCTTGGAAGCTTCTGTTGTTGACAAGAAATGAGGTCTTTTTTAAAATATGAATTATAGTCGACTTACAATATTGTATTCGTTGCAGGTGTACAGCACAGGGACATGCAACGAAGGAAACCTTCAACAAAACAAAAAGGCAGCCTACTGAATGGGACAATATATTTGCAAGATGACTTTTTTAACAGACCTGGAAGATGCCATAGAGCAAAGCTCTGAAACCAAGGTAGAGGCGGGTGATGGGTGGGGACAGGTTGAGAAGAGGCTGGCTTTCAGGAGTAGTAGCGGCCCAGGGTCTCCTGCTGAGTAGAAACGCTGAGGTCCCACAAAGGACTGAAGAATGGGTAGCAGGCTTGGAGGAAGGAAGAGCCAGCTCTCAAAGGGCTCTTCCACCTCGGCTCAGCCTAGAGGGGCCACAACCTGCAGGGCTTGGACAAGGAGGACTTCAGCTTTGGTCCAAAATATCTACTCCTTAATGTCCTTAATTGTGGAAACACCCCCCCCCCTTTTTTGTCTTTTTGCCGTATCTAGGGCAGCACCCGCGGCATATGGAGGTTCCCAGGCTAGGGGTCTAACAGGAGCTGTAGCTGCCGGCCTTCGCCACAGCCACAGCAACGCGGGATCCGAGCCGCGTCTGCAGCCTACACCACAGCTCACGGCAACGCCGGATCCTTAACCCACTGAGCAAGGCCAGGGATCGAACCCGCAACCTCATGGTTCCTAGTCGGATTCGTTAACCACTGAGCCACGATGGGAACTCCGAAACACCCCCGTTTTGACCCTCAGGAAATAGAAGGAATTCCCCCCAAAGCTGACTGAGATTAGGACGATAAACCTCACAACCAGATTTGATTTGATATCGAACAAATAAAG
This sequence comes from Catagonus wagneri, assembly GCA_004024745.2. Taxonomy (NCBI): domain Eukaryota; kingdom Metazoa; phylum Chordata; class Mammalia; order Artiodactyla; family Tayassuidae; genus Catagonus; species Catagonus wagneri. Next base: position 2,530,015 of record PVHT021183585.1, read on the forward strand.
GAATGTGACTTTTTTTTCTTTTTTTTTTGGTCTTTTGTCTTCTTAGGACCGTACGCACGGCATATGGAGGTTCCCAGGCTAAGGATCCAGTCAGAGTTGTAGCCGCCGGCCTTCGCCGCATCCACAGCAACGCGGGATCCGAGCCGCATCTGCGACCTACACCACAGCTCACGGCAACGCCGGATCCTTAACCCACTGAGCAAGGCCAGGGATGCAAACTGCGTCCTCATGGATGCTAGTCAGATTCATTTCCGCTGAGTCACAAAGGGAACTCCAGGAATGTGACATCGCTTAGACCCAAGTGTTACGCAGCAAGTCCACTGTCACACACATGCCCTGCCTCACCTACTCCAGCTGCTCAGGTGTTTCAGCCAGACACCTCCAGAGGAGAATATGTAAAACATGTAATATGTATATGTGTATATATATGTGTGTGTGTGTGTGTGTGTGTGTATATATGTGTACGTATATATATAATATGTATTTCTATGTATTATATCAGAGTTACCATTGTGGCTCAGCAGGTTAAGAATCTGACGTGGTATCCAGCTTCGATCCCTGGCTTTGCTCAGTGAGTTAAGAATCCGACTTTGCCACCAGCTGTGGGGAAGATGTGGCTCCGAATTGTCCTGGCTGTGGCCTCAGGTGCAGCTCTGATTCAACCCCTAGCCTGGGAATTTCCATATGCCACAGACAGGGCCCTTAAAAAAAAAAAAATCTCTTAGCAAATGTTAATGCTTAAAATGAGTGGCTGTGTGGGCTTTCAGATTTACTGGTATTTTTCATTTATTATTTGTCTATAGGACAAGGAGAACGGAACTCATGAGATTTTAACTTTGCAAATCCCACTTCACGTTGGATAGAAACTGGGTCCTGAAAGAGTAGGAAGGTCAATTCATTGTTTCGCTCTAAGGACAGAGCGGAGGACGGTTTGGAACACTCCATGCATCCCACAGGAAGACATGATCCTGTGTAAACCTCAAGGGGACAATCAGCTCTGACATTATCAGTGATACAGGGTGGGGCTGAGGGGCAAGCCCGCTGACCTGTCTGGAGACTCAAAGGCAAACAGCAGGTATGAAGCCTGGTTTAAAGTTGAGTCTGTGAATAGTAGGAAGGAAGAGTGATTCAAGTGTGGTCTTAAAGCTGACAGTTTTCCCTTTATTTTTTTTCCAGGTTTTTATTTAAAATTTATTGTAATGGGGTCTGCCCAAAGGCGGGGAGGGGACATTCAGGAGACACAGGAACACGATGACATGGCCAGGGCCACAGATTCTGTTGTGGGGGAGAGGGATGAAAACAAAAGACCGGGGCTGGAACTGGGGAGGAAGAGGGAAGGGGAGACACTGCAGCTGTATCCCCCCACCCCCAGGAAGCACCTCTAGTCCCTAGAACCCCCCATTTAACCTGATCTGAACTGCACCTGAGAACTACACCACAGCTCATGGCAACGCCAGATCGTTAACACACTGAGTGAGGCTAGGGAATCGAACCCTCATCCTCATGGTTCCTAGTCAGGTTCGTTAACCACTGAGCCACAAAGGGAATTCCCTGGTGGCTCCTTCTTTTGCTCCCCTTGACTTGTTTTCCCCTGACAGATTCGCAAATATGATGATGTTTAGGGCCTGACACCCAACAACCCCAACTCATGAAGGTAAAAACTTTGCCTTCCCTCCTTCTGCCCCTTCTCAAATCTCACCTCTCCCCACCTGTCTGGGGCAGAATCTCTCACTTCCCTCCTTCCTCCCCTCCCTCCTCCCTGTGTAGGGGGGAAGCACCAACTCTCCAGGGAGGGGCAGCAGACAGTAGGAGGCCACTGGAAAGAGGAGAGCCAGAAGGATCCTGAAGCTCACAAATCCCTGAAAAGCAGGGCAGAGAGTTGCAGAGAGGAAAGGGGGTGAGGGCAGTGGCCACTCCTGTCCTCTGCATCTCCTGCCCACTGTCCAGGGGGTTTCAACACACCCGAGGGAACAGGTGTAGGGGGCTCAGGTCTGATAGGGAAAAAAGAGGAATAGGAGAAACAAATGGTTAAAACCTAGCAAATTCCCCTAAAAAAAATTTCTTCCTCCTTTCCTTCAGGAGGCTCCTTGGTGGGTGGGGGAAGTAGTGAGGGGCCAGTGGAGTTGTCCCTTGAAAAGAGACTTCTGTCAGAGTTCTTGGTGGCACAATAGGTTAAGGATCCGGCATTGTCCCTGCTATGGCACAGGTGTGATCCCTGGCCTGGGAACTCCTGCGTGGCCGCAGGTGGGGCAAAAAAAAAAAAAAAAAGATTTCTGGGAGTTCCCATCATGGCTCAGCGATTAAGGAACCTGACTAGCAACCATTAGGGTGTGGGTTTGATCCCTGGCCCTGCTCAGGGGGTTAAGGATCCAGCGTTGCCATGAGCTGTGGTGCAGGTCGCAGATGCGGCTCGGATCTGCTGTGGCTGTGGCTTAGGTCAGTGTCTACAGTTCTGATCGGACCCCTAGCCTGGGAACATCCGTATGCCTTGGTGCAGCCCTAAAAAGACAAAAAGACAAAAAGAAAAAAGATTTCTGCAATGTATTAGATTTCTGAATGTTAATTTGAAACATCATAGGATTATTTGCATAGATTTTCCAACTGATGGAGACGGTTCAATTCTACAGACACTTATTAGGTATCTTTTATTCACAATCCACCATGCTAGGCATGTGGAAGACATAAAGAGGTGAAGGACAGTCCTGTGTCTTTCTCCAGGGACTCAAGTTAATGAGCAAAAATGGACACAACGTAAATCAGGCTAAGACAAGAATGACCGCGCCATATGTTAAAAGAGCTTAACGTTACTAGCTTAAATTTGTTAAGGACTTTCTATGAACCTAGCACTAATATACTACCACCTTTTGAGGTTCCTACTATTATTATCCTCACCTTACAGGTGAGGGAACCAAAGTACAGGGAGGTTTAAAAAAAAAAAAAACTTGCCAATCATATCATTAAGAAGAGTCGACTGAGAATTTGAATCTGGAGACACTGACCTCAGAACCAAGCCCTTTAAAGTCTGTGGTGAAATACGCATACTGTGTGACAGTAGAATGAGGTAGAAAGAGGTTAAACTGTTCATTGAGGGGAGGAGAGATCAGGGACAGATTAAAGTTTTTAAGAGCTTTCCACGTATTGAGAAAAGGGAAAATGGGCAAGCTTTGTGTTAATTCACTTTCAAAAGCAAACAAATACCTTTCTCTTATCTATACCCTATAAAACAAAAGGTTAGTTTTTCAAAGAGAAAAAAAAAGTTACTATTGTGGGAACTATAAAATTTTCCATACATTTTTTCATATCTATATCTATATGTAGCTATATGTATTTTCCTTTACCTTTTCAGTAAACATGCAATATTTTTACTGTTTTTTTTAGAATAGGTAATAGAATTTCATTAATCAGCCTTTATGCCTACAAATAATACGACGTCCATGTCAAATAATGCTAACTGTCTTTCATTAGTTTTTTTTAATCTTGCATTTCTTTTACTCTTTTCTCTCAAATGGTTCTAAGGCCTTCATGTAGCGATGAAATCTTTCTGTTTCCAGAGGATCCTTGTTATTAATTTATTGTGCTATAGGTATTACAGGGAGGACTAAACAAAAAAAGAGTTTGTGACATTTCCGGGGTTAGAGATTACTGTGTTCAGGAGATGGAACTAGAACTTGTAACTTCACTTCCACCCAAGCCTCAACCTCCCAAACCGCATCAAGGAGCAAAGTAAGTGAGAATGGGTTGGGTTAATGGAATAAACTAGGAACTGTATAATCAAATCAAAAAATAAATCATCAGTCTCCTGGCCTCAAATCCTCCCTAAGAAAATGTCACGTGACGATCATTCATATCTGAAATAGCCACTTTTGAAATTCCCTCTGTGGTGCAGTGGGTTAAGAATCTGACTGCAGCGGCTTGGGTCACTGTGTAGGCAAGGGTTCGATCCCTGGCCAGAGCAGTGGGTTAAGGATTCAGAGTTGCCACAGCTGTGGCCTAGGTCGCAGCTGTGGTTCCAATTCAATCCCGGACCCAGGAACTGCCATATGTAACAGATGTGCCTATTAAAAAATTGAAAAAAACACTTTTTTGTATTTTTAGGGCCACACCTGTGGCATACGGAAGTTCCCAAGCTACGGGTCTAATAGGAGCTATTGCCACCGGCCTAGGCCAGAGCCACAGCAATGCCAGACCCGAGCTGCATCTGTGACCTACATCATAGCTCATGGCAACTCTGGATCCTTAACCCACTGAGCGAGGCCAGGGACTGAACCCGCAACCTCATGGTTCCTAGTCAGATTCGTTTCCGCTGCACCACGACGGGAACTCCCAAATTCCTAATGTTTTGACTCCCCCAGTTTGTGAGAATTTGCTTCAGCAGCCACAGAAAACTAATACAGATTATTATCCGGTGGATATGTACTTACCTACATACAAAAAAAAAATCACTGTCAAATAGAATTATAAATTCTAGGGTGATAAGCAATGGGATCCTGCTGTATCACACTGGGAACCATGTCTGCTCACTTGTGATGGAGCATGAAAATGTGAGAAAAAAGAATGTATACATGTATGTGTGACTGTGCCACCTTGCTGTGCAGCAGAAAATTGACAGAACACTGTAAACCAGCTATAATGGAAAAAAGAAAAATCATTATAAAAAATAAAAAAAATAAACCTAGCATTGTAAAGACTTGACACCCTGTGCCTTCCTCCCTTTAACGTTACTACAACCTGTCTCTCATCAAACAGCTGTCCTGAGATTGGCTCACATCCGTCACCAAATTTCTGCAGAAAAGCGTTTCATCTTTTCTGCGTTACTCTTTACACTTCCACCTGTTAGCCACGTGTCCATTAAACATGATTTGATTGTTTTTTTTTTTAGGGCCACCCGTGTGGCTAGGGGTCCAATCAGAGCTGCAGCTACAGGCCTATACCACAGCTACGGCCACACCGGATTTGAGCCACATCGAAGACCTATGCTGTAGCTTGTGGCAACTCCAGATCCTTAACCCACTGAGCAAGGCCAGGTATCGAACCTGCCTCTTTATGGACACTGTGTTAGGTTCTTAACCCCCTGAACCACAACAGGAACTCCCAATTTGAGTTATTTTGATTTCCACCGTGGTCTGTATCTCAAGATAATGAGTCCTACAAATTTCTGAGTAGGCAGAGGAGCTCAAAACTTGTAGAGTCAACCCTTAGTTTTGTCAATGAGAAGACAAGGCGGTTACATCATTGGCCCAGAGTGTTACAGCAAGTAGCTAAACACAGTGAGCAAGAGATCCTGGTTCTGGGTGGGCAATTTGGTTTAGGTTAGAAGAGATACAATTAAGACCTATTTATCATATCAGTGGATGGACTAGAACTGTAAAAGAAGACACCAAGAGCTCCAAGCTGCTGTTACTGATTGGAACCTAACACAGCTCAGTGGGCTGGGTAATATCACAGGACACTAAGAATCCTGTGAATTTGCAACACACCGCATTCAACTTTCTACCGCGCTGGCGTGAAAGCCATCTTCTTTGACTTTTTTTTTCCTACAATTTGTTTAAAACATGTGTGGCTAATTTTTTTAAGAAAAAAAAAATTGTTGAAAGTTCCTGCTTGGCACAGTGGATTAAGAACCTGGATACAGTGGCTTAGGTCACTATGGTGGTAAAGATTTGATCCCCAGCCCAGCCTAGAGAGTTAAAGGAGCCCATATTCCTGCAGCTGCAACCTAGGTTCGATCCCTGGCCTCACTCAGTGGCCTAGGTTGCAGCTGCTACTAGGATTTAGTCTTTGGCCCAGGAACTTCCATATTCCGTGCATGCAGCCATAGAAAAAAAAAAAGAGAAGAAAAAAAATTGTCAGCATTTGACCATGAAGTGACATTGATTTTTTTTAATTACTTAATGAATTTCATTACATTTATAGGTGTACAAAAATCATGACCTTGATTTCTTCTAGCAACTACCTCCAGACATACTACGTGGAAACTTCCCTTTCTTACTGCATATTGAGTCCCTTTGTGATTACTGGCCATATTTTATAAGTTCCAATAAAATTTGATTACCACAGAAGTCTTGTTTCATTTTTAAAGGCTCATTTTTTTTTCATTTAAAAAAATTAAATCGCAAAACTTTAAAAGTTGTAAAGAGTCTTTTAACGATTCTAAAAAGACATACTAAAAAAAATTTAAATCGCAAACTTAATTCAAAGTTTTCTCCCACCACCCCCGCACAGGCAGGATCTGACTATATACAGTTCCGCTGTTTTTCTTTGTGGGGAGGGGCATGGTTTGCTCTTTATGAAAAGTTCCCCTTTCCCTCTCCTAGTTGCTAGGTCCTCCAGCGTCTTGAGAAGAATCAGTATCTCCTCACTTAACTGGGAGAGGCTGCCTTCGTCTCCCTGGTTGGCCATAGCTGCTAATGTGGATTGTTATCATTAGACATGGACAGTGGCTCCAACCTGCCCTACGCAAGGCAGACTCAAGTCTTTGAAATTTTCCTGGGCATTGATGGTTCATTGTTAAGTTGGGCCATCTCTGCTGCTGACTCCCCGGCTGGCACAGTCATGTGGGCTTCATGAGCCGGCATCTCTCTGCTTTTGTTACTTGGTTGCCTAGCAACATTCCAGCTAATGCATCTCATCTTCCCTCTGCAACAGGCTCTAGGCAAGGACACCCTGGGTCCATTGTCCTCATCTCCCAGAAACCCCAGCCAGCCCTGACTCCCTTTCTTACTTGGTGGTCTCTGGGACACCAGGTCACTCCAGTGAAATGCCCCCTGCTTAATGAGGATGAGACTGATCAACTAGTCCCTAAGAAGACATCTAATTAAGGGGGAACTGTCCATTCTCATTTTTTTTTTTTTAAGGCAGTACCAAACCTTAAAAGGATTCTCTTGACACCTCCACATTTTGGGGTTTGGGGAAGCAAAACATCCCACTCTCTCTGCAAACTGAACTTCCTAAGACAGGCTGCCTTCTCTCTCCTGAGTGATCACACCCTTAACGAGAAAGCCATCAGCAGCTGGGTCCCTCTAGTCAGCCTTCTGGGAGGCAGATGGCTTTAACACAGGTGTTGCCTTGAATTTGGAATTGGGACCATAGGAAGACTTTTATTCATGACTGAGTTACTGAAATTTTAAACAACATGAAAAATTCAAGGCAACGTTCTATTTATACATATAGCATAACATATCCAAGACATTTTTTTCTCTGTTTTCTTTTCTTTTCTTTTCTTTTTTCCCAGCATAAGGAAGTTCCCAGGCTAGTGGTCAAATTAGAGCTGCAGCTGCAGGCCTCCACCACAGTCACAGCACTGCAAGATCTGAGCCGCATCTGGTACTTAAACTGCAGCTTGTGGCAATGCTGGATCGCTAACCCACTGAGCGAGGCCAGGGATCAAACCTACATTCTCATCAATACTAGTCGGGTTCTTAACCCCTGAGCCACAATGGGAACTCTCAAAGCATTTCTAAGATTGTTCTTTTTATAATACAATGATCTTCAGTTATGCTTGAGAGTTCCAGGAAGTCACATAAAAGTCACCTGAGGCAGGACCCTGGAAATTTCACCAGCACACCATCCAGAGGCAGCACTCCCGTCAAGCCTCCTGGGCTTACAGGATTATCAGGCTCTGTTAGAGGATTACCACTCTATTTATGCTGCTTCTCTCATCATTTCAACATATGCCCAACGCTGATTTCATAGTGGCCGCTTATACCTTACAGACTCCATCCATGAATCTGAGAGTGAAAGAGGTTTTAATGAAAAGCAAAATATTATGACTCACAAACTGTCCGGATCAAGCATACAAAAAAAAAAAAAAAGGAATATTGGCAAACTCTGATTTCTAAAACAATCAAGTAATGACATCTCCATGATGATTTTTAAAGCTTCATAATTTGAGTGCCGGAGTTCCCGTTGTGGTGCAGTGGAAATGAATCCGACTAGGAACCATGAGGTTGAGGGTTTGATCTCTGGCCTCACTCAGTGGGTTAATGATCCGGCGTTGCTGTGAGCTTGGTGTAGGTCACAGATGCGGCTTGGATCTGGCGTTGCTGTGGCTGTGGCGTAGGCCGGCAGCTACAGTTCTGATTAGACCCCTAGCCTGGGAACCTCCATATGCCACGGGTGCAGCCCTAAAAGGACAATAGACAAAAAATAATAATAATAATAGTAATAATTTGGGTGCCTAAGATTAAAAAATGAGCAGATATACACCCTGTTAAAAAAGACTGTGTTCTTTTTGCAGTTAATGAAATAAAATTTATCTCTCAATTTTTTTTCTTCTGGTTTTGATCATTACTTTTGGCTACCATGTGATTTGATTGGAGAATGTGTTTTGGTAACACCTACTTAAAATGTACAGAGTATGGCATCAGTTCTAGTTGTTCCACTAACATCTTTTTAAACGGCTTTAGGATCAGTTGTGCTTGGGAAAGGCTGACTTGTGGGAAGAAATATACTCCCTCTAGTGGATAAAGAGAAGAAAGTAGTTTATTTCTTCATCGAGGACTAGTTATGATTTAATTTCTAAGCACTAATTCTCTGATTTCTTGGCTTAATTTCTCCCTAAGAAGGTACACTTTTTCAATTTACCAAGGCTCCATCAAGCAGTCTATGAATGCCTTTTGTAATTCATCTCCACTGTTGTCATTTTTTTTTCCCTATTATGATTCTCTTCATCACTGAAGTCATTCAGCCAATCAAAATTTATTAAATTTTCACCATGTGGCAAGCTCAGCTCTAGATACTGGGGATATAGCAACAAGTGAACAAAAATGATTCAAACTTCTGTCATCAAGGAGAGGCAGGAGGAGTTCCCATAGTGGTGCAGCTGTTAATGAATCCAACTAGGAGCCATGAGGTTGTGGGTTCAATCCCTGGCCTTGCTCAGTGGGTTAACGATTGGGCGTTGCCCTGAACTGTGGTGTAGGTCGCAGACGCGGCTTGGATCTGGCGTTGCTGTGTCTGTGGTGAAGGCCGACAGCTGTAGCTCAGATCTGACCTCTAGCCTGGGAACCTCCATATGTTGCGGGTGCAGCCCTAAAATGCAAAAAAAAAAGGGAGAGGCAGGAGACAGATGGGCTCCAGTACAGATATTTACAACCAGCCACCTATGTATGTGCTTTGAGATAGAGATAACAACAAGCACAAGGCAAATAACTGGAATTTGTCTTCTGTGGACATGTTATACAATGCTAATGGCAGGGGCAGAGAGGGGCTAAGCTCTGCCTGGACAAAAGATTAAGAGGTCGCACACACGCTTATCCGTGGGGTCAGGGAGATCTCCAACTACACATGTGCAGAAAGACTCCTCTGGGTCAAAAAGTGACCCTAATAATTCCTGATAACCATCCCAAAATCCTTTGCTCTAGAATCCGTCTTGGCCAAAACATGTACACGCATGTTGGGGAGGGCCCCGTGTCTGGTCAGGTGTGAGAAATAAAAATAGGATAATCGGCCAAAGGAAAACAAAGACCCAGAAGAACTGTCCTGTATAAGTGATTTAAATCACCTCTCTGGCACTCTCCTTACTCAGGGTGTGTACCACCGCTTTGCTTCTGTCTTTCTTAAATAGACTAAATCTCTGTGCTCTCGCCAGCATGTTGTACTGCGCTTCTAACAACAAACGCTTTACTCGTTTTTACAGTTTTTGTCTCCTTGAAATATTTTTGTTTTCAACAGAGGGCAAGAATCACCATAATTCTGCTTTTAGCCTCTAGATAGTCTAGCAGCTAGGATTCCTGGCTTTCATCCCAGGCTGCCCAGGTTCAATTCCTGAGCCGAGAATTAAGATCTCGCTTCCAGCCATTACTCACTTCTGTTTCTCCGAGATCAGAGGAGCTTAAGATAATATTACACAATGTTCATTTTGTGTGTGTGTGTGTGTGCTTTCTATGTGCCAGACAACATACTTAGTGATTTGCAATTGTTAGTTCACAGAATCTTCTCCAAAACTCTATGAGGAAACTGAGAAGCTAAGAAACTTGCCAACATTACACAGAGAATGAGGGTTCCCTAACAACTCTGAGAGCTTCCCTGACGAGGCCAGGAACTCTGAACCTGTGACTCTCTTTTGATGTTCATCACGGCATTTTTTAAAAATTTCCTGTCTTCTTCAACTAACACATATGCTCCCTGAGCAGGCACAGGGCCTGCTTTTTCAGCCCCATTCTCCAGCACTACAGCCTGTCTCAGGACATCTTCCGGAATAATTTGGTTCAATGACTTAATGATAATGAAACCAATAAGAGAAAATTCAACTCAGGTCTAATTAACTCCAAAACCCTTCTCACCAATGTACTCTGCCACACCCGTGAGCATTCAAAAAATAAATAACCCTTTCCTGGTTGGCTCCATCGAATTATTTTAGAGTTTAATAAATATCCTTTCCATTGTCTTAAAGAGTAAGTGAAGGAAATGAAGTCTAAAATGAAAATCTGGAGAGCTCCCTGGTGGCCTCACAGTTAAGGATCTGGAGTTGTCACTGCTGTGGCATGGGTTCAGTTCCTGGCCTGGGGAACTTCCACACGCCATGGGTGCATACAAACAAAACAAACGAAACAAAACAAAACATAAAACAGAATCTGGATTTTACAACTAGAGGAAACATGAAGAAGTCAAAGCCACATTCACCATTCACTTGGGCTGAATGGATTCCCGTAAAGGGTCAACTCTTGAGGGTGGAGGATGGACAGAGGTGAGCTAGACACTCTCATCTCTGCTGAACCTAACACCTGTCCTAAGGGGTCGAGTTCCACGGTGTTATTTTCCTATTTTACAGTAATTTCCTCCATCATTATATGCTCTGTAAGAGTGTTTGCCATTCACCAAGTGACTTCAGAACACGATGGCTTACAATCAAATCTATTAGTCTTCATTTGTGTGAAAGTCACTAGAGGCATTCTGGCTAAGCTGCCCATGGCAAGAAAAATATTGAAAGAACGCTCTTGCCATTTGAAGAGCTCCTGGCAGGAACACATGTTTGCTCAAGCTGCAGTACTGCCCAGGCCACTGCTTGGTAATGGAGCAGGATTGCTTCCCCAGGGCTGGGGCATGCAAGGAGTAATCGCCAGACGTGGAAAGAGCTTGCAGAGTGGGTCTCACTCAGCCTCCCCTTTAGGTTTGTATATTGAAGAGGAATTGCCATCGTTGGCTCTTGTTACTCAAGTCGAAGTAAAACAAACCAAAAGGAGAAAGCTGAAAAGAACTGATTTCAGGCTGAGAGTTATTAAAACAACAGCAAGCAACCCAGGAGAATCCTGAATACTACAAATCAGGAGGCTGAGCCTGTCATTCAGTCTTTATTAAAATCATGGGGTTGGGTCTTTGCTCAAGTCTTTTGTGAATGAGGGGTTCTGTAATCCTAGGACCCTACGGGGCCTTCTGGGGACAGGCCCCTCCCTTCAAACGCCCTGCTTAAGCTCCTCTCTGAAGTACCTAGATGACAGTATCTGATGCCTATTTCCTGAGTTTTCCAGATGCTAAAACCACCACCAAAAGAAAGAAATTAACCACCTGCTGAAGGTGAGGTGAACACACAGGCTCCAGACCATCTAGTGCCTAAGGACTGGTCCCCGTCAACCAATCAGAGAATCGTACACACACCCTGGGTTGCTCCTCCCTCACCTGGCCTTTCAAAATGCATTGTTAAAACCCATCAGCATTTGGGGTCTTTTGAGCGCAAGCCACCTGTTCTTGCCCGGTTATAAACCTTTCTCTGCTCCAAGCTCTGATGTTCCGTGTTTCCTTTTGTTTAACGTCACTGGTGCACCGACCACATGAACTTGGCGTTGCATAAAATGTAAAAGGAAGTTGGCCTGTTGATTCCATACAGATCTTCTTTCATCGCACCAGATTTTTTTTCTCCAAAGTCAGATTGGGTTCATAGTTGATAACCACTATCCTTTTTTTTTTTTTAAGAAGTGCACTTGCCTTTATTTAATTTAATTAATTAATTAATTGATTAATTTATTTTTGTCTTTGAGGGCCACACCTGCGGCATATGGAAGTTCCCAGGCTAGGGGTCTAATCAAAGCTGTAGCCGCCGGTCTACACCACAGCCACAGCAACGCGGGATCTGAGCCGCTTTTGCAACCTACACCACAGCTCACCGCAGCACCAGATCCTTAACCCACTGAGCAAGGCCAGGGATCGAACCTGCGTCCTCACGGATGCTAGTCAGGTTCGTTTAACCGCTGAGCCACGACAGGAACTCCGGTAACTACTAGCTTATTTTGAGAGGTCCAGATACCAGGTTTTGATGGGATTAAATCGTGCTTAGTCAATTTTTTTTTTTTAATGCATATCAACTTCCCGGATAAATCTATCTCCAACTTCCCTGATAAATCTATCTCCAAGTGACTGGACCCCACACTCTATGAAGATCCTCTGAGGAGGATCTTTATCTCCCGCCTCTTCCTTCCACCTTCCTGTAATCACCTCTTCTCCTTTAATATCAACTGTCACCTCTTCTCATGTTTTACTAATACTTTCTTTCCAAACTCTGGGTGTCTCTTCCAACTGTCCTCTGAGCATCTCTGCCTGGGTTTCCTGCTCTTGCTTGAAGTTCAACACATTTCCAGGACACTCCTGTTCTTTCTGATCAATGCCCAAGACCTGAAGATGATATCCCTACCGTAGGTTTTTGGATCTGTCTACATTCTGTGAGTTTCCGATGCCCACAGCCAAGCCCCCCTCATTCTTTCTTGAACTTTTAAAAAAAGTCTTTGAACTGCCTTCCGTGCTTTCCAAGTACCACTCCTGCCTGCAGTCTGTTATTCATCCTCTTATGTCTCTGAGGCCCAGCGACCTTGGCAGTCCGTTAGCAAATCTGAAGCCCCTCAGGCCAGCCACTCATCCAGGGTCCCCCACAATGTGGTCCACCCGACTGGCCCTTAGATTTAGCTGAGAGGCTCACTCAGCAGCCTCACCCCTCTCTAAACTAAACCAGCCCTTTTCTGTCTCCAGGTCTTTTCTCAGACTGTTTCTCCTTCATCCTAGTGTGCCAGTCTCCACTCCATCTTTCCCAACTCCATCCATTCCTTAAGGTCTTGAAATGAATTCAAAAGCCAGTTTTACGATCCCTCATAACGGAGTATTTTTCCTCCCAATCTTTACAGCACACCGCTGGTTTTTCTCCCATCACAATTTCTTTATTTTCTTCTTCTAGATATTATAGTTATTATTTTAAGTCTCGTATCACACATGCACACACACACACACACATACACACACACCACACACCATACACCCCATGCTGGAGGTGGTACCATAAAGAAACCGAGCAGGGCCCTGTAGGGCTCCTGGGCACAGAAGCCTTTCTGTGTCCCCAATTTCTTGCCTGTAGGAAATAGGCTTAAGTCACCATAAACTTCCTGGTGTTCCAAAGGGCAGGTTCAGACAGTTCCTAATCAGGGATGGGAGGGGATGCAGTGAAAAGGGAGGAAGAGTCAAGTAACAATTATGCAGCCTTGGGGCAGGATCTGGGTCCTCTTCAAGGCATATATATAAGATATATAAAACAGTATCTTTTGAGTTCTTCTGCAGAACTAACCCCCCAACAAATGACAGATTTTATGAAGCGTTCTTCATTCCAGGACCCCCAGAACCAGTCCTGGGGCCACTAAATACCAATTTTTTTTTTTTTTTGTCTTTTTGCTTATCTAGGGCCGCACCCGGGGCATATAGAGGTTCCCAGGCTAGGGGTCTAACAGGAGCTGTAGCCGCCGGCCTTCGCCACAGCCACAGCAACGCGGGATCCGAGCCGCATCTGCAACCTACACCACAGCTCATGGCAACGCCGGATCCTTAATCCACTGAGCGAGACCAGGGATCGAACCCGCAACCTCATGGTTCCTAGTTGGATTCGTTAACCACTGAGCCACGACGGGAACTCCTAAATACCAAATTTGAAGAAGAATCCAAGCTTGCATCTACCCTGATCCTTATCTGTGGCGTTATTTTCCACTCCCAGATTATAAAACCCGCTTCCTAATCCTCCTAATCTCTCCGAGATTAGGTGCCCAAGAGAGGGCACCGTCTTTAAGTCATTAGCCTGCTGTGGCCTCCTTTGTCTGACAAAGCAATAAAGCAATAAAGCTACTTTTTTTTTCTCCTTCACCCCAAACTCTGTCTCTGCATTTCTATTCAGCCCCAGAAGGACAGACGCTGAGTTTGCAGCAACAATAGTTGGGAGAAAGCAGTAGCTTCGAATCCCAGCCCTAAACCCTAACTGAGGGGCCTTTGTGTAAATTCTTTATCCATTCAGATCCTAGTGATCGTATTCGTAAGAAGTGAGTAATGCTGAGCTTTTTCAAATTCACTTAAATACTAACGACCAGGTGCCCACTGAACGCGTTTCTGGTTATTAACGCTAGAGGGCAGTCTTTTCATCCCCAGATCGCTATGATGCAGAGCCCATACCTTTCCCAAACCAGCTGCTCAGGATGTTGGTGAAGCTGAAGAAGAACTTTTTCTTTAAGTGGATCCATGTGCTTAATACTTATTTCAAAATTTAGTAGCAATTTGATGATTACTGCGTTTATCTACAGAACCCTGAAGAATATTTCCCAATTAAATGTATCAGACTCGGAGTTCCTGTCGTGGCTCAGTGGTTAACGAATCCGACTAGGAACCATGAGGTGGCGGGTTCGATCCCTGGCCTCGCTCAGTGGATTAAGGATCCGGCGTTGCCGTGAGCTGTGGTGTAGGTTGCAGACGCGGCTCGGATCCGGCATTGCTGTGGCTGTGGCGAAGGCCGGCGGCTACAGCTCCTGTTAGACCCCTAGCCTGGGAACCTCCACATGCCGCGGGTGCAGCACCAGAAAAGGCATAAAGATAAAAAAAAAAAAATGTGTCAGACTCTAGGGTTTTCAGCTGGACCAAAATGACCCAATTATTATAAAGCTGATCTTGGTGTGGTGAAGCCTAGCTGTCACTTATGTTTCAGGACAGATGGGACCATGTGATAAGTAGATATGCAAAAAGTGAAGACCCAGCAAATGCAGTGAAGCTTGACAGCCCCCAGCTTGGTTTCTAAGGCAGCAAATTGCCATCACCCCACATCATCCAAATGGCTCCCTGAGGTCATTTAGTTGAGATGTCTCAAACTGCGGCTCTCTCTTCTTTACGGCTGAGTGTGGCTCTCTCTTCTTTACGGCTGAGTGTGGCTCTCTCTTCTTTACGGCTGAGTGTGGCTCTCTCTTCTTTACGGCTGAGTAGTATTTCTTTCTCTCTTTTTTTTTTCTCTTTTTAGGGTGGCACCCGTGGCATATGGAGGTTCCTAGGGTAGGAATCCAATCAGAGCTACAGAGGCTGATCTTCGCCACAGCCACAGCAATGCCAGGTCCAAGCTGCGTCTGCAACCTACACCACAGCTCACGGCAACGCCAGATCCTTACCCACTGAGCGAGGCCAGGGATCGAACCCGCAACCTCATTGTTCCTAGTCAGATTTGTTTTTGCTGCACTGCGATGGGAACTCCAGGCTAAGTAGTATTTCATTGTGCATATAGATACTACATCTTTTTTTTTTCTTTTTTGGCCACACCCATAGCCTATGGAAGTTCCCAGGCCAGGGACTGAATCTGAACTGGAGTTGTGAACTATGCCACACCTGCAGCAGCACCAGAACCTTTACCCACTGTGCCAAGCCAGGAGTCAAACTGGCACTGCCACAGAGAAAAGCCGGGTCATTAACCCCTGCACCACAGTGGGAAATCACAAGAACTCCTATATGTCATTTTCTTTATCCCGTCATCTGTTGATGGACACATAGATTGCTTCACATCTTAGGAATTATACTTAATGCCGCCATGAACGTCAGAATGCATGTATCTTTTCAAATTAGTGTCTTTGTCTGTTTGACATATACCCAGAAGTGGAATTGTTGGATCATACAGCAGTTCTGTTTTCAGTTTTTTGAGAAACCTCAATATTATTTCCACAGTGGCTGCACTGATTTATATTCCCACAAATAGCACAGAACTTTTCCCTTTTCTTCACATCCTTCCCAATATTCGTGTTCCTTTTTTTTTTTTTTTTCCTTTTTTAGGGCTGCACCTGTGGTATATGGAAGTGCTCAGGCTAGGGGTTGAATCAGAGCTGAAGCTTGTGGCAATGCCAGATACTTAGCCCATTGAGCGTGGCCAGGATTGAACTCTCATCCTCATGGATACTATGTTGGGTTCTTAACCTACTGAGCCACAGCAGGACTCCATTTGTTTTCTTTCCGATGATAGCCTTCCTGACAGGTGTGAGGTGATGCCTCTTTGTGGTTTTGAGTTATATTTCCCTGCTGCTTAGGAATATTGAGCAACTTTTCGTGCACCTGTTGGCCATCTGCATTTCCTCTTTAGAAAAATGTCTATTCGGGTCTCTTGACCAATTTTTAACTGGACCTTTTTAAATATTGAGTTGTAGGAGCTATTTTTATATATTGGATATTAACCCCTTATTAGTCATATCATTTGCAAACATCTTCTCCCATTCAGTGGGTTTTCTTTTCATTTTGTCCACGGTTTCCTTTGTTGCGCAAAAGCTTTTAAGTTTAATTAGGTCCAATTTGTTTATTTTTGCTTTAACTTCCTTTACTTTAAGAGACAGATCCAAAAAAACATTGCCGCGATTTATGTCAAAGCATGTTCTGTCTCTCTTTTCCTCTAGGAAGTTTATAGTATCTGGTCTTACATTTAGGTCTAATCCATTTTGAGTGTGTTAATATGGTGTTATAATCTCAGTCTTTTATATCTAGCTCTCCAGTTTCCCCAGCACCACTTACTAAAGAGACTGTCTTTTTTCCACTGTGTATTCTTGTCTTCTTTGTTTTTGAAGAAATATTATCTAGTTAATCTTATCTTCAGAATATATTGTTGAGGAATTGCGTTATCCCCAGGACATCAATTGTGACTTGAGGGAGAAGGGAATGGGAAGGGAATGGAAGGAAATGAGCTCCAGCTTATTATGGAAATTGCTCTTTGTGAAGACCTAAGTCTATTTTTAGTGGAACCAGATCAACGAAAGCTCTCAATGTGGTGACATTCCCAATACACGTGAGCTTTGCGTGATCATGTAAATTTGTGTTCCTTCCAGTGTTGTGGTAAAAAGCCGGGTATGTTTTATTTTCCACACCTCACATCTTGTCACCTTGAACCTGAGGTGCATTTGCAAGACTTTGGGGATGGTTCCTACATGTTTTGCTTTGTCTATTTTTTTTAGGTTTTACTCTTTTTTTAATGAATTTTATTACAAGTTTTGCTTTGTTTTGATTTTTAAATAAATCAGGAACTAGGTGGGATGATCTTTTGTTTTTCTAGGAAAGGGACGACTTGAGCTGTTTTTTTTTCTTATATTTTATTTTATTTTATTTTATTATTTTTGGCTGCCCCACAGCATATGGATTTCCTAGGCCAGGGGTCAGATCCAAGCAGCGGTTGCTACCTGGTTGCTGCTGCAGTGGCTAGATTCTTAACCCACTGTGATGGGCCAGGAGGAAACCTGTGTCCCAGCGCTCACAAGACTCCACTTGTCCCATTGGGAAATCTTGAGACGGTTTTGGAGAATTTATTATTTGCAGGTGTGCATAAAGTTAGTGATCTCAAGCCTGGGTACAAAACAGCATAAGGGCACTAGCAAATACTGAGACCTCGCTCACCTGTTCAGTAAATACCTGTGGAGGCCTTGGTAGTTGCCAAGGACTGAGACAAATGATGAGAATACAAGAGTGACCAAGACTGCTTTCATAGTGTTCGCAGGCTTATCTTTACAGACAGGAAAAGACATGATTATAATAATATGTGGTAAGTATGTAGTTTGAATGAGGAAATGCAGAACACTCAAGGGAGGAAATAAAGCCATACTCTGGTGGTCAGGGAAGACTTCTTGGAAGAAGTTACTTGTAAGCTAAGGATTATTATGTAAGTAGAAGTTAAACATGTGAAGGTGGGTTAACCGTGGGTTGAGATGAGCTTCAAAATGGAAAGTGAGAGAGAATGCTATTCAACAAATAAACAAAAAAATAAAACACCGAAAAATATCCACCAGCATGTGAACATTCATGGGACAGAAGAAGACATGTTATTGAAGATGAAAGAAATCCAGTCTGAGCTTTATATGTTATATGTGGGATGGGACTAGGGGTGAAAAAGTCAAGTGAACAGGAAAGGCGGGCCAGATCCTGAAGAGTCTTCTAATCTATTCTAGGAATTTAAATGGTATTCTAAGGGAGTCAGGGAGCCACTAGGAAAAGTGGACAAAGGATACTAAGTGACCCTGACTTTGCAGGAATGGCTTTCGGTAAACTTCCTAAGAAAGGTAAGTGAGACATTAGTGAACATTTTAACTGAGTCAATTCTTTGACAGGACATTGAGATCTGTCAGTAGAAAAGTGTTCTCAAATAGGTCATTGCATATCTGGATATGAATAGTGAACCCCTTTTTAAAGCTAAAGTTGAAGAGTAGCTAAAATCTATAAGAAAAAGAATGTGTGTGTGTGTGTGTATATATATATATAATGAGTATATATAATAAAATATAATGTGTATATGTATATAATGTGTGTATATGTGACTATATATAATAGAATGTGTGTATATGTATATAATGTGTGTATATATATATAATGAGTATATATAATACAATATAATGTGTATATGTATATAACGTGTATATATAGTGTGTATATATATACACATATATAACGTATATGTGTATATATATACACACACACACACATGACTGGGTCACTTTGCTGTATAGCAGAAACTGGTATAACATTGTAAATCAACTATACATTAACAAAAAATATATAAGTGCAAAAAAAAAAAAGAGAGAAAATAACTAATATCCAGGCCATACTATGTATGGGCGTATCTGCGGTTCTTCCTAAGGGATCAACTCATGTTGATCCAGAACACAGAGTACTTCAATTTGTAAAAAAAATTCCCTTAGTTTTAATACTATATCATTCAATGCAAATATTGGCTAATAAGTTTATTTGGAGGAAAAATCAAATGCTTCTGAGATGAAAAATGCTTTAACATAGGTTGATTCCTTATGCGTAGTTTGCCATCTAGTGCTCATATGTGAAAATTAAAAATGCTGGTATGATAATCTCCCAACCAGGCTCACTGGGTGGCAAAGCGACACAAGACTATTTTAAGACATCAAATGATACCCAGAAACCCCCCCAGTTGTGTGGCCCTGGGGGAGTGTATGGGTGGGTGAGCTGGAGGCTTCTAACGATGCTTCTGAATCGTTAATTCAGAAGTAGGAAGAAAGCAGTACGGGGTGGCAAACAGTTCCCAATTTTGGCTACCCTGAGAGTCATCTGGGAAATTTTTTAAAAATTGCAAGTGGCCAGGCCACTCTCCAGACCTACTGAACCAGGTTCACTCAAATGCTATGGGGCACTCAGGGCGAGGACCAGGGGAGGGCTGGGGAAGGGCGATGGAGTCAACTGTATCTCTCCTTGAGTTTCACCACTTAGTTGTGTCACCTTGAGCAGGGAAGCTGGGCTCATTAAATAACATCTATGTGCCTCGGTAAAGTGAGGATAATAACCTCTCCTGGGGTTACCGTGAGAATTAAATAGCATCATGAATGAAAAGTGCTTAGCATCATTTGTGGTGCATTGTGCTCAACAAGTGGTAACTACTACTAACACAATTTTTTGAATTTTAAAAAAAATTTTTTTCTAGGGCTGCACCCACAGCATATGAAAGTTCCTAGAGTTAGGGGTGGAATTGGAGCTTCAGCTGCTGGCCTACGCTGCAGCCACAGCAACAGAGATCCTAGCCACATCAACGCAGACCCTAACCACATCTGCGACCGTAGCTTGCAGCAACGCTGGATCCTTTACCCACTGAATGGGGTCAGGGATCAAATCCACGTCCTCGTGGATAATAGCTGAGTTCTTAGCCTATTGAGCCACAATAGGAACTCCTACCAACAGTATTTATAATCAAGGAAAATCTTTTATGAGTTATTTAAGGGAATAAACAACCTAAGGGATAGGCACATATAACATATGGAATATTAGAAATCAGGACCCGTTACTTATGGTCAATTTCTCTTCCTCTTAAACTGGAAGATTTGTAGGATTTGACATCCATACCCAGCTCAGCCTGAGGTCTGGACACTCTGAGAAGCATGGGGCTTAATATATATATATATTTTTTTGTCTTTTTGTCATTTTAGGGCCACACCCGCGGCACGTGGAGGTTCCCAGGCTAGGGGGCGAGTCTGAGCTGTAGCCGCCAGCCTACGCCACAGGCACAGCAACGCGGGATCCGAGCCGCATCTGCAACCTACACCACAGCTCACAGCAACCCCGGATCCTTAACCCACTGCGCGAGGCCAGGGTTCAAACCCACAACCTCATGGTTCCTAGTCGGATTCATTTCCGCTGAGCCGTGATGGGAACTCCGGGACTTCCTTTTATTCATTTATTTATTTATTTTCTTTTTCTTTTTTGGCCACCCTGAAGCATATAGAGCTCCCAGGCCCAGGGTCAGATCCGAGCCGCAGTAGTGACCTAAGTTGCAGCTTTGGCACCACCAGATCCTTAACCCACTGTGCTGGGTCGGGGATCCAATCTGCATCCCAGAGACACCGCTGATCCTGTTGCAGCACAGCAGGAACTCTGGGAACTCTGCATGTGACTTCTTAGTCAGTGCTGCCCTCATAACCTTATAAAACAAATTAACCCCAATCATTCCAAATTTTTGTTCTACTCCCATTCCTAATTTGGTTCAAAATGCCCACTTTCTTAGCTAATGTCACTTGTCCTGCTTGGGTCACATGCTGTCTCATGAATGAGTCAGGGGCAGACCGTTATCATCTGCAGACATGGTCACGGCAGGCACAGCCCTGTGTGTTGAGGGCAGTTCCCAGTGAAAGGCGAGTCACTGTGACTTAGAGGTGTCTTTACAATCATAAAAAGTGTTCAGTATTACTGTAATAATATTGGGCAGAAAGAGTATCATCTGAAAATCTCCGAGGAGTCGGGTGAAGAGCAGGTGCTTGGCTTGGCTGGAGTATCCAATGGGACTACTATGTGGGGCTGTCTTATGAAAAACTTAGTTTGGACAAATTGGATAAAGGGAACTAATGGGAAGGGGACATCAAATATAACAAATTCTAATTTGAGAGGGTGGAGTAAGTAGGGAATGTATGCAGGACAGCAGCAGAAAATTCTGGCGGCCGGGGAGCAGGATTCATTTGTTTGGTTAGAGACGTATTGAGCTGATAAAAATAGAGGGCATTCTGAAGGACCATCTAGCAAGGAGACGAATCAGTGGGAGAACTCCCAAGGGAATTGTGGCCCCAAGTCAAGATCTGGGAGTCAGCTGAATGGAGGCGATTGTTCAAGGTATGGATGTGAATGAGTTTCCTGAGTGCCTGGATGGAAGCTGGGACCCAGGTTGTCATCCTATAGCACAGTGTCAGCACTGGAGGAAGAGTCAGCAAAGGAGACCGACAAGAAGGGGACAGAAAGGAGAGTTTGACAAGGGTGATTTGATTTTTTGTTTTGTTTTTTTTAGGGCCGTACTCACGGCATAGGGAGATTCCCAGACTAGGGGTCCAATCGGAGCTACAGCTGCTGGCCTGCACCACAGTGCATGGCAATGCCAGATCCTTAACCCGCTGAGCGAGGCCAGGGATCAAATCCACAACCTCATGGTTCCTAGTCAGATTCGTTTCCGCTCTGCCACAATTGGAACTCCTGTACGTGTTAATTCTAATTAAGTCCTGATCAGAAAAAAGATTTTCAAAGTATTGTTGACTAGTTTACTTATCAATCATCCTTTTTCAATGTCTAAAGAAATTTCAATCACAAAATATCTAACTGCAGTTAGAATGAAAAAGAGCTACCCATTGAAGAAATACTTTTTTAAATTTTTTTTTTGTCTTTTCCAGGGCCGCACCCGAGGCATATGGAGTTTCCCAGGTTAGGGGTCTAATCAGAGCTACAGCTGCCAGCCTATGCTACAGGCACAGCAATGCCAGATCTGAGCTGCATCTGCGACCTACACCACAGCTCACGGCAACGCCAGATCCTTAACCCACTGAGCGAGGTCAGGGATCAAACCCACAACCTCATGGTTCCTAGTCGGATTCATTAACCACTGAGCCATGACAGGAACTCCTGAAGAAGTATTTTGAAAGTCTTTAGAAAAGTTGGGGAAAATTCAGGCAAGAACCAAGAGCATCATTTCAATCACAACTGAAAGTGTTAAATAGTTAAAACTCAACAATAAAAAAACCCTAAAATCAGTGCATCAATTACGCTTTTATTTAAAATTTTATTCATGATAGTATTCTTAATAACAATAAATTTAACTGCAAAAGCAACCTGTTTTAGAATAATATAGTATGAGATGCATGTGAGCAACAGTACAAATACAGTAATTATAATGCTCAAATCTTAGTTCATATATACCTGACGTATTAAATGTGCACCATAAAATAACCCCCTGACTTGAAAACTTTGTAGAACCATTTTTCATTTCATCAAATATATGGCTCACATGAGCCTATAACAAAACTTAATAGTATGTTCACTTGCCAAGTGACAAGGCTAAGCAATAAATTAATCTTTTAAAAATATCTATGACCCAGAGCAATTTTCTTTTTGAGTCTGAGAAGCCAAAGACCATTAAGGAATATTTAAAGACTGAACCGAATCTAGCAGCAACAGAGTTAAATAAGGAGCTTGGGAAGAAACACATAGTTCGATATTCATAATGCAGTATATCTGCCAGGTCCCAGCTTTCCTGTGCTCAACCAGCTCAGTGTGAACATCTTTAAAATCTGAATTTTGAATTTAGTAAAGCGTCATACAGTATCTAGTTATATTAGAAACCACTCTTTTGAAACCACTTCTTTTCTTTTATATAGAGACTTTAAAGAAATCCAAGCGAGTATGGTAATGCAGTGTTTTGAAAAATATACAAACTAGGGAAATGCCCATAATTATAAATGATATCAGGAGGCACAGTAATTGCAATACCATGGAAATCTGAAGTGTTAAAAGGAATGGTAATGTGAAATATAAAAAGGGTGGATAATTTTTACTTCCAAACCTGCAGTAAAATTACAGAATGATGAGCTCATTACTTTGTGCAGCAGCAACTAGGAACTGCCACCTTCAAAATATCATCCTTTCAAGGCTTATTTTTCGATTGCCTTCTATTTTACAGGCACCACGTCTGGGGCTACATGTACACTGACGAATAAGACAAGGTTCTCTGCAAAGAAAGAAACCCTGGTCTAGGAAGTATTCATTATATACTTCTTATAAATTTAATTAAGTATGGCTTTTGGAACTAAAGAAAAAATTTTTCCCCAAATTTAACTTTCTAATTAAGAATGCATATGCACAAAACTGTCAAAATTTCAGAGGCTCACTCATAAATACTTGGAAACTCTAAATTGCTAATCGACTATTTCAGTGGATGTGATTCCTATCTCACCAAATGCCTGTGTCTTTTTCCCAGAGTACACTCTTAACACGCAAAAATTTTTAAAGCAAATATTTCATCCATTCTTGCATGCCTACTCTTAGTAAAATACAGAACACGTAGCAATTTTTCAATCTGACGTCAAAGACAATTTAAGCCAACACAGTTGTCCTGAATTCTGGAACACCATCGGTGCACCAGCAAGCCTGGAGAGATGCAACTGGGATCGAGTGTGTGAAGCTGTTAAAATTAATCTTCATCATCTCTTTGAAGAGGTATTATCTGAATTTCTTTGGCTATTCTTTCTCCTAATGCTTTATTACTTGAAGCAATTACTCTTCGTGACATCAAATCAAATGGTCCACCTAAAATCAAATATGGAAAATGGTCAGACTGCGTCCAGAAATAATTCCTATAAAACTTGCATAGCAACACATACTATGGTCAATGATAACACTGTAATACTTCTGTTTGGCTTTAAAAATCTGCACTGTCTCATAACCATAATGTTTTAAGATCTGATAATACACAAATTCCTAAGGATCTTCATTTAGCAAATACCAACTTTGGAGGGGGGAGAGGCTCAATCATACTAGTTCAGAAAATGTCATTTTTATCACTATTTCCTTTTTCGTGTGTTCTATATTTTCTTTTTATTACTCTTATTACCTCTTTAATGTTTGGGAAACTATGGACAGAAAATTTGACTGCAATGAATTTTCACACCCCTCTCCTTCCCATTTCCTTAATTCTTTGCTGCCTTTCTCCCAGACCACTGGTGAATTATTTTAACCCAGGTTCCCTCTTTAAAAATATCACCATCAGTGCATAGAAGTATATGTAACTTCTCTAGGCCCAAGGAAGAAAGTGATGGTGGAAGAAACTCAAGTTCAACCACCACCATGGTCAGTGTTCAAAAAGCTCTTGGTACAGTCCTCAGGTTCAGACTTTTTCTGTAGCCTCTCAAGAGTTCGTGATACCCGTATTTGAAGAGACTTGGCCATTTACCATTACTAATCACTACCGTTAGCTTCTTTTCCTTGCCTCCCTCTCCCAATGTTTGTTATATTGGTTTTGCAGAAAATTACATAGCTTGTTTTGCCTTTAAGCATTGAAGGGTAGGACTTCCCATCGTGGTGCAGCAGAAATGAATCTGACTAGGAACCATAAGGTTATGGGTTCGATCCCTGGCCTCGCTCAGTGGGTTAAGGATCTGGCATTGCTGTGAGCTGTGGTAGAGATGGCAGACGCAGCTCAGATCCTGTGCTGCTGTGGCTGTGGTGTAGGCCGGCTGTGGGTGTAGCTCCAATTAGACCCCTATCCTGGGAACATCCATATGCCTCCGGTACGGCCCTAAAAAGCAAAAAAAAAAAAAAGAGTTGAAGAGTAAACATTTAAAGAAAACATTAAATGAAACATTAAAAGATAAAAAGTCACATTTGGAGGAATGTCCAATAGGTGTGGAAAAAAACAATGCTTTACTGTCCCGTAATTTTACCTGTTACATCCATGAGGACTCCACCAGCTTCAGTAACAATAATGCCAGCACCTGCCATATCCCAGCAGTGAATTCCCATTTCATAATATGCATCTGCAACTCCAGCTGCCACAAGGCACATATTAAGGGCTGCTGTTCCAACACCTCGGATCCTAACCAATAACATTTAGAAAATAAGGCTGGAAAAATAATTCTTTCAAATAAGGTATTTCTCCTCCTTAACTTCAGTTTCTTTTCTATATTGACTGAGATAGTGTGAACCAATCTAGAGGACGCTTAAGAAAAGGTCATATCTAATTTTAAAATAAAAATATGTAAAATCTAATTATCATGATGCACTAAATAAATGAAAAAAGTGATCTCTGCAGAGCAACCATTTAATAAGATAAACATTAAAACAACCACATTTTGGGAAAAAAACCTGAAGAAAATGCTATAATTTGGAGTTCCTGTCGTGGCGCAGAACTAGGATCCATGAGGTTGCGGGTTTGATCCCGGGCCTCGCTCAGTGGGTTAAGGATCTGGCGTTGCTACGAGCTGTGGTGTAGGTTGGCTCGGACCCTGCATTACTGTGACTGCGGTGTAGGCTGGCAGCTACAGCTCTGATTTGACGCCTAGCCTGGGAAACTCCACATGCCGCGGCAGTGGTCCTAAAAAAGCAAAATAAATAAATAAATAAACAAATATTAAAAATCATTGCAATTCTCACAAGACAAAAAATAAAATAAATATAGTTATAAAAATAGAGATATAAAAACTATAAATACAAAAAAAAGAAAATGCTATAATTTCACTATCGGGGCATGCGTGTATATCCATTTTGGCGTAAACCAAGGGTCGGCAGCCCCACGATTCAAGCAGTTTGCAGGAGAGTGAGAATGTGCTCCTGGTCATGCCCCACAACTGCGTGGGCATCAGTGCACGTGACCAAAGCGTAAGAGCAGGGCTGGGCTCTGCGTAGATCTAGGCCTGCCTGGGAAGATTATTTCAGGTTTGCCCTCTCGGAGTAACTTTTCTTTGGAAACATACCAAATTAAGGTAAGTACAGACCTTTTATTAGTCATCATAATAATAACTGATTTGGGGAAGAGTCATCAATAAATGTTAAAATGAGTGGAAGAAAGACTGATGTTTACATATCAAAGCATCTCCCTATAAAATACCTAATAATTACAATGGGAAAGACAGCAAGGTCACTACGACCAAGCGATCAAAGTTAGTATCCAATAATGGGACAAAAAGGAATCATGTACCTCCTGATAAAATGTACAGAGAAGGACATAACACTATTTCTGTCGCATTCCTGCCAAAAATGCATAACCCAAAATCACTCAGTGGGTTAAGGATCTGGCGTTGCGGTGAGCTGTGGTGTAGGTCACAGACATGGCTCCAATCCAGCACTGCTGTGGCTGTGGTGTAGGCCAATGGCTACAGCTCTGATTCGACCCCTAGCCTGGGAAGCTCCATATGCCATGGGTGCAGTCTTAAAGAGACAAAAAAAAAAAAAAAAAAATTAAGTAACCACTAATCAATTTCCAATCATTTAAGAAAATTCTAGGAGTTCCCTGGTGGCCTAGCAGTTAAGGGTCCACTACTGTCACTGCTGTGGCTCAGGTTCCGTCTGTGGCCTAGGAACGTCCACTTCCACATGCCACAGCCCCATAAAAGAAAAAGTTCTATTATAACCAATCACTGTGAAGAATAAACAGTCACTGCTTTCTCATTTTATAAGCTTCTTTATAATAATATATCTTTGAGCTTCACTCCATGTTTTGGTTTGCATATTCATTCCATTGTCTTTTTGGTGTGTGTACAATAAACTACCAGTTACTACTTCGATGATTCATTGGTTTTAATTCTGTTACTTCTGAACCTTTGACACTGGGAAAACTTTACAGAAGGACTATGAGCTTTTTATAAAGTCACAGGAAAAACTAAGACCACAAGGTAGGACCACGTATGAAAAAATATGTATGTCTGACAAAGCAGAAAGAATGCAACTTTAAAATTTTGGATGGAAAGGGGCAGAAAATGGGAAAAGTAGAGAAAATCACTGCTATATAGGCAACAAGCAAAAGCCAAAAAGTTCTGGAGCCTTTACAGACAGTAAGTGGTTAAATAAGAAAAGAGAATATTAAGGGCATTATAAAGAGTTTTGATACAGAAGAAGCCCAGTAGAATAAAACTGAACCTTTCATAAATAGAAAAAGAGAAAAAAAAAAAGGCAGAGAGGACACACCAAATAAATACCATGACTATTAACATACATACAATGTAATTTCAATATAAGAGGATACAACAGAATTGAGACCAAACGAAATGGTTTTATAAATAAATGAATAAGCCTAACTTTTTAATTAAAATAAAAAGATTTTCCACTCTATGCTGCATTCAAGAGATGCACTTAAAACTCAGTGATTCAAAAGGACTAAAGATAAGAGCAAGAGCTCCCCTTGTGGCTCAGTGGGTTAAGAACCCAACAGAGTGTCCATAAGGATGCAGTTTCGATCCCTGGCCTCACTCAGGGGATTAAGAATCTGTAAACTGCGGCATGGATCAAAGATGCGGCTTGGATCTGGTGTTGCTGTGGCTGCAGTGCAGGCTGGCAGCTGCAGCTCTGATTTGACCCTTTGCCAGAAACTTCCTTATGCTCCAACTGTGACCATAAAGAGAAGAAAAAAAAAAGGTAAGTACAGACAAAGATTTACCTGGCAAATGGAAACAGTGAGAAAGCAGGGATTGCAATTCTGAAGTCCAAACTTCAAAGTACTACGCAGAAAGTACTTGCACCAAAAAAACATAAAGTCCCATCAAATATATTTATTACAATGTAATAAAACTACAAATTAAAAATGAAATTAGGAGTTCCCGTCATGGCTCAGTGGTTAACAACTCCAACTAGGAACCATGAGGTTTTGGGTTTGATCCGTGGCCTCACTCAGTGGGTTAAGGATCTGGCATTGCCGTGAGCTGTGGTGTAGGTCGCTGACACGGCTCGGATCCTGCGTTGCTGTGGCTGTGGCGTAGGCCAGTTGCTACAGCTCCAATTAGACCCCTAGCCTGGGAACCTCTGTATGCCCTGGGTGTGGCCCTAGAAAAGACAAAAAAAAAAAAAGGAAATAAAAAAAAATAAGCATTTCCCTTTGGAAATTTAAGAACATAACTCTTGGGTGAGTTATGAACATAACTCTTGGGGAAATGTAATCAGAAGTTACAGATTTTGGGAAAAATAATTACAATGAAAAACTTCACATCAAAATAAATCTATGGGATACAGTTAAAGCAGTAATCAGATAAAAATTTAGGTCCTAGATATCAATACAAATCAAAGCATAAAAATAAATTCTCTACTCAAAAAGGGAAAAAAAGAGAGGAAATGACAAAAGAAAGCACAATGATCAAAGTAATAAAACAGAACAGAGAAAAAAAGTAGATCAGATTAATAATCAAAACTTTCTTTAAAAAAATGGACAAACCAAGTAATTTAATATTTTTTAAGAAGAAGAAAAGCACAAATATATAAAATAAGAAATGATAAGGGGGGGAGTTTCCTTCGTGGCTCAGTGGTTAACGAATCCGACTAAGAACCATGAGGTTGCGGGTACGATCCCTGGCCTTGCTCAGTGGGTTAAGGATCCGGCGTTGCCATGAGCTGGGGTGTAGGTTGCAGACACGGCTCGAATCCCGCGTTGCTGCGGCTGTGGTGTAGGCCGGCAGCTACAGCTCCTGTTAGACCCCTAGCCTGGGAACCTCCATATGCCGCGGGTGAGGCCCTAGATAAAGGCAAAAAGACAAAAAAAAAAAAGAAATGATAAGGAGGAAATAATTATTGATATAGAGAGGCCAGAAGTAAATCATAAGAGTTTACCTTGAAAACCTCTATGCAAATAACTTGAAAACTTTGGAGTTCCGTTCGTGGCTCAGTGGTTAATGAACCTGATTAGGATCCGTGAAGATGAAGGTTCGATCCCTGGCCTCACTCAGTGGATTAAGGATTCGGTGTTGCCATGAGCTATGGTGTAGGTCACAGAAGCGGCTTGGATCCCCGTTGTTGTTGCTGTGGCTGTGGTGGGCAGCTGTAGCTTGTATTTGACCCCCTAGCCTGGGAACCTCCATATGTTGTGGGTGTGGCCCTAAAAAGCAAAAAACAAAAAAAACTTGAAAACTTAGAGCAAGTGGGTAACTGCTTAGGCTGTGGAAATATTCTAGATTAAAGGTGGTGAAAGAAACACAGCAACTAAATGTAATGTGACCCTAGACTGAATCTTGCACTGAAGGAAGAAAAATAAAAGACATCATTAGATCAACTGACAAAACTAAGTTGGTATGGATGGCAGATTAGATTAAGAATAAATTTATGAAGTCCATAATTGTGCTGTGGTTATAGATATGCTTGGGAGTTCCCCCAAGGCTTGGTGGGTTAAGGATCCAGCATTGGCACTCTGTGCACGCTGTGGCTGTGGTTACAGCTGTGGTGCAAGTTTGATCCCTGGCATGGGAACTTCCAAAAGCCTCAGTCATGGCCAAAAAAAAAAAGAAAGAAAGAAAAGAAAGAAAAAGAAAAGAAAAAAGAATATCCCCATTCTTAGGAAATAAACTGAAGTGTATAGAGCTAAACAGCCATGACCTAAGTAATTTTCCATGAATCAGTAAAGGGAAATAAAAGAGTGTATATACACAAACTCACACACACACACACACACACACACACACACACAGATAGGGAGAAAAAGAGACAGAGAAAAGAAGGAATGATGAAAGGATAAAGCAAATGGAGTAAAATGTTAACAACAGGTGAATCTGCGTACATTTTTGCTGTTTCTTGTAGTATTCTACTTCTGCAAATTTTGTTAAATTTGAGATTACTTTCAAATAAAAGTTTAAACAATTACACTATAAAATTAGAATGATGGTACCGATCCCAAGTCCATTAATAAAAAATTTCATTTATAAAAAAATTCATTCCTTAGAATGTCAAATTGACTACAATGTTAATATTACAGAGTATTAAACCGTACGGAGAAAGTGAAAAGAGCTTACCCATGGATGGGAATGCAAAGCAGCCTTTCCATATTAGAAAGAATAATTCTCACAGTCTCCGGTGTTCTGGAAGAGCCCAACTCTGTCACCAAGAGGGATTTGGTAACATCTAAAAGGAAAGGTTTTAAATTATCACTGGAGTTTATTAATAAGAATTCCAGTAAAAATATTTGAAACTTGTAACTCAGAAGAAATTGCACTTTTTTATCCCTCTGGCTAGTTGTATCATATGTGTTTCTTTCTATGCTTTAAATATTAAAATATTGATCAATTTACTATTTCTTTTATTTATCTTATCATCTTTCTTATAATCATCGACAAGAATCTGACTACTTAGACCACTCCCCACAAAGTGCAGAATACAACCAATTTGTCTACATACATGATAACTTTAGTGGGAAACCAGCAAATGCCTTATGTACATATTTTTTAAGAAAAGGAATTTGAGTTCCTGTTGTGGCTCAGCAGAAAGAATCTGACTAGTATCCATGAGGATGCAGGCTCCGTCCCTGGCCTCGCTCGGTGGGTTAAGGACCCAGTGTTGCCATGAGCTGCAGTGTAGGCTGGCGGCTACAGCTCCAATTTGACCCCTAGTTTGGGAACATCCATATGTCGTGGGTGCCGCCCTAGAGAGACAAAAAAGAAAAATGGAATTTAGAATTTAAATAATTTATAGATAGGTTTGAAATTAAAATGAAAAATTAAATGGTGGCGATTTCGTCTAACCTCCATTCGTTAACTTTACAGATTATCCAGTACTTTCCATTCTCTTCCCTCTCTGCCATCGTGGCCGAAGTGCAGGACACACTCAACATTCTTGGCTAAGAGACTACTCTTAGTACACCGCACACTTCATTCCTTCCCACAGCTGGGATGTATGCCCACCAGCTTTTTGCTTTTTATGGCCGCACCCATGGCATTTGGAAGTTCTCAGGCTAGGGGTCGAATCAGAGCTGTAGGCACTGACCTATGCCACAGCCACAGCAACCTGGGATCCAAGCCGCATCTGTGACCTACACCACAGTTGGTGGCAATTCTGGATTCTTAACCCACTGAGCGAGGCCAGGGATTGAACCCGCATCCTCATGGATACTAGTCGGATTCGTTTCTGCTGCACCATAAGAGGAAACCCCCCCTTTTTTCCCCCAGAATCTGTTTATAATTGTGTACTCTCCTAATGATTAAATAACT
This sequence comes from Catagonus wagneri, assembly GCA_004024745.2. NCBI lineage: Eukaryota > Metazoa > Chordata > Mammalia > Artiodactyla > Tayassuidae > Catagonus > Catagonus wagneri. The sequence goes on from PVHT021183585.1 coordinate 2,561,193, forward strand.
TGTTTAGGTAAAGTGAAAAAATAATAGAAAAAGGGAGAGTTGTCTCTTTGCAAACTACTGCATTCCTTCAACTCTAAGATGCACATTTTTTTCACATATTAACATTTTGAAAATTAGGATGCATCTTCCAATCTCTGGGGTCTTAGAGTCCAATGAAAAGGAAATGGACTCACAATCTGCTCTCAAAGTGTTTGAGGAGAAAAATTATAACAGCATAAGATTCCGAACCTAGATTGTTTTCCAAAGTCTAAGTGTTTGCTGCACTGAGAAGAATCTGCAAATGCAAACTGTGGGAACTGCTGGACATGGTTTGCGGGGACACCTCAAAACAGTAATGAGCTGTCCCAGAGAAAGAAGACTTATAAGGCCAATCATCAAACTCATTGAAAAATGAATAGGCCTCGGCGTTCCCATTGTGGCTCAGCAGGTTAACGACCGGACGTCTTCTCTGTGAGGATGCGGGTTGGATCCTGGGCTTTGCTCAGTTGATTAAGGATCGAGTGATGCTGCAAGCTGAGGCGTAGATTGCAGATACAGCTCAGATCCAGAGTTGCCGTGGCTGTGGTGTAGGCTGTAGCTGCAGCTCCAATTTGTCCCCTGGCCCAGGAACTTTCATATGCTGCAGCTGAGGCCACAAAAAGAAAGAAAAAAAATGAATAATATGCCTCATCTTTAATAATTCCCAACTTGAAGGCACTTTTGACCCTCAATTGACTAATGCCAAGGGCATCAGATCAGAAGAATTCTACAAAGAATCTGAGATGCAGTGGCTGAAACAATAAACCATCAACACGGTGACGGCAGGGGTCATTTGTACTCATCTTAGCCCAGCCCCTGACAGGCCTCAAGGGTTGTCTGCTCAAGTGCACTTGTTTGCCCTGCTTCCACTATCACATATCAAACCTCAGTCCAATGACAGAGTCCAGAGAAAACAGACACAATGTATGAATCAGTTACACCCGGAGAGCTCAATAAGTTAACATTCAGAAACAATAACACAGGAGTAACCTAACATCAATGGCACCAAAAAGGAGAGACGAAACCTACCTTTTTGGGGTGAAACCTGTAGTTTTTGACCGTCACAAAAGGCACCTTTTCCTTTCCTGCCGGTGTACATCTTATCTTCCATGCAACTGTATACGACTCCAAACTCCATCTGCGGAAGGTAAACAAATTTCTTTTACCAAACCTCAGTGCTTTTCTTCATCCAACCAGTACTTTTCCTAAAGAAAGTAACAAGAAAATCTGGAAGACCAATAGTGATTCCAAAGGCTAACTGGTGGGATATTTAAAATGCGAATTCCCAGCTTAGTCAGAGGACAGGGGTCATCAGACCCCTTGACTTGGGTCCCATCCATTTCTCAGCTTAAGGGCACCCTCCATGCTCTCCATGCATCAGACCCCTTGACTTGGGTCCCATCCATTTCTCAACTTAAGGGATCCTCTCCTTCCTGTCTCATATGAAGATAGAACTTTCTGGTTATCTAAGGTGAATCCTTCCTCCTGTGTTATACTTCTCCGAAAAACTGCTCCATCAGCTGATTTCCTCCTATCTGGGACTTTCTCACCAAACTTCTCCTTCCCTCACAAAACCTTAAAGATGTTATCTTCTCTATGCTGCAGGTACAGCCCTAAAAAGACCAAAAAAAAAAAAAAAAAAGAGTTCCCGTCACAGCTCACAGGTAACAAATCCAAACAGGATCCAAGAAGATGCAGGTTCGATCCCCGGCATCGCTCAGTGGGTTAAGGATCCAGCCTTGCCATGAGCTGCGGTGTAGGTTGCAGGCACGGCTCAGATCCTATGTTGCTGTTGCTGTGACGAAGTGCTCTGATTGGACTCCTAGCCTGGGAACTTCCATATGCCACAGGTGTGGCCCTAAAAAGACAATAAAAGAAAAAGAGAGGGAAAAAAAAAGACATTACCTTCTCCTTTTCTCTTCATGGCCCAAAAAGTGCTCTAGACTTTGCACCTCCTGTTCTCTTATTATATTACAGTTTGGCTCCTGCCCTCAACAGGTGTTCTTCTGAAGTCGCCTGCAGAAATCATCAGTGACTCTTACTGACCAAAGCCTTCTCTGGAGTTTCAGAGGCTGTTGGGCCATCATCAGTTAAGCCCATACTCCATGTTCCAGGCAGTATTTCCTAGTCCTCTGCCTCACTCACTAATCTATCCTGGTGTCACTTTTTCTTATGACCTTCTTTGCGGACTAACCTTTAAAAGCTGTGTCCCTCAGGGGCCAGTCTTCCTTCTTCCTTTGCTTCGTTTCCCTTTCAGCTCTCTCTCGATCCTTCCAGGCTTGTTCTTTCCAATCCACAAATTCGGTTATGCCAACCCCTCGACCAAAGAGGTCAAACCCACTCACTGCCTGATCACACCTGCCTCATCCCTGCCCTGTCAGTCATTTCCATCAAATTTTATCTTGAAAGCACTTCCTGCTTTTTGGCATTTCCTCAGTGGTTCTCACCAGCCCCATCTGAGTTCAGAGGCACCTGTCCCTCTGGTATGACCTCGGCATTGCTGGAATGATCTGTCAGTCTGCACTTAAAAACCTCTACTGGTTTCCTAAAAGTCAAAGCTAAATGCTTTGGCAAGGACAGGGCACAGTGCCTTACGACAAGATGACAACGAACTCACTCATCAGTTCTGCACCTGCCACTCCTAGAGTTTCATTCATAGAGAACGTCTCACCGCTCCCCACGCACATCATGCCCTTCCCCAAACTGGTCTTGGTGATTAAAACGCTTCCCTTTCCTTCTTTATGTGGTAACCTCCTCACTGGCTAGGACCCCATTCACAGGACCGAATTCTAAGGCCCCTTCTGTTTATTATGAAGATTTCCCCAACCAGTCTTAGCAGAATTAGTTACATCTTCTTCATGTTCCCACAGTTTTTTTTTTTTTTTTTTTTATCATTCCACCACATATTACATTTATCTGTTCACACATCTGACTTTTGCACTGAACTGGAAGTTCAATAGCCCAGGGCTGATAATACAGAGGAAATGCTCACTTATCTCCTTTTGAATATCCTCGCTGATTAACACAGTCCTGTACCTCAGATTTCATTTGCACTAACTTGTGTTTTTATTTTCGGACATTTCTTAACTCTCTTGTGTCTACATGTTAACCAAATATATATCACAAGCTCCTTGAAGACAGGTACGTAAGATGCTAGTAAACAGAATTCATTTTTTGATCAAATAGCCAAACAGGAGTTCCTGATGTGGTGCACCGGGTGAAGAACCTCTCTGCAGTGGCTTGGGTCACTGCAGAGGTGCAGGGTTCGATTCATGGCCCGGTACAGTGGGTTAAATGATCCAGCATTGCCCCAGCTACAGCATAGGTCACAGCTGTGGCTCGGATTCAATCCCTGGCCCAGGAACTTCCATATGTCATGGATAAGGCCATAGAATTTTTTTTTTTTTGTCTTTTTAGGGCCCCACTTGCGGCATATGGAGGTTCCCAGGCTAGGGGTCTAACAGGAGCTGTAGCCGATGGCCCATGCCAGAGCCACAGCAATGCAGGATGCGAGTCACATCTGCGACCTACACCACAGCTCACAGCAATGCTGGATCCTTGACCCACTGAGTGAGGCCAGGGACCGAACCAGAGTCCTCATGGATGCTAGTCGGGTTCATTAACTGCTGAGTCACAATGGAAACTCAAGTAAGGCCATAGAATTAAAAAAAAAAAAACCAAAAAAAACAGCCAAACAGCATAGAAACATAACAGGTATAGATTGTACTCTGCTGGGTTTTAGATATAAGCAAGAATCCAGGTTCCTGAACATACTCTGCATTTTCTTTTTTTTTTTTTTGTAATTTTTTTGGACTTTTTAGGGCCACACCTGAGGCATATGGAAGTTCCCACGCTAGGGTTTGAATTGGAACTGTAGCTGCCAGCCTATGCCACAGCTCACGGCAATGCCGGATCCTTAACCCATTGAGTGAGGCCAGGGATCGAACCTACATCTTCATGGATACTAGTCAGGTTTGTTACCACTGAGCCACTATGGGAACTTCCATACCCTGTATTTTCCAGTCATGTTTGGCCTCTACTAATTACTGGTCCTTCCCTTCACTGATATCTGCTAAAGCATCCATAGCTCAAAGCCTACCTCTTCTATCAAGCATTTTAGATCCTAATCAACTCTGATCATATCTGACTGTATCACAGATATAATGGTGATTAAATACTGAATCATATTTCAGTTATATGTGTGTATTTTTTCCATTGAAAATCTCAGAAAACATTATATTTCCTTCACTGGAAAAAGTATGATAAGTTTAACAGTTCTTTAGTTTATTTCAAAATAATGCAGCTACATAAACTGAAGAAAGTCAACCCTAATTTTATTCTGGAGACACATTTACTCTTTCTCAAAAGATGAGAGCAAGGCATTTTACCAACCATAAATTTAAGCCACATACCTTTTTATTTACAACAAAGCCAATTGAAACAGCGACAAAAGGAAATCTTTAAAAAAAAAAGAAAAAGAAAAAGCACACAAATTTACCAAGGTAGAACTTCTTTTCAACAAACATGTTTTTTCATAATATAACTGCTTACAAACTATTTTCATATGAACACTCTGCTCCCTCCCCCACAACTGCACGTACAGTAGGCAACCCTCTGTGTAAATTGTAGGGGGTAGGAAGGGGAGAAGATACAGATGCGTAATACAGGATGCTTTTGCAGGCGTGAGACACCTCTGAAAGGACCCATAAGAAACTAACAACAATGGTCACCTCCAGGGATGGGTCCTAAGAAGCTGGGGTCAGAAGTGAGAAGGCCACCTGGTGCTGTATGCCATTTTATATCTTCTGAATGTCCACTGCCATGGCTGTAGTAACCATGTAAAATGTATTTTTTCAGCAAATAAAAACAAATAAGAGTTTTAATTTTAACCAAAATGTGGATGTACTATATACTGTACTATATCTTTTTTTTTTTTTTTTTTTGCTTTTTAGGGCCGCAACTGCGGTAAATGGAGATGATATCAGAGATCCAGCTGTTGGCCTACACCACAGCCACAGCAAAGCAGGATCTGAGCCGCATCCGCAACCCACACCACAGCTCACGGCAATGCAGGATCCTTAACCCACTGAGCAAGGCCAGGGATAGAACCTACAACCTCATGGCTGCTAGTCAGTTTTGTTTCTGCTGTGCCACAACTGGAACTCCTATATACTGTATTATAAGCTTCTCTGTGTTACATTATGAGCATCTTTCCACATTAACACTCCATCACGTAAAGATTCCAGGTCTTAGCTTTATGACTTTAACTATTCTATTACTAAAGATACATATAGCAAAGTGGCAACTTCAAATATAATAACTATGTGTAATCCCACCAAACTAGGCTGCTCATTTGAACTCTCACAGGCAGTTCCATCAGGCTTTCTTCAATATATACTGGGTAATATATTACTTTGCATATATATTCTATATATACTTCTCAGCACATACTAAATTATATATTTACACTGTGCCAGGCACTATATTAATCTTATATAAATGTACAACTCACTGAGTCCCATGCACAAGCAATTCTATGAGGCAGATACCATTAATGTGCCCATTTTATAGATTGAAAAAAAAAACAAAACCAAGGCCTAGGAAGATTAGGTAACTTGCCCACGGTCGCAAGGCACACAACCTAAATAAAACCCACGTTCCTTTCAAACACTTTTTCTCCTAGATTGAAACCATTCTACACAGACAAGAGTCCAGAATTAAGTGAGTTAGGTCCTTAGCTGATCTCATAGCATCAATGCTGCTTGCATACATTTTTACATGGTTTCAACAGTGAGAAAAAGAACGGTTAACAGGGCACAGGGCTGCACAAGAGAAGTCTACAAAATCAATATTTCATCACCTCTTCCACAGCTGATGGAAACTCTGTATAATACATTTTACTCTACAAATGACAGAATTCTCTATGACGATGCAGATTCCATCCCTGGCCTTGCCGCAGCGGGTTAAGGATCCAGCGTTACCACGAGCTATGGTGTAGGTCACAGATGCGCCTCAGATCTGGCACTGCTATGGCTGTGGTGTAGTCCAGCAGCTGCAGCTCTGATTCGACCTGTAGCCTGGGAATCTCCATATGCCACTGGTGCAGGCCTAAGAAGACAAATAAATAAATAAATAAAGTACATATGTTTGCAAAAACTTGTTAGATAACAGTCTCTTCAGTTAATACACAAACAGTAATTACAATATGAAAAATTTTAAAATGTACCCATGTACAAAGTTAGTCGTTCCATCAATAGGGTCAATGATCCACGTAGGGTTGTCAGTTAAGATACTTTTTTCCCCAGCTGCCACGGATTCCTCACCAATGAAACTAAAAGGAAAAATGACAAACTCTGAATCTTTACAGTGCTTTCATTAATTTTCAAACCTTAAGCTACACAGAATCTACTATAATAATAAAAGACTATATACTACATTTTCCTATTTTTTTCTTCAGATTGGTGAAAGCAAGAAAGCTATATTTGCCCCAGAGCAAAATTATGAAAAATAGCAGAATTCAAATGCTCATATGCAAGAGCAGGATAATGCCACACTGAAAAGGGTATGTGTAGTATGAGAAATTACTAAGGAAATGTGGTGGTTTTAAAAATAAGACCGCAGCAATATTACAAAGCCACAGTAATCAAGACAGTGGGGTACTGGTACCAAAACAGACATACAGACCAATGGAACAGAACAGAAAACCCAGAAATGAACCTAGACACCTATGGTCAATTCATCTTCGATAAAGGAGGCAAAAATATAAAATGGGAAAAAGGCAGTCTTTTCAGCAAGTGGTGCTGGGAAAACTGGACAGCCGTATGTAAATCAATGACACTGGAACACACCGTCAACACCAAACACAAAAATAAACTCAAAATGGCTTAAAGACTTAAATGTAAGACAAGACACCATCAAACTCCCAGAAAAGAACATAGGCAAAACATTCTCTGACATTAACCTTACAAATGTTTTCTCAGGTGAGTCTCCCAAGGCAACAGAAATAAAAGCAGAAATAAACCAATGAGACCTAATCAAACTGACAAGCTTTTGCACAGCAATGGAAACCATTAAAAAAAAACAAAAAGACAATATACAGAATGGGAGAAAATAGTTTCAAATGAGGCAACTGACAAGGGCTTAATCTCTAAAATATACAAAGAACTTACACAACTCAACAGCAAAAAAGCCAACAACCCAATGAAAAAATGCGCAAGAGACCTGAACAGACATTTCTCCAAAGAAGATATACAGATGGCCAACAAGAACATGAAAAAATGCTCAACATCACTGATTATTAGAGAAATGCAAATCGAAACTACTATGAGGTACCACCTCACACCAGTCAGAATGGCCATCATTAATAAGTCCACAAGTAACAAATGCTGGAGAGGGTGTGGAGAAAAGGTGGGAATGTAAATTGGTACAACCACTATGGAAAACGGTATGGAGATGCCTCAGAAAACCAGATATAGAACTACCATATGACCCAGCAATCCCACTCTTGGGCATATATCTGGACAAAACTTTCCTTGAAAAAGACACATGCACCCGTATGTTCATTGCAGCACTGTTCACCATAGCCAAGACATGGAAACACCTAAATGTCCACTGACAGATGAATGGATTAGGAAGACATGGTACATATACACAATGCAATACTACTCAGCCATAAAAAAGAAATGCTATTTGCAGCAACATGGATGGAACTAGAGACTCTTATACTAAGGGAAGTAAGTCAGAAAGAGAAAGACAAATACCATATGATATCACTTATAATATACTGCACAAATGAACCTTTCCACAGAAAAGAAAATCATGGACTTGGAGAACGGACTTGTGGTTGCCACAGGAAATGGGGGAGGGAGTGGGATGGACTGGGAATTTGGGGTTAATAGATGCAAACTACTGCCCTTGGAATGGATAAGCAATGGAATCCTGCTATATAGCACAGGGAACTATATCTAGTCACTTATGATGGAACGTGATGAAGGATAATGTGAGAAAAAAAGGTAAATATGTATGTGTGACTGGGTCATCTTGCTGTAGAGTAGAAAATTGGCAGAACACTGTAAATCAGCTATGATGGAAAAAATAAAAAATCATTTAAAAAAATAAAATAAATAAAAATAAAAATAAGCCCATGGGAGTTCCCATTGTGTCTCTGCTATTAACGAACCTGAATAGTACCCATGGGGACACAGGTTCGATCCCTGACCTCGCGCATTGGGTTGGGGAATCTGGTGTTGCTGTGAGCTGTGGTATAGGTTGCAGGTGCAGCTCAGATCCAGTGCTACTGTGGCTGTGGCGTAGGTTGGCAGCTACAACTCTGATTCAACCCCTAGCCTGGGAACCTCCATATGCTGCAGGGGCGGCCCTAAAAAGCAAAAAAAAAAAAAGGTGCCAGGCCTGGAATCCTCAGCCACAATGCAGATTCACTGCGCGTGTGCCATCACGCATCTGGGACCACTGTATCTCTTACTGAACTTAGGGCTGAGTGAGGGAACCAACACAAAACTATGCTGATGTTCATGTTATTTGGTATTGAGTAACAGACTGTCTAAAAAATAAATTAATAGATAAATATTTAAAAAAATAAAAATAAGCCCACAGATTCTCTCTTGCTCCTCTCTTCAGGAGGAAGGGACTAATACTCGGTGCCTTGAGAATAATTTCAACTTAGTGATTCGATTCTAACCAGTAAAACAAAGTAGAAATGACAATGTGCAGCTATGAAGACAAGCGCACACAATGGCGCTATGGTTTCCATCTCATTTGGTCTATTTCTTCCTCCCTTCCTTTCCCGCTGTCACTCTGGGGGAAGCCAGCCGTGACATTATGAGCTGCTCTGTAGAGAGGCCCATGTGGTGAGCAACGGAGGGCAGCAGCCAGCAGACAAGCCATGAGGACCAGCGGTCACCAAACATCACAGAAGTGAACAGACTCTTCGGCTCCAGATGAGCCTTGAAGTGACCAACGTTTTGACTATGAGACTCTGGCCAGAACCACGCAGTCTAGAGACTCTCGTATTCCTGATCCTAGAAAACACTAAGGTAATAAATGTTTGTTGTCTAGAGCTGCTAAGTTTTTAGGATAATTTGCTATGCAGCAATAGATAATCTAGAGAACATTAAATAAATCACTGAGAAAGCAAATTATTCACCAAACTACCTGTGTCTACATGCCTAAAACATGCTACACGGTAAATCTCAGGTGAATTCTATAAATTGGTATCTGAGTTCACTATATTCTTCTCTTTCTTCCTTTTTTACTTATGGCCTTTGTTTTATACTGAACGGTCCTAATAATCATTATTATTGTGTCTCTTTTTCTCTAAGCTGCAAATATTTTCAACAAAAAGTATATAGAGCTTTAAACATTCTTTTCTCCTCAGTGGCTAAAATACTAGGAATGGCCAAAGGCAGGATCAAGAAGAAGTAGAAAATGACAACGTTAAAACATTAAAATGATGACAGATTTTCTAGTATATTTCTGTGTTCATAGGAGAGCTCCGATGTTAGTATTTTCTCACAGACTCCTTAAAGCTACCAAAGCTTCAGCATCTAACAAGTTTGGAATATAGAGAAAAGAACTGAATGTCTCAATCTTGCCTGCGACAGATATTTTCCAGTTTAACTTCCCAGCATCAAAGTATTACTGCTATTATAAAGGAATCCAAATATCCCCTGTTCACTGCTGCTGGAAGCTTGAGCATAGGAAAACAATCTCAGTTCAGCAAGCAGATGTTCCTAGGCAAGACTTGCAAATTTAAGCCAGCAGGGTAAAGACATCTAAAGTGAGGGGAGCCAGGAGTGAGACTGCAGCAGCATCTGAAGCAATGGCTCGTAACCTTAACCCAGCTTTAACCCTAACCCTAATCCCAACCCTAACCCCAACCCTAATCCCAACCCTAACCCCAACCATAACCATAATCAATCCCAACTGTAATCCCAACCCTAACCCTGATCTCAACCCTAACCCTAATCCCAACCCTAACCCCAACCCTGACCATAATCCTAACCCCAACCCCAGCCCTAAACCCAACCCCAAACCTGACCAGTTCTGCCTTCTTCCCTGGTTCCTGCCTGAGCCCTGCTCTCAGGGCTCCTGACCTGTCAGCACCCTCCAAATAAATTCCTGTTCAGCTTAAATTAAGTAGAGTCAATTTCTGAGTCTAAAACCAAAATTTCTGTCTCGTATATTGACTCCAGCCTAAATTTCATTTTTATCATGTGAAACTGAAATAATACCTGTGAGACGGATACTTTTCCTTTACGGAAGAAATAAGCATTTTTTCAACTTTCTGGTCGGTAGCAGTTACCAAATCAACTGGAGAACTTTTAATCATAATATCCATTTCATTTTTGAGAGCTTCACGAACCACCTAAAAAGATTGTAAGCAAATAGGAAAAGTGTAAGTCATTTTAAATCAAACTAAAAGATGAAATATAGAAATGGCTTGAAACATTCAATGTGTCTTAAATGATAGTCTTAAATATTTCTTACCACAAGAGATAGAAAATAAATCCTTGGTGGTTAAGACCTTCTAGGTATAAAGTCCTAGAATCTTATATCCTATTTTGGATGGACAACTATCATCACAGAAGATTTAGTAACATAAAACGGAAGCATTCACTCAAAGTTTAGTAAAATGAAAACAAATACGGATTGATCAAAACATGTTTTGTTTAACAAGGCAACCACACACTGCCCACATACATCATATCGTGGCTGATAAGACGTCACTTCATACCTCTCCAGCTTGTCTCGCCAGGGTTACTGCATAATCCATGCATTCCTGCCAAGGATCGGCCATCTTCTAAAGAGGTTTAACACATATCAGGACAAAGCTGCTACAAATCTCTAAAAGCCTTAATTATAAAACAGTTAGTTCACAAAAAACATCTCAGTTTGCAAAATATTTTCATTCAGGATGCACCCTCTTCCTGATTCTAGAGTTCAGTTTTTTTCAATAGTCATTCACAGGTCCATTAAGAAACATGTTTTACCAAAATCACTTCTATTGTAGAAACATTTCACAACCAAAAATCCTCTAGAAAAGTGTTTTCCAAAGAGCCCATACCATATCACATTTTAAAAAACAGCACTGGAAGTTCCCATTGTGGCTCAGACGTAGTGAACCTGGCTAGTATCCACGAGGATGCAGGTTTGATCCCTGACCTTGTTCAGTGGGGTTAAAGGATCTGGCGTTGCCATGAGCTGTGTTGTACATTGCAGATGCACCCTGGATCCTGCGTGGCTGAGGCCGTGGTGTAGGTCGGAAGCTGCAGCTCCAATTTGACCCCTAGCCTGGGAACTTCCATATGCTGCACCTTCAGCACTAAAAAGTAAACAAAACAAAAAACACAACAATACTAGTTGGGGAAATGGAGAAGAAAGGACACAAGAAATATCTTAAAAGATAGGTACACGTTTGGGTTTAGAATAAACGGAAAATTAGGGAAAGTACACAGGGAACACAGTCAGCCCTCAGTATCTGTAGTTTTGGCATCCATGGAGTCAGCTGACCAAGGATGGAAATTAAAGCAGTTTTGAAAGGAAGAGGCAGAAAGCACGTGTACTAACTAAATGTCAGGTAGTTTGTTGCTTAATACATGTGAATTTATTATTATTTTTTTAAATTTTTCATTTTTTCTTGAGAGCTGTAGTTGCAGCATATGTAAGTTTCCTGGCTAGGGGTGGAATCAGAGCTGTAGCTGCTGGCCTACACCATAGCCACAGCAATGCCAGATCAAAGCCACATCTTCGACCTATGCTGCAGCTTGCGGTAACCTTAAGAATCCCTTAAATGGGATCCTTAACCCACTGAGGGAGGCCAGGGATTGGACCTGCATCTTCACATACACTATGTTGGGTTCTTAACCCACTAAGCGACAATGGGAACTCCTGATTTATTTTTACTGAGGTTGTAAAGATACAGAACCCCCTTAAAGTTCAGTGATTATAATTTGCCCAAGGTTTTATACACAGATGACACAGTCAAAAATCAAGCTCAATTTAAAGTCCACTGCTCTTTCTATCACAGCATTCCGAACAAAGAAAATTCCAGGACTGAAGAAAAAAAAAACAATAAAGCAAAAAGGAATTTCTCCAAGTTTCAGAGAGGAAAAAAACCAACACATTTTTTGTCTCCCGAACTATCCAGCTTTCCAATGACTTCTGAAGACTAAAATAACTCACCACTGGCTCGACCACACTCTAAAACCTGTACCTAGGACAGTGAAGCTTTTTAAGCGGTCAGACTCAGAAATATGTGGCCTCATTTAAAAAGCATCTTTATAGTTGAAAATAACTGACACAGAGTTGCCCCTGGAACACTGATGGGAAATCCCAGTCATGGTACTTACAATATAGGAATGGTGGAGGGATAGAGGAGAGGGAAAGCCAAAGGACAGATGACTTGAGCTGTTTCTGCTAGTTGCTTCTTCTTCCTGATCTAAGCATTTAAATGATTTAAAGAAGCAGCCACTTTTGAGTTACAGAAGTAATCGCTTAGAGCACTTCAAAGAATTGTTTCCAGTTTCTCCCATCGCTCTCTTCTAAGCTTAAACAGAACTCGATGTTCTCATCATGAATCTGTTCCCTAGCCAGAAACTTTGCTTAGGTCCACCTTCTAACAGCACTGATGATAACGCCTCTCAGTTCTTCCAGGCTCACTGCAAAGGTTACTTTTTCTTCTTTCTTGGGATTCTCCACCCAGAAGTCATACTTTGTTTCTTCATTCGAGAGATAAGTGCTAAATACCTATTACATGCTATGCACTACCCCAGGGTGGGGAAAAGCAGGCCCCAGTTCACACTTACTCTTTAGTGGAGATTCAGATATTAATACCAAAAAAAAAAAAAAAAAAATCACAGACTACATGCAACATCACGAATGTAATAAAAGCTAACTAAGCAGGAGAAGGACAATGAGAAGCATGCAAAGAAAGAACTCAGACCTGGTCTTAGGTACCAGATGAGGTTTCCTGATTTGATTCCACCAAGATCTGAAGGACGAGTGAATAGGTATTAACTAACTTAACTGCAGGAGTCCTGGTATGTGAAGAGTAACCAAAAGCTGTAAGTGTGGCAGTTCAAAGATCAAGGGAAATGGGGAGGGAAGGGGCTGAGGAAATCGCAGGGGTCATCCCATGAGGCTTGAGAGGGAGGATTCCGATTTGAGTGCTATGAGAAATCCCTACATCATGGCTACTGAACAGAATGGACTGGAGGGTGGAGGAGTGGGGATATTGGCTTTGGGAGGTAACGTTGAGGACACTTAGTAATAAATCAGATATGGTGTATGTGGGGGGGAGTTTATGACACCCACATTTCCTACTTTGGCACCTGAATGGACAATAGTGACACTTAACTGAAACAGGGAGCAGCAACAACAACAAAAAGAGATTCAAATTTGGGGTCTGGGTAGGAGATGGGGAGATAAAAGGCTTCATTAGTACAGGATGAGGGACCTTTGTGAAATCAAAAGGAGACGTCGAACCAGCAGCTGAATATATGGATCCTGACCTCAGAGGAGAGGTATGGCCAGCAGATACAAATATGTAAGTCATCTTGAGTAGGCAACAACTGCGTCCTGAGTCTGAATGACATTCCTTAGGAGGGAACATGCTCTGAGACGCTCCGAGGACACCCAAGTCTTCCAAGACCCCCTAAAACTATGTACATAATTTAGGGCACTCAGGAATGTCTTCCGTACATTTTGGTGGTTTTTGTGTGCACGCTTTGCCTTCCCAACCAGTTCTGAGAATATGCCTCGATGGAAGGGAGTGTATTTTGTTCACCTTCGCTTTCAAAAGGACAAACCCCTAGCACTTCCAACTCTTTCTGGGCTGATCACCACCTTCCCTGCGGTGGAAGCCATGCCACCTTCCTGCCACCCGCCCCCAGCAGAGCGACGGCGGACAGCACGGGATCAGGGGTTCACGCTGGGACTAAGCGCCCCCTGGAAATCTGCCAGGTCTCTCTGAGCCTCTTCGGAATCGGTAAAATGAAAACGAGGGAATTATTCTACCTAAGCTGCTGCAAAGGTTCTGTGAGACGGCGTGGGCGAAACCGCTACACAACGCTGGGACCGCTCCTGGCGTCACTCGGCGGCAGCTCAGGACAAAACCGCAGAGATGAAGGAACCCCAAAAGCGGCCTCGGTCCCTAGATGCCGCCCCCAGCACCGCTGACCGCGCCCACCCACTCCGACCGGTCCCCTGCGCCCGCAGCGCCCGCAGCGCCCGCCGAGCCCGCCCGAGGGCCGGTGGCGGGTCGCGGGAAGGCAGGTCTCACCTCGGGTTGGAGGGCGTGAGGATCTCTAGAAGACCGGCCGGCTCCGAGGCTGGGCTCTTCCGGTTGAAAAGGAGAGACAAGAGCGAGAAGGTAAAGCCCTGACAGGAAGTCCCGCCCTCGGAGGCGTGGCTTCTTCTGGCCCCGCCCCTGCCGCGGAACACACACCCTCCTACCCCTTGCCCCGAACCGGCCGGTGACTTGTGCTGCCCTGCGTTGTGCTTTGGAATTTGTCTTCTTTTTCGTCTCTGGTTCTTACTTCTTTTCTCCTGCTTGTACATTCTTCTATAATTTTTTTTAAAGTATTTTCCTCATTTTGCCATCCCTTCTGTCTTTCATCCCTTCCAGTTTTTCTATTTCCCTTTCTCCTTTTCTTTTATTCCATACTGTTTTTTTTGACCAAACACAAACTGGAGATTTGACTCCAGCTTTGCAACTTTTATTTGCTAAACCTATGCTGGGTAAACCTACCTATATACATATGTTATAGGGGTTCATAATGGAGCCCCCTCCCAAATGTTCCACTTTTGCATAAGGGTTACTTTGATTAATGGGAGTTCCCATTGTGGCTCAGCCGGTTAAGAAGTGGACATAGTGTCCCTGAGGTTGTGGGTTCGATCCTTGGCCTGGCTCAGTGGGTTAAGGATTTGGCTTGTCCACAACCTGCCGCGTGGGTCACAGATAAGGCTTGGATCCCGTGTTGCTGTGGCTGTGCTGTAAGCCAGCATCCGCAGCTCTGATTCAATCCCTAGCCCAGGAACTTCCATATGCCTTGGGTGCTGCCATTTAAAAAAAAAAAAAAAGGCAACTAAGAACAGGTAACTACAAGAGACATTGCAGCTCCTCCCTTAACTACCTGGAAGAATTTAAATTGTTGTTTAAATAGGTGTTACTGGAGATAAATTTTATCTAAAGGGCACCATCTATATGGTAGGGCAAATATCTAATTACCAAACATCTGCTTTTCTTATTGTCCACTGAGTGACCCTCCTGTCCTTGGAAGCCCCGGGCCCCCATCCCATTGCTTAGCTGAGGATGGCATAGAGTCTTCAGTTTACTTTTCTGCCTCTGATTCTCTCATGTGCATGGGAATCTCCCATGTAAAAAAAAAATTAAATTTGATTTTCTGCTATTAATTTGTGTCATTTCAACTCAATTTTTAGATCAGCAAGAAGAACCTAGGTTTCTTTCCTAAAGGAAAGTTTTCTTCCTCCACAGTAATATACACTGTTTATTGTATAAATACACAAAATATGTACGCTATAGTAACCTATGATAGGTAGGTAGATAGTAGACAGACAGACAGATAGACAGACAGACAATTTGTTGGCCAGAACCAGTTGCCCCTATTCTTATTTGTTTGGTTATCATTTATTGAGTACTTACCATGCTTCAGGCACTTGTGTTTTCATATGCGTTATTTTACTTAAATGTTGCAACAGTTCCAAGAGAAGGTATGATCAGCTCTATCACATGGACGAGGAAACTGAGGCTCAGAGAAGTTATTTGTCCTCAGCTCACACAGCAAGAGCAAAGAGTAAAACACTGATTCCAGAGGCCACACTCAGGGAATACATGGCATGGTGAGGTTGTATCCCATGAGGTACAAGGACTAGTCTATGGCCCTTAAAATGTTTCCTCTTCTTGAAATGACAGGTCGGGCATCATGGTGTAGATGATCTTACCATTACAATGCAAAAGGCAGCACTCGGGTATAAGATGTCCCAGCCACAACAGGACCAGGGAAGCAGGCAAATATCAGGCTCCTTACATTTGCAGTGATTGCTTCTCTCAGTTTGATCAGAAGACAGAATGTTATCACCAGTGTGTTGCAAATGAAAGAATTCTCAAAGATGAATGACATGAAGTGTGGGACCAATTCTTACACCTCACAAGGAGCCAGAACTTTGTCTCCATTCTTCTAAAGAATGATGCCCCAAGTATTTGATTTGTACACCTTGATTTGTCCAGTAAATGATGCCTTTGTTTTCTTGATTAAAAAAAAAAAAACCTCAGAAATTAAAATTTTAGTTCTTCATTGTTAGTCATTTTAAAATAAAAATCTTGCCAACTACAACATAGTGACAAGTGTGGATTTTTAACCAAATAAAAATTTCCAGGCACTTGTAGAAATGTCATTGGAGCCTTCATTAAGCCTCCTTTAAACAAACAGGATCCCACTGCTTTGACAAAGCTGCTAAAATCAGTGTAAGTAAAGTGAAGATAGAATATCTCATTCCTTCAAATTAAAACCATTTCAAGTTTCCCAACCCTAACAAGCAGAAAGTACAACATTTTTCTAGGGGCCTCGGCAGCTACTTTACAATTGTCTTCAAGTAACTCCAGGGTTTTTTAGTCCAAGGAGGTTGTTCTACTTTCCATTGCTTGACTAAAATGAAATGAAGAATCTTCTGGTGCACAGAGAGTTCTATTCCTCAGACCTGGTTTTGGCAGTTTGCAAATTGGTTCTACACAATCCAAAAGTTTTTATCCAGTGCTATGTGCATTGCTCTGAGCTTCCCAAAGGGGCAATTTTTAAAGCTATAGTGACATCTATAACCATTGTTCCCAACCCCGAAGATCGTCCGCTGTGCCAAGGTGGTTGGGGGGTTACCTTCAGAGGGGTCAGGTTCCAGACTCAGCCACACACTGTATCAGGACAAAATCTCTATACTGGGGTGTCCAGGCCACCATTCTAAACTTCCCTAATGTCGAGTTTCCTCCTGGGGCCTTTGATATCCTTTCCCACCAGCTGACTTCATGGGCGAGAGAGGTTCTAATTATGTCAAACCTCAGAATAGACGACAGGCAAGATCCAATGCCTGGACACCTCCCACACACCTGACTGTCCTGGAGGGGGTTCTGTGTCAAAGCCACAGAGTACTCTGGTCATCACCTGCAGGAAGGAACGGTGTTCCATTGCCTCGTGTTTGCATAATAGAGTGACCTCCAAGGTGATTCCTTCTCCAGGAATCCTGGGTATTTTGTTACTCTTTAGTCTCTGGAGCTGCTTTTAAATGGCAACTCTTTTCACTTAAAAAAAAAAAAAATCTGATTGCACATACCAAGACTTTCCTAGTTTATAGTTAATCGTTTCATGGACTTTGATTAAAAATGACAAAACCTTGGGAGTTCCCGTTTGCGGCTCAGTGGGAATGAACTTGACTAGTATCCATGAGGATGCAGACTTGATCCCTGACCTTGCTCGGTGGGTTAAAGGATCCAGCATTGCCATGAGCTGCACTGTAGGTCACAGACATGACTCGGGTCTGGTGTTGCTGTGGCTGTAGTATAGGCCGGCAGCTACAGCTCCAATTCAACCCCTAGCCTGGGAACTTCCATATGCCACAGATGTGGCCCTAAAAAGATAAAAAATATATATATATATATATATACACACATACACACACACACACAATGCAGATCCTCATGGGTAGAATCTTTAGGATACCTAACAAGATTTCATGTTTTGATGTAACATAGGTTGAAATTGCAGAGGTCTTATCTTTGGGACAATATAGCATAGAACCATCTCTCTTAAGGTTTGGAAAGAAACTTTAAAAACTGACATATCTCTCTACCTCCGGATCTTTTATCTAACGAATCATGGCTGTGAAAAATATGTGAAAGGAAAGTCAAAATGGAGCACGTATTGCTAAGAGAACTCTCTAAAACTGAGCAGGGAGGCCACTGAGGAAGCATGACTTATGTGTGTCTCAGCACAGATGGATTCTGACCATTTGACCAGTTATTGTCTTAACACACGCATCTAGAACATCTACCCAATGTTCCAAAAACTCAAAGTATTCATCAGACTCTTACCCTAAAATAACTCTTGATAGTCTGGCTCTTAAAGACAAATATTTCCATTAGGGTCAATCAATTCTTGAATAAACGTGTGGTCTTTGCCTGTACAAGGCCCTGGCTGACTCTTTCTCTCCCCGAGACATTCTTTTGGTTTAACCCTCCTGAGTTGCAAATTCAGAAATTGAGGTCAGGAATACCTGTTGTGGTTCAGGGTTACAAACCCTACTAGGATCCAAAGCCTACTAGGATCCTTGGCCTCACTTAGTGGGTTAAGGATCTGGCGTTGTGTGAGCTGTGGTGTAGCTCGCAGATGTGACTCGGATCCCACATTGCTGTGGCTGTGGTGTAGGCTGGCAGCTGCAGATCCAATTGGACCCCTAGCCTGGGAACCTCCATATGCCACAGGTGCAGCCCTAAAAAAGCAAAGAAAAAAAAAATTGAGGTCAATTTCTTAAGACCTCAAATAAAGCTCTTTGTTCTTTGCAGCTTTAATACTGATTATTTTAAGACAACTTGTTGGTATGAACGCAAGCAATCAGGCCGCCAGCTTTATGCCTCTTATTCTTAAAAAATAAAAATTAAAAAAAGAGCTCGAATAACTTTCTCCTTATCCAAATTAGACTAGTTTTACTATGTAAAAATCTCAGTCTTTCACGACATTTCTATATGATAAAGTATATTTCAAGCTCCAATTCTTTTTTTTTTTTTTGTCTTTTTGCCTCATCTAGGGCCGCACCCGCGGCATATGGAAGTTCCCAGGCTAGGGGTCTAACAGGAGCTGTAGCTGCCGGCCTACGCCACAGCCACAGCAACGCTGGATCCAAGTCGCATCTGCGACCTACACCACAGCTCACAGCAACACCGGATCCTTAACCCGCTAAGAGAGGCCAGAAATCGAACCCACAACCTCATGGTTCCTAGTCGGATTCGTTAACCACTGAGCCACGATGGGAACTCCTCAAGTTCCAATTCAGACACATTCACCCGTGTTTAAGTTGCAAGATCAAATATGCACAGAGAAACCATAATAATTTTAGAGTTTACTATGTGTCAGGCATGATTCTGAGGACATTACTAATATTAACTCATTTAATTTTCACAACAACACCACGAGATAGGTACTATCATTCTTCCCACTTTCCACATAAATTTAGACATAGAGTAAGTTACTTAACCGCTGTGACCCAGCTGGTGACAGAACTGGAACTGCAGATCCAGGCATAACAGTTAGATCGGGGGATTTTTTTTCCTTTTCTCTTCCATGATAAGGATACATCTCTTCTTAGCTTTGTACAACAAAAGAATCAGCAACATTTCACATCCACAGCACATGGCCACTGTAAAAGGAGCCGCAGAAGCTAAGTCTGCATCGGACTGTGAAAAAGAAAGCTGAACAATGGCAAAGGCTAAGAAACTATTCAGGACCCCACCTTCGATGGCAACCGTTTTACAAACAGGAAGAGGCAGCATAGAAATTTTAGCCAAAAAGTACCCAAACGACAAACCCAAAAGAGGAACTAATAGACCCAATAGAAGCACCTCTAGATTAACTGTCTTTAGAAACACGAATCCCATTCTGAAAGTCAAAGAAATTCCTACAAACATTAAAATAAAACTCAGAGGTCTAATGATTCTCTCCAGGAAGCTTGCTTTTTCGGGGCTTCTACGCTTAATGAGCATTCCCACTGATATGGGGATAAGTATGAAAAGGAGAGTTGACATAATTTTTGAAACAGGAACATAAAGCGTACCTGATAACCCTAACATCCTACTGTATATATACGAATTGGCAGGCATCGCTATCAGGGCCAATAACGTTGATGTGCAAGTCATCAAAATGGCCAAAGTGACATCTCCTTCTAGAAGCAGAGCAAAGAGATAGCCCCCACCCCCTCCCGGGCAGGTGCAGGTCATTACAAATCCAAAAGCCTGTGCCTCAGGCAATGCCAAAATCTGCGTCAAAAGGAATCCACAAAAAGGCATAAGAAAAAACTGTATAATTGCCCCAAGAATTATTGGCAGAGGTCTCTTCCTTACTGTTTGAAACGCCTGTAATTCGATCTTGCAGCCGAACGCACACTTATTTAACAGTATCATTGGTAGAAAAAGCATTAGGATGTTTCCATCAATAGGGCTGGAGGCCTGGAAAAGGTTGTCTTGGCTTGGTTTGAGCACTCTGACTTTGACATTCTTTATTTCCTCAATGAGTCTCTCTTGCCTACCTGTGGAATCCCACAGCTGAACGGTTAGATGTGTCTCTCCGTCTTCAACTGTCACCAGGTTTATGGTAAAGTTTGTAACATCCAATGAGGTCTTGGTCACATTCACCACTTGCAGCATCTTAGGATCTTCTAGTTGCACAAAGAGGTAGCTGGAGTTTGGTTGTTTACCTCTGTAACTTGACCTTACAACAACGGTTTCTTCAGTCTTGGTGAAAAATAGTATTTCAGTCTTTTCGACGTCTGGAAAACTGAGAAATGATTTCTTTGCTTCTCCAAGAGTCACAGATGACAAGAGCAGGACAATAAAAAGTTTTCTGATCATTTTCAAAGCTTAAATAAATCACACAGGTAGAACCTTTTAAAAAGCTAAAGAACATTCTTCATGCAGGTGTCGCAGTGCCGGTCTGAAGTTGTTGGGTAAGTTGTTTTTGCTGGATCAAGGTCCAGTAGGAGGGACTCTTGTACTTTTCAAACAAATCGAAAGCTATCTAAAGAGTGACACAACTGGTTTAACCTAGTTAGAAATGTAAAAGCCATAGCATTTAACAAGTTCAATTTATTGCAGCAGAAACCTAATCTCTTTCCTTCTGACTTCCTCATTTCTGATACTAGAAACACAGCCTCCTTTTCACCTGAATTAAAACACTTAGCGTCACCGTTTTTGAGTTATCGTCCTTCCCAAGGAAAATCAACCCTAAAAGCAGATAGAATCCAAAAATTTTAAAGAGAAGGCCGACAGGCTTGTGTTACTATTTTATTCGTTCAGGTCAAAATCCAATAAAAATTTACTAAACATGTGTGCTGGGGCCCTGAGCTAGGAGCTGAGTATACCACAGCCCAGCTAGGTGTCTCTTCTCTCCTGGAGCTTAGGCTGGTGGCCCCTAATTATCTAGGAAACTGCAGAGCTCATAAATGGCCTTGCAGCATCCTTAGGCCAGTAAGAGCTTTCCTACAACTCTAAACAGGGATTGTATATAAGGCAAAAACTTTAACTGTTCATCTTGTGCTTAGGTAAGGAAACAATTTCCTGGGAGTTCTCACTATGGTACAATGGGTTAAGAACCCAACTGCAGCAGCTTGTGTTCCTGCAGAGGTGCGAGTTTGATCCCCAGCCCGGTGCAGTGGGTTAAAGGATTCAGCGTTGCCACAGCTATGGCTCAGATTGGATCCCTGGCCTGGAAATTTAAAAACAACAACAACAAACCACAAAACCAGTTTCCTGGATGGTTATCTGATAGCTTGGCAACCTGGGCAAAGAAGATAGCTGGATCCATGACCAAAGGTGCAGCCTGGTTAAGGGGTCATTACAGCTGAACACTTGGACCCTGACACAATGGGGCAATGGAAGGCCACTGGGACCAATTCCAATCTCTTCTTCCTTCCTTGTAACACTATTCTCTGTTGATAGCTATGGTAAGGATATTCAGCTGACCCAACTGAGGCAATATGCTTGTGTCTTGGCTGCCAGGAATAAGGAAAATTTATCAGGCTTTTTGGACTTCAATCTAGACTCACAACCCTTTTCATTTCCCAAAGAAGAGAAGGTGGTTTTGATGCTAAGCAGAAAAAAAAAAAAAAGGGCAACAAAATAACAAAGACAACAACAACAAAAAAGACAACAAAAAACCCTCCTCTGCGATTATCTCTTGAGCTTACAGATATAGCAGTCTCAATCTATAAACCATTTCAGCAGATCTTTCATGTAATCATGACACAATCTGTGTCAAATGCAACAGTGACAGCTGCATAGTAAGTATTTCAGATCATAAAATATTGGAATTGCCAAAGCAATTTCTATCGGATATTTTTTCCAGTTTTAAAAAATCTGACTTATGTAGGTTGATCTTTCAAATACAATAGACTTTATATTCCATAAATTTTATTTCCATGTGAAGAAGATACACTGCACCGATGTGGAAAATGGGGACTGGAATTAATGTTTCTGTGGTACCTGTTAAATTCCCACAGAATTTCCCTAGTTTAGAAAGACAAAAACAAAAGAAACATAAGACAAGAACTTTCATTTTACTGTATTTTATTTTTGTCCGCACTCACCCGGGCCAGGGATAGAACCCGTGCTGCAGCAGTGACAACTCTGGATCCTTAACCCACTGAGCCACCAGGGAACTCCAAGAACTTTATGAAGCTAAAGCTACCTTTACAGTCATGTGACCAAATACCTTAATTGACAATTTTTGTCACCCAGGTCAAAGAGGTGAGGAATGGAAACTTTGTTTTCCTCAGATTCCTCTGTCTGCCACCTTTACCTTTCTTCAGTTTCTCCGAAGCTTCTCCTTATCAGAAAACTGGCCAGAATAAAACCCGACGGATGTCAAGAAAATCCGATAATCTATCACTCACGTGTTTTTTTACTGACATTACATTAAACTGAAGCTCACTGGTATCACAGTCTAGTTGCAAATATTTATCTGAATTCAAAATATTTTTCTATGTGTGGGTTTTCAACTTCAATTGCAATTGTCTGTGAGCAGGTGTAAAACATATTGCGGTGGGGACAGTCAAAATTGAGAACTGTATTAAGTAGACTCCACTGAAAGCCCTGAGAAAGCTTTCCAATTTCAGAGTAACTTGGAAATGAGATCCCAGGGGGATTTTCTCTCGCCTGTCATCTTGTTCTGTTTAGGAGACGGCTCATGCTGGAGCCCTCGTTCCTGAGAGCTTCCAAGAAGGCCGGCACTGGTGTCTCTTCCAGACCAGTTTGCTCCACTCTCTGGGACCAGATACCTGATGACATTAAGTTCTCCCTCCAAGTGACTCTGTCTCTTCTAATCATGGACAAGACCTCTTCTTCATTCCCCTCGAGTGCAACTCCATCTCCACCAGCCTTATCACTCTTGTTCTCCACCTCCACTGGGTATTTTTTTCTGGTACATTTGGCTTCAGTTCAATTCATGAGACATGGGTTGGTCACTACTATGTGCAAGTAATAATGGCAGATGTGAAGGTATTAGTTTGTATCAAAACTTTCTGGTATCTAGGGATATATTTAAGGGTTATTTCTACTTCTGGTCTTAGAGTTTCTGACAAAAAGAATACTGGAACATAGCTATGCTTACCAGCTACTCATCTGGCATGTTCCACACTGCTTTGTATTATAGTTTTAGGTATGTATACATCTCCTCATTGTATCCACTATGGCAATTAGAATCAAGGACCTACCTACAAGGGACTTGAATAACTGAGTTAATAAGTGAATGTATAAGTAGCTGATAGAAGTCAGAAGTTATCTCTGTTCTCTGCATGAAAATAATAGGAAGAAAGAATTAGAGAGGAAATGAACATTGAGTTTATTCCTTTAATTAAACCTAAAGCCACTATCCCTATTGCAAAATAGAAAGGGAACAAATAACAGACAGAAATAATTTCTATTACTTCTCTACAGTAAGTAATACTTTGTTAAGCATAGATGGAATACATCAGTGAGAAGCCTTATTATTTTTTTTTTTAATTTTTATGTCTTTTTAAGGCCACACTTATGGCACATGTAAGTTCCCAGGCTAGGGGCCAAATTGGAGCTGGAGCTGCGGCTGCCTGCCTACACCACAGAAACAGCAACACAGGATCTGAGCCGCATCTGCAACCTACACCACAGCTCATAGTAACGCCTGATCACTTAACCCACTGAGCGAGGCCAGGGATCGAACTCGAGTCCTTGTGGATACTAATCAGGTTGGCTACCACTGAGCCACAATGGGAACACCAAGAAGCCTTAATTTTGACATGCTGGTAAAATGTAATTATTCTGGCATGTGTTCTGCTTTGGTGAACATAAAGGGCCTGTGATGAAGTTGAGCTAACCCCTCCTTCTTCTCATTTGTAATACATCCACACCGACAGAAAAGGTGAATCCCACTGGAAGGGCTTTTTATCAGAGACATGCTCCAAAGCCCTTAGGTGACAAGAGAATCATTTTTCCTTCCTAGGCCTGAGATTCTTCATCCATAGACTTTAAAGAATGAGATGACCTCTAAGTTTCTACAATCATATACACATCAATTTATACATCATGACACAGTTAGATACTAAGCCTATACTTCTTGGCCCAGTGATGCTAGGCTTGGTCCTGTGTCTTGCTTATAGCAAAAGTGATACACGTATCTTCTAAGACCATCTCTTTCTTCTTCTGCCATAAGAAGCAATGCCCCCAGCGCGGTCATTCCTTCATATTAGATTGTGGAGTAAAGATAACATGGAGGAGAGTCACAGCCAATCAACAGCTGACATTAATATATCATTATATATCATTAATATATAATGAAAAATATATCTTTGTTATTGTTATTACAGCCCAACCTAATAAAAGTGAATTGTATACAAGAGTTTGTGAGTAACTGAATGTCAGTTCATAGTTAAACTTGAAAAACACAAAAATTCAAATTCGACTTAATAGAAAACTGATAATGTAAATGATGACATAATAGAAACAAAAAGTAACTTTCTCTTTTTCCTTTTTTTTTTTGGCTACGCCTATAGCATGTAGAAGTTCCCAGGCCAGCGAATGAATCCGTACCACAGCAGCGACCTGAGCCACTGCAGTGACAACACCAGATCCTTCATCCACTGCACCGTAAGAGAACTCCCCCTGAACATTTAAAAATAAAAAAATACATAATACCTGCAGTAAGAGAAATTAATATTGAATTTTCCTTGCGATTCCTGGCTTGAGTCCTCAAATGACTATTCCAGGTAAGAATCCACATTTTTTAAAAACTGTTCTTCATCATTAAGATATTCCAAGATAACATTTCCACCATTATATAAAGGACAATCCTCCTTAGCAATCCAGGTTTCCAAAACATGATCCAAGGGTAAGGCTTCCCCCGAGGTCATGTGACACAACCTCAGTTTCTGTTAAGAGAGAAACATATCATACTGTTGATTTATGATATGCAGAGTATTCTAAAACTATTCAGGGAGAAGTATTCTAAAACTTTGCAGAGTATTCTAAAACTATTCAGGGAGAAGTTCTGACTTGCTGTTACCTTAGCTGTTAATTTGTTGTTGTCGTTTTTAAGACTGGCTAAAGAAGCTGCGAAGTCTATGACTTTTCCAATGCTCCATCGCTGGCAAAAGAACATTGGTTTGCTCTTCTCTTTGCTCCCCTTAGGTAAGAAGACCTGAAAGTAAATTCTTTCTGTCTGCAAAAAGGAAACGTTAAAATACGGATTAGATAGACAATACAGACAATCTGTTTTGGTCTGGTGGCATCGCTTCCTCTTTTCTCCTGGTCAGAGAAGGATTACCCTCTAATGATACAACTCTTAGTGGGAATACAATCATGGCACCCCGGCCACCTAAATGCAGGGGCAGAGGATCTAAGACACGCGCCAGGATGATCTGGGGAAAAATAATCACATGACCCAAGTTAGGCCAATCAAGGTACTTCCCTGGGATTCTACATTCAAAAGCTGGGGGCAGGGAGGCACAGTATTTTTTTCAGGGTTGTTTTTGAGTCTTGCTGAATTAAACCTCGAATGGCCTGTGGCTATTCCCCATGCCTTGCAGCCATTCATGAACCAATGTGGAAAAGTCTCCCGTGGAAAAGAATGAGTAACACACAGAGAAAGAAGTCAAGGAAATGGCCTCTTTCAACAGCATTTAGTCCCAGAATTCAGGCATTCCCTGAGACCAGTTCAATGCATTGCTCCCCATTATATGGAAAAATAACTGTTTTGTGTAAGCTAGTTTATTTCTGTCATGTTTCTGTCACTTGCAATTGAAAGATTCCTGATACATATAACATTTCAACTGGAAGACCTTACTACACATTTAGAGACAGCAGGACTTTTGAAAACAAAGACATTAAAAAAAATAAAAATAGGCAAGCACCATATCAACAAAAGAGAAAGAGTCAGAGATTCTATACCATGTATGTTTCCTTTATATTGAATTTTCTCGCTAAATTAACAAATGTCGGAAACAAGAATAGGAGCAAAGGTGCTTGGCTTCTGATGTTGCCTTCTTCCTCAAACTGCTTTTAAAAAGTTCTGGCTTTATGACCAATTCCCGCTACAGTAAATATTTTGGCATAACTACAGCACCTTGAAATTGTAGCGAAAGACCACAATTATTTTAAGAAATAATAGATGCAACACAATTTCCATCTTAGCACTAAGGAATTTAGATTTGTTAAAGACCTGTGGAGTGTGTTATTACAGATAACAAGTACTAAAAGAAAACCATTGGAAATTCAAGCTTTGGGCCAACTCTATAACCTCACAGTCCTTGGTCCAAAAACACAGCAACAAGAGTATAAATTTGGAAAGAGAAATTAAAAAAAAAAAAAAATTTGCCACACCCTCGACATATAGAAGTCCCCAGGCCAGGGATCAAATCCGAGCCACAATTGCGACCTGTGTCACAGCTGCAGCAATAACCAGATCCTTAATCCACTGCGCTGGGCTGGGGATCGAACCTGAGCCATCACAGAGACAACGCAGAGACAACGCCAGATCCTTAACTTGCTGTGTCCCAGAAGGAACTCCTGAAAAGAGAAATTTAAAAACATATACCCTCACCTAAAAATAAAAAATATAAATACGCCTGAGGATGTAAAAATGAAACCGAATGCCAAACGACAGCAGGTAGGCTGAGCCACAGGCTTTCAGGGCTCTAAAAGAGGGAGAAGCAGTCAAGAGTTTGGCTTGGGGGTTAATGGGAAAGAACTGTGTGGCGCAGTGAGGGGGCACCTGGGTCCAGCTTGGAGGCAGAGGCTAGCATGGAACATGCGCTCCAGGAGTGGAGGCTTACTGCTGAATGCAGACTTAGGCAATTGCTTACAAAGACCGACATTTAGGGAGGCAGAAAAGCACAGATACAATTCTGGACAGTGAATAAAGCCAAAGCCCTCTAGCTCAGTAAATGGAACTGTAAACCGGAAAATCTCTGTCGAGCAGAAGCACAAACTGTCAATCTCAAACTTGGGCTTGGAATGGAGGTCGTGGGTAGGTGGGCCTGGGGAATAAAATGTGAGATGGCTAGCAGGGAGAGGTGAGTGAAACAGTAAGACAGACACAGAAAGAACCTCTTACTCAACATGAACACACAGAATCTAGAAATTGAAATTTCAAAACTAATCGAAAGTTAACTTATTATGGGTAGGTGAAACTAATTAAACTTGATAAAAACCTTTGAAAAAGTTGTTTAGGATGTACAATGAAATAAACTAAAGAATAATATCCATTAAAAAAAAGAACGAGAAGTTATAAAACCAAAACAGGCATTAATGAAACAAGAAAAGTTATGACTGGAGTTCCTGACATAGCTCAGTGGGTTAAGAACCTAACACAGTGTCCCTGAGGAAGCAAGTTCAATCCCTGGCCTCTCTCAGTGGGTTAAGGATTCAGCCTTGCTGCAAGCTGCCATGTAAATGCGGCTTGGATCTGGTGTTGCTGTGGCTGTGGCATAGGCTGGCACCTACAGCTGTTTGAATCCCTAGCTTGGGAACTTCCACGCCACCGGTATGGCCCTCAAAAAAAAAATGGAAAAAAAAAAAGCTATGATGATCCAGTGTCTGAAATAAGAAATTCAAACAATAAATTTCTATATTCTTCAATAAAAAGGTCTAATTGATTGGAAGATGGATTTGAGGCACCATCTAGAAGGCAATATGAAGAGACATAAGGTATAAATCCCTAAAATATGTCTAGTAAGAATTCAGAAGAGAAGAAAAGGAAGCAATATTCAGAAAAACAAAATAACGATAATTTTTCAAGACTAAGAGATAAGTCAAATTTTAAAATGTACCTCAAGGGTCAAGCTGGGTGTTTAAAACAAAACCACACCTAGACACATTGCACTGACACTGGAAAATATCATAGATAAAATCTTAAGAGCTACAAAAAAAAAGATTATCCATAAAGCAATAAGAATAAGATCTGCAGCATGTGTTTCCTGAACAACAGACAAGAAGCCAGTGAATAGTATATTAAAAGAGTTGATAGAGTCTAATGGACAATCCAGCCTAAAAGAGGGAAAAAAAGGGCCATTTTAGAAAAAAAAAAAAAAAAAGACTGAAAGAACGTGCCAACAAAGACTCTTACTGAATGAACTACTAAAGAACGTACTGCAGCCAAAATAAAAGTGAGCCTTAAAGAAAAAAGAAACTTACAAAATATACTGGTAAATTTAAATAGCAATTGACTTAAAAATAATCACGTGTGAATAAAGATGATGGGATGGGAGATACTCAACTGGAGAAAGCACATCAATCTCCTTGTCTTATTCAGGAGGCTACAATACCAAGTAACTATAGATTTTGAGAGAAAAAACAGTATTTAATTACACATGTAAAAACTTTTAAGTAAGCACATGCCTGTTATCACTATTATAAAACAGTATATTGGAGATTATAGATAATGTAGTATGATAAAGTGAAATAACTAGTACAATTATTGAAAAATAAAAACTGAAGCTATTTGTCAATGAGATGTGATTACATACCTAAGAAATCAAAGGCAAAAAAAAAAAGGTCCCAGAAAAATCCATAACAACTTCAAAATAAATAAAAGAATCTGATGATGTGATTATATAAGGTGAATATATAGAAATCAAGACCCTTTTCCTCTATATTAACAGTCAAGTACCCAGAAACAGAGGCAAAGGGAACATTCTCTAAATAAAAGACAAGACATAAAAGTTCTTAGATAGAAAGATGATGTGATAAAAATGTCATTTCTCTCAAAATTAATACATATCGGAGTTCCCGTTGTGGCTCAGTGGTTAACGAACATGACTAGCATCCATGAGGACATGGATTCGATCCCTGGCGTCGCTCAGCAGGTTAAGGATCTGGCATTACTGTGAGCTGTGGTGTAGGTCACAGACCCGGCTCAGATGCAACACTGCTGTGGCTGTGGCACAGGCCGGCGGCCACAGCTCTGATTTGACCCCTAGCCTGGGAACCTCTACATGCCGCAGGTGCGGCCCTAAAAAGACAAAAAAAAAAAAACAAACTAATACACATCATATAATGCAAATGCAGAGAATCCGTCAGGAATGATCCTCAGTCCGGACTTGTTAATAGATGCTGCTGGGAAATTGAACTTTATTTCACTTCTCTTCATACAAGTAACTCAATAATACATCGAGAGGGTTTTGCATCAGTTCCTTGCACCTGGTGGCAGAGAGGGAGCCAATATCTCCAATACAAAAAGGAAGAGGCCAACAGGGAATAAAATCCTCCTGAGAATGGCATATCAGCCTTCTTACCAACGGCAGAATTCTCACTTCGTGTAGGCACTATTATTAACAGCTTATATCCTTGTGGGAAACTTTGAAAGATGTGAGAAGCCACATTTCTAAGATCATGCTGTGTTCTCTCTTGCTTTTTATAATGATTACTCTCAGTTCCTTCATTTTTAAAGAGATTACATTCCTTAACAGGACCTACTGGAGTATGTCGCTTACAATCTTGTTCCATTTTGACAACCATGAAAACTACGACAATCTCAAGAGAGATTTCTTTTTATTTTATTTTCTTTTTCTTTTTTGCCATTTTAAGGCTCCAGCCAAGGCATACGGAGGCGAGCTGTAGCCACCAGCCCACTCCACAGCCACAGCAACGTGGGATTTGAGCCGTGTCTGCAACCTACACCACAGCTCACGGCAACGATGGATCCCCTAATCCACTGGGCAAGGCCAGGGATTGAACCCGCATCCCTCACGGATCCTAGCCGGGTTCATTAACTGCTGAGCCACAAAGGGAACTCCAAGAGATTTCTTTTTAATGGCCACATCCACAGCACATGGCAGTTCCCAGGCCAGCAACTGAATCTGAGCCACAGCTGCAAATACACTACAGCTGTGACAACGCTGGATCCTTTAACCCACTGCGCCAGGCCTGGGATCAAACCCACACGAGCACATTGACCCAAGTCACTGCAGTCGGAGTCTTAACCCACTTTGCCAAAGTGGGAAACTTCCTAGAGAGATTTTTTTTTTTAATTTATATATAATAATCATAAGGTTCATATGGATAGATAAAGAAAAAAAAAGAATTGCTAAGAAAAAATATGGATGGGACATTATCATACATTAGAACATTCTATAAAGCTACTGTATCAAATCAATTTGGTATTAACGTATAAGTAAAAAAATATATAGATGAATAGAATACGAAATCCAAAAACAGATCTAATAAAATTAATTTTAAACTTATCATGAGAGTGATATTTTCTGTTTCAATTCAATAAGGCAAAGATGATTTATTTCATGATTGGTGGGCAAAACTAGCTAAACAACTGAAGGAAATTAAATCGAGCCCTTACACCATATCATAAGCTAAAAGCAAATTCCAGATCAATTAAAGACAGATGGGAGTTCCAATTGTGGCTCAGTGGGTTACTAACCCCACTAGGATCCGTGAGGATGCAGCTTTGATCCCTGGCCGTGCTCAGTGAGTTGGGGATCCGGTGTTGCTCTGAGTTGTGGTGTAGGTCACAGATGGGGCTCAGAGCTTGGATGCCATGTTGCTGTAGCTGTGATGTAGGCTGGTAACTGTGGCTCTGATTCAGCTCCTAGCCTGGGAACTTCAACATGCTGCAAGTGTGGCCCTTAAAAGCAAAAATAAAAATAAAATAAAATAAAGATAAAAAAACCAAAAAAAAAAACTAAGAAAACCAAAACAGAAAGGAAAGACCTTAGAAAAATTTAGAACACTGACATGTCAATGAGATATATTAAGATCAAGATTATTTGAAAGATTTAGAAAAAAAAGTTTCCAAAGTGGGTTGATCATAGATAAACGGTTAATATCTATTCTACTCTAAGGGTTTCCAGAAGTTGCCCAAGAAAAATAAAAATAACAACCCAAAAGGAAAATAATCAAAAGAATATGTATGGGCAATTTACAGAAGAGCCACCGCACATGGATAACGAACATATTAAAAGAAGCTCAAACTTAAACCGTGCTCAAGGAAGTGCAAACTAAAGCAATTAGGAGATATCTTTATAGCCATGAGACTGGAATACATTTTAGAAACCATAGCTCTTAGAAACCATGTGAGAAGGGTACTCTCATGTATGGCCACAAGTGGCAATATATAAAAAACAGGGTAATGATGGCAGGCTCTGACCACGTGACTGATCTTAACTACACTTCACTTCCGATTACTCATCTGTGAAATCAAGATAATTATGTATTACAGAGCAGTTGCGAGTATTAAGGGAAATAAAAAAATCTAGAGCCACAAAAGAATACTTGGCATAATCAGTCAATAAAGGCTGACTATTAGAATTACTGATGGTAGAAAAGTAAATTGTTCCAAGGGCTTTATAAAGCAGCTTGGCAACATCTAGTTAGATTTAAAATATATATACCCTTTGGCCCAGCAGACATACTCCTGGGAATTGATCTCACAGAAACAGAAAACCAGATCAAGGCCATTTCGCACAGGAGCCAAAACCGGAAACAAAGTGAATATTCATCAATAGGAAAATGGCAATATATATCACATTACATCCACATCACGGAATATTACCCAGCTTTCAAAGAAAATGATTTAGAACGATACCAACTCCGTTGGGGGAATTTCTCTTAGGCATTAAGAGACAAGAATATATAGAGATAAAAGGATATATAATCTAACTGAAATCTGCTTTATTTTTATTTATAGGCTTAATCACTGTCCGACAGTGTAGCATGTTTACTAGCTGTGTCATTGTATTAGAATATAAACTCCACATAGTCAAAGACTTTGTTTCATTTACTGTTGTATCCCCAGGGCCAGATATAAACGAGTATTCAAAATGTGTTGACTGAATGAATATGATGCCATTTTTATTAAATAATGGCTCGAAAACTCTCTTCATGCCTTTGCATACACATACAAGTAGAGAGTTTCATTTATATAAAATTACACAAATGTACATATACATGGGTACATATATATATATGTAAACAATATAGATAAGTACATATACGTATATACACACAAATTTATTTATTTATTTTTTGGTCTTTTCTAGGGCCGCACCCGTGGCATATGGAGGTTCCCAGGCTAGGGGTCTAACAGGAGCTGTAGCTGCTGGCCTACGCTACAGCAACACAGGATCCCAGCCGCGTCTGCAACCTACACCACAGCTCACAGCAACGCCAGATCCTTAACCTACTGAGCAATGCCAGGGATCGAACCCGCAACCTCATGGTTCCTAGTCGGATTCATTAACCACTGAGCCACAACAGGAAATCCTATACACACAAATATTAATGATGCAGGGGAAAAACACACACAAATATCAACATTGCAGGGGCAAAGTTCTATCTACAGACCTGCCTCATGCTCCATGATAAAGTGTTTGGTGTGTTGAGAATATAATTTCTGAGCCAGCCTGCCTGGTTTCAATTCATAGTTCTCCACTTACTAGCTTTGTTACTAACAACTTAATTAACCTTTCTGTGCCTCATCTATTAGGCAGAGATAATGGAACATGCTTCACAAGCCTATTGTGAGGATGAAATATGTTATAAGAGGGCTTGGAACAAACTAAGTGCTAAAGAAGTTTTTGCTACTATGTTTTAAGTAACAACTATGTCACTACTGACACTTTAGACCAGAAAATTCTTTCTTGTGGGTGTTGCCCTGTGCATTGTGGGATATTTAGCAGCATCTCTGGTCTCTACCCACCAGATACCAGTGGCACTCCCATGCCCAATTGTAACAACCAAAAATGTCTCCAGATATTGTCAAATGTCCCCAAGGGGGCAAAGCCACCCTCAGTTGAGATCCACTGTTTTAGTGGGATGGAAATGGAAACTGCAGGATGTGTTTGGTTTTTTCCTTTATGCAGCTTTTAAAAGTCACACTTGTTAAAAGTGTGTACAATCGTTGCAATTTTAAAAACATCAAATGAAGGTTTCCAAAAAGAAAAATATTAAACATAATCTAGTGACTAAAAGAAGACTATATTCAATGGTTTCTAAGTCGGCAGAATAGAAAGGAATACAGAAAATTCAATCAATACAAAGGATGACTGGAAAGAAATACATAATAAAAGGAAAAGGATGATGAGCAAAAAACAGAAGATGGAAGAAATACATTCAAATGCACGTGACCGTAACAAATATAAATGGGTTCAACTCACCTATAAAAGAGAGATACTATCAAACTGGAATAAAAAAACAAAGTCCAGTTATATGCTGCTTATAAGAAATGTCCTAAAAAGCAAATAACACAGAAAAGTTGAATATAAAGGGACAAAGACATAATATTTAACTATTCACCAAAAGAAAGGTGGTAAAACAATATTATTACAATTCAAAACAGGATTTAAGGTAAATTCATAAAGAAGACATAATGATGAAGAAATTCAATATACCTGATAATATATAACCCAGCAAAACTATTAGAATTACAAGAAAAAAGCTGACAAAACCACAGCTACAGTGGGAGTTTTTTTTTTTTTTTTTTTTTGAGCTGTGCCTGAGGCATGCAGAAGTTCCTGGGCCAGAGGTCGAACCCATACCACAGAAGCAATCAAAGCTACAGCAGTGATTGCTGGATCCTTAACCCACTAAGCCACCAGGGAACTCCCCAGTGGGGAATTTTAATACCATCTGTTTCAGAAACTGATAGAGCAAGCCAACCAAAAATTAGAAAGCACACACATATACAGCCCATGGACAGAGAGATTGCAAGTGAACTAACAAATAGGACAAAACGTAAATAATTGGTACATTTCAGTAAATGATAATAAAAAAATTCTTTGCACTATTCTTGCAGCTTTCTGTGTTTGAAACCATAACAAATTCAAGTTACATATATATATATATATATATGTATATGTATATATATATGTATATAGCCAAACAATTTGAGAAAAAGTAAGTTCACCATTCAGTGTGAAAAGTTAGAAAAAGTACATCAAGAAAATCTAAACAAAGTAGAAAACAGGAAATAAAAATATAAGCAATATTAGTGAGGCAGAAAACAAATAACAGGTCAATCAAAACAAAACATGGTTCTTTGAAAAACCTAATATAAAATTATAAAAGTAAACACAAACTACTAGCAAGACTGGTCAAGGAGAAATCAAAGAAAAGTGCAAATGAAAAATATTAAGAAGGACTAATAAAATTAATAAAAGACAGTAGAAATTTGGGAATGTAAGAGAATAAGTTGAACAACTTTACAACAAACTGAAAAATCTACATCAAATGGAAATTTTTAAGAAAATGTTATTTCAGAAGAGATGTATCTCAGAAGAAATAGATTACTCAAAGAAGCCAAGAACTATTTCACACATTAACATGGTATACAAAATTCTTCCCTCAAAAAAGGCAGAGTTGAAGGTTCTAGCTACTGTTACCAAAACTTCAAGAGCAAATAATATCCAAATATTTCAAAGAATAGAAGAGGGAAAGCTACACAACTAATTTTATTTTTTTGCTACTAATGTCAGGAGAAAACTCTAAATAATGTATTAGTAACTCGGTTTAGCAGTTCATTTTAACAAATTACATACCAGAGCCATGTGATGTATCTCATTATATATGAGTGATTCAACAACAAAAAAAATTGATCAATGTAATTCACCACATTGATAAGGAAAAAAAAAATTCAAATCATCTTACTAGACAGAGGAAAAAAAGCTATAGGAAAATTTAATATTTGATATAAATTCCTAGCAAACTAGGAATAGAAAGAAATAATTAACCCAAAGAAGGATTACTAGGAGTTCCCATCAAAGCTCAGGGGTTAACGAATCTGACTAGGAACCATGAGGTTGGGGGTTTGATCCCTGGCTTTGTTCAGTGGGTTAAAGATCCAGTGTAGCCGTGAGCTGTGGTGTAGGTTGCAGACGCGGCTCGGATCTGGCATTGCTGTGGCTGTGGCGTAGGCTGGCAGCTACAGCTCTGATTCGACCCCTAGCCTGGGAACCTCCATATGCAGCAAATGCAACCCTAGAAAAGGCAAAAAGACAAAAAATAAATAAATAAATAAATAAAGAAGGATTACTAACAAAAAATATACAGCAAATATAAAAAAGTAATGATGAAACTAGAGAATCATTTGCATTAAAGATTGGAAACATGATGAAGCTACCTGCTATCTTTCATATTATTCAGCACTATTGTGGAGATTTCTGCCAATGCACTAACACAAACGATAACAATGAAAAGATAGAAGAGTAAAAGAAAAGGAAATCTGGAGAAAAAAAAAAAACTTCACAAAACTGTCATTTGCAGAAGGTGTGACTGCACTGAAAACCATGCCAAGAAATCTACTACCTATGGGAATTATTAGGAGTTTATCTGCTGGATAGAAGGATATTACACAACACCCAGCAATAATCAGCTAAGAAAATACTGATTAAAAAATTACCATTACAATGGCAGCAAAAATTATGAAGAGCAAAAATATAAACCTAATAAAAGATATATCAATGTGTATGATAAACATTATAGGATGATCCTTAAAGATATGAAAAGACCTAAATGAATAGATCCTGGAGGTGAATGGGAAGAGTAAAATTTTAAAGATGTCCACTGTCTCTAACTTAAAATTCTGCACAATTCCTATCAAAATCACTGTTTCACAAACAGGACAAAACAATCCTAAACTTTTTACAACAGAATAAATGGCCAAGAATAGATAAAGGTGAAAGCACAGAATGAGCTGAAGAGACTTGTCCTACTAATCATAAAGGTATTATAATGAAGATAGTCTGATATTGATGCAAAGAGAGATAAACAGATCAAAGGAACCAAACTGAGATGCCCACAGCAGTCCCACATACACAGGACAATCTGGTGTATGACGGAGGTGTCATGATAAGGATGAACTCTGCAATGTCTTATGACAACAGAGACTCGTGGCTTTTTTTTGGAGGGGGGGTTGTTGGCTGCACCTGTGGCATGCAAAAGTTCCTTGGCCAGGGATCGTAATGTTAGGACAATAAGTAATTCATTGGGTGGAAGCGGGAGGAAGAAATCTCCACCTCTACTTACTTACAATTAAATTGCAGATGGAAAAAAGAGCTAAACAATAAAATAAAATAAAACTTTTAAAGGAAAATAAAATAAAACCACTTATTTTAAAAAGCCAGCTATAGGAGTTCCCGTCGGGGTGCAGCAGAAATGAATCCAACTGGGAACCATG
This sequence comes from Catagonus wagneri, assembly GCA_004024745.2. Lineage (NCBI taxonomy): Eukaryota > Metazoa > Chordata > Mammalia > Artiodactyla > Tayassuidae > Catagonus > Catagonus wagneri. The sequence continues at coordinate 2,597,657 of PVHT021183585.1, forward strand.
AGGTTGCGGGTTCCATCCCTGGCCTCGCTCAGAGGGTTAAGGATCTGGCATTGCCGTGAGCTGAGGTGTAGGTCACAGACGCGGCTCGGATCTGGCATTGCTCTGGCTGTGGTGTAGGCTGGCAGCTGTAGCTCTGATTAGACCCCCTAGCCTGGGAACCTCCATATGCCGCAGGTGTGGCCCTAAAAATAAATAAATAAATAAATATAAAAAGCCAGTTAAAATGGAAAAAAATAAAAATCACTAAAAAAGAATAATCTTAAGGAAATCATTAATGCATTTTGAGTGCATTAAAATCTTAAAAGTCTGGACACTAAAGAGATCAAAAACAAAGACAAGCTACAGACTGAGAGAAGGTATCTGCAACATATTTAATCAAAAAAAGATTAGAATTCAGAATATATTGACTCATAAACCTTTTTAAAAGTTCCGACCCTCCCCCCCCAAAAAATGGGCAAAGGATATAAAGAAATAATTCTCAGAAGAAAGTCAAACAGCTGCTAAATATAAGCCAAGTAGCTGAACCACCATAGCCACAGGGAAATTTAACTTTAAACCTCAGTGACTTATCTATCATTCCACATCTATAAGACTGGTGTTGGCAAGAAACACTAAAACTCTCAGATACTACAAGAAGATAAATCAGTCCAACTACTGACAATAAAAAGTTGATAATATCTAGTAAAGCTGAAGACATGCAAACCCCGTGATCCAGTTTTTTCATTTCTAGGTATGTTCCCTAGAGTAGCAATTTTCAATCTGATGGTCTCAATCCTTCCGGGGCTATAAAATCAACAATGTTTAAAATGGAAAGAATAAGAAATATCAAAGTATAAACACATACTTGTAAAAGTAGATATTACTTAATGAAACTGTGTCAAGGTATGTATATCTATATGTACTGGGTCGTTATATAAAATGTAATTGATAATACGGAGTTTTAAAGAAACTGCCCTAGAGAAATATTCCCATTTCCCGTGTACACAAGGATGTTCACGGCTGAACAGTGTACAATAGCAAGCAGCCTGGGAAAAAAATCTGAATTGTGTTCATTAGGGCAATGGATAAACTGTGGTATATTCATACTACAGAATAATGTGAGCTATCAAAATGAATGAATAATGTGAGCTATCAAAATGAATGTACCCACATGGGTAAATGTTTAAAAAATGATACCAAGGGTAAAAGAAAAAAGTTGAAGGATACATATGCTCTCTCCATAAGGTGAAAAAAAAGCTCATGAAACTATTATTTATGTAAACTTATATACCATGTAACATTAGAAATGAGACATATCAGGTTCTGGTTAGTTGTTACTTAATGGAAGGGAAGAGTAAAAAGTGGATCACAACTGAATTTGGAACTTTATCGTTTTTTTTAAATCTCCAAGACCAACCTGTGGCAATGATTTATCTCCATCAGCGTGCATCTTTAATTTCATCAATGCTACCTTTGCAGCTGTTTCACTATTTTTTGCACCTTTCCTCCGTTTACTCACTGTTTCTCCTATCTTGGAATCTAAGAAACAAGAATAAGCATATAAGCACGTCTACATTTTCCAGTCTTATTATTATAACAGAAATGGCCCTGAGATGTACATAAATTACACAAAATATAGACAGAGACTACATTCACTGTACAAGTATTATATTTAAATGACCCATGGAAAAATAGCATTGAGTTGACCTAATTAATCTCCATATCAAAAAACTCAGTTATGTGCTTCTTTCCAACTTAAACCTATTTAATGCAAAGCAATCACTAATACTTCCACAGAGAACTTTAAGATTTCGTTATAGAAGATTTTAACGTAATTAATTTAATTTAAAGTACTATACTTAGGAAGTTCCTGTTGTGGTGCAGCAGAAACTGACTAGTATCCATAAGGATGCATGTTCGATCCCTGGCCCCAATCAGTGGGTTGGCGACCTGGCATTGCCATGAGCTGTGGTATAGGTCACAGACGTGGCAGGGATCTGGCATTGCTGTGGCTATGGCATAGGCTGGCAGCTGTAGCTCCAATTCAACACCTAGCCTTGGAACTTCCATATGCCACAGGTGCAGCCCTAAAAAGCAACAACAACAACAACAACAAAAACATTTAATTAAAAAAAATAAAAATACTCTACTTAACACAGACTGAAAAATCAGCTGAACCAACATGTTGGCAGACAAGATTGGTATAAATCACAGATAAATTCTTTCCTCAAACCTCAGATTATCACAGCATTTATAGGATACCTGACTAGGCTTAAAATTTAATCTTTAAAGAATGTAAACCACTACTTTAGCCTCATGAATGAAATCTCTAGCCATGATGGTTAGCCATAAGCAGTCCAGCAAAAGAGACCATCTGGTAGGGTACTTCCACAGAATTTCCAATTTTTCATTTGTTAGGTAAGACTTGTGAGACATGCTGTCATAAGAATGTCATCAAAGACTACAGCAAGTTATAACCACTGGGGCTGCTAATAACACCTTCCACAGCTGGCAAGCTGATCTGAGAAGCAGGAGCTCTGGAAATCAGAGAGTATACAGCAGTAAGGATGCAACAAAACAAGCTTTCCAGGTACTTGCCAATAATGTCTTTAACAAGTTTCTGAGTGGCAGCCATACGAGGCTTAGGGATTTCCAGTTTTTCACATTCATGATCTGACTGATGACGGTGTCTATGAGCAACAGAAGAAGGACACTAGTTTATGTACTTGCAGTACGACTTAGACAGATATACAAAGTCTGAAATGGTCTCAGTGATTACCTCAGGCAAAAATTCTTCTCACAATAAGGACACACAACTGGCACAAGCTCTCTTTCAGCACAGTCCTTGTATGCGCACGGGTAAGATGTATGTGTATCGGACTTCAGTCTCTCACTGATTACAGTCACCTGAAAATGTAGAAAGGTGGGGCATGGCATTATCTTTTATGTTCAAAGCAAATCAACAAATCTATTTTGGATATTCATGTGATTTTTGCTTAAACTTACAAGTGCAACTCATACTTTCAGAGATTATAAATGTTTGTGTGAGAAATGCTTACTGTGCTGACTGCTCTACATTTTCAAAGCTCTCCTACTGCAGTATATTTATCTTCTAAGTCAAGTTAAAATGACTATTCAGTTACTCTTAATTTTAGTCTTCTTTGTAATGTACTACGCAAAGATGCCCCCATAAGCATATGCTTAGGTAATTAGCCCATCACTCCTCAAATGGCAAGTTATATCTATTTCCTACTCTGATTTTAGAGGCTAAAATATATGTAAAAGAACACTTTAAATTATGCATTTATCTATGATACAAATGATTAAAGACAGTTTTCACAATTATATATTATTCTTCATTCTATATGCAATATTGTACTACCAGCAAATATTACATTAGAGGAAAAAGAGATTTTATGAGTTTTTTTAAAATCCAGATCACTCAGGCTATTTTGTGTATTAAGTAACTAGGTTTCTAGAGTTTAATGGACTCAGTGGACCCTTGAACAACCCAGGGGTTGGGAACAAACCCTCCATGCTGTTGAAAATCTGAGTATACCTCTACAGTCAGCCCTCAACATCCTCAGTTCTGCTCCTGCAGATTCAATGCATTATATAACATTGTAGTACATATTTAGGGGAAAAAAAATCCACATATAAAACCCACACAATTTAAACCCAGTGAGAATGAACAACAGAGGGACGCAAAAGTGGAGAGAGTCTACAGTGAGGATATTCATTACATTATATGTTCATAAATAAAGAGCCTAAAGCTGTAAGTTGGCTACTCAAACAGAACTGAAGTATAAAGGAATAAGAATTATCAGAATAAAAATATATAAATACCAAGTAGACCAATTTATCTTTAAAACAAACTAGAGAAATGAGAATAAGAGCCTCTTACATAATCAGTTTAGTATGCCAACTTTAATCTGCAGGACACTGGTTTTATTTTTATTTTTTGCCACGTCTATGGCATGCAGAAATTCCTGGTCAGGTACTGAAACCACACTGCAGCGGTGACAACATCAGATCCTTAACCTTCTGAGCCACCAGGGAACTCCACTTTGGTTTTATTTTTTAATTTTTCTTTTCTTTTCATGGCCATCACTGAGGCATATGGAAGTTCCCAGACTAGTGGTCAAACTGGAGTTGCAGTCGCAGCCTATACCACTGCCACCACAACACCAAATCTGAGCTGCATCTGCAACTTATGCCCAGCTTATGGCAATGCTGGATCCTTAATCTACTGAGTGAGGCCAGGGATCGAACGTGCATCCTCACAGAGACTACATCAGGTTCTTAACCCAATGAGCTATAACCAGAACTCCAACATGCTGCTTTTAAAGTGAATCAAATTCTGAATGAAAGTACATAAATACAGATATGTTTTAACGGGAGAACTATTAACATACCTCAGGACAGCTATGGGACTCTCTGCTCCTGTGTTCAAGGCTTAAATAATAATAATAATAATAATAATGTGTTTTATTTAAATGCAATCAATAATGCACTTAAAGATAGCTGCAGTAATTTCAGACATTTGAATGGTTAGTATCCTTAAGATTAATTATACCCACATTATATTAACAACTTTGTGTATAAGAATAAACTAAAATGACAGATAAATAATCAGAGGATCTACAGTCTCAAAAGTTTTAGAACCCAACTGTTCAACTTCAACATTAAGTACAAACCCTTCGCCACTCTCAATTACCTTGACTTTGAGTGCTTTAAGGTATATGAGAATACAAAGAATCTTTCGATTCCTTTTCTCAAAAAAAATCCATAATAAGATGTCAAGGAGAGCTCTAGTTCTGAGTTACTGAAAAAAATATGCATTATTTTTACTTACTTCTTCTTCCATTTTTTTAAACCTTTATGGGCACACCCATGGCACATGGAAGTTCCCAGGCTAGGGGTCGAATCGGAGCTGCAACTGCCAACCTACACCACAGCCACAGGAACGCGGGATCCAAGCCGCATCTGCGACCTACACCGCAACTTATAGTAATGCTGGTCCTAAACCCACTGAGAGAGGCCAGGGATCCAACCCACATCCTCATGAATACTAGTCGGATTCTTAACCTGCTGAGCCACAATGGGAACTCCTTTATTTACTTCTAATAAATCTTTCTTTACTATCTTCTGAAAAAAATTTATTAAGTGCTCCATTTAATAAATTAAATGCCTAACACTTGAAAGCTTAACTGAAAATACATATTCCAAAATTTTTGTTTGTTACCAGGTTTTACTTTGCATGTGATGTGTGTAATACCCAATTTAAGGAATGTACAGGTTGGACTCTTTTCATTATATTAATTAAAAACTAATAAACATAACTGGATTTTTTTTCTTTTTATGGCTGTACATGCAGCATATGGAAGTTCTCGGGCTAGGGGGTCAAATAACTGGATTTTTTTATCGTATTCTTTATATTGTAGATATGTTCTCTCCTTGAGATTAAAAGACACAAGTATAACTTTTACATAAAAATCACACACATAACCCCACTTCTGGAAGTCTACAGACTAGCCACATATTTGCAAAAGTAATCAGAGCTTATGACTACTGTTTTTTTTCCCCCCAAGTGATTACTACAACAAATATCAGGTATCAATGGCTAAAGCAAAAACTATTTTAAGTCATTCTGCTTTTTAGAAAATAAATCTATTATAAACACTAAAATTACTCCCAAATCCTGCGTAAGAACTGAACTTACCAAAATATTCCTGAACAACCATCACATACAAATGGAAGAAAATCTAAAATTGAGGGAAAATATTATATGTTCTGGTCAGTATCTGATTTTGATTTAGTTTACTTAAGTAAAAAGAATCTTAAAGTACTACAGCTATAGGGGAACTTTGCGTTTTGAATAATATCCTAGCATGGCAAGCAGTGGTTAAACAAAAACCATCACAACCTCAGGCACTCAGAAAGTAACTAGATTGTCAGGAGATAAATGCTCCTTACAGAAGCATGCTAAATCAGAAAAAAGAAAAAAAAAAGTCTTGTGAGTTTTTTTGTTTGTTTCCCTGAAACAAACAAAATACCTGGCTCAGCAGGTATTATTCCTGAGGACTCTTGTATTGCAAAAAAATCCTGCATTTGAAGTGACAATCCTGGATTTCAATTTCCACTGCTTACTAATCTAGCAATGCTAGACAAGTTACTTAACAGAAGAGCTTTGATATAATATATAGTATACAGTATACAGTGTATGCATGTATATGTACACACAGGCACACAAAACCAAAGCTCTACTATTAGGTAATATAGATAAAAACAGGCATAGATATAAGTATACTGTGATTGTGTGCATATGTATGCATGTGTGTGTATATGGGTGTGAATATACCTATGCTCTATGCCATAGCTTCTTTATAAGGTAATTGTAAAAACCAAATGAGGTATGTGTAAAAAAACAATAAAACAGTAACTGAAATTAACAAGAAAAATTACAAAAATTAATTTGTTTTGAATATATTCAACTCTGAGAAAAATCCTGGGGTGACTAGGTAGAGATGTGTTCAAGGAAATTCCAGAAATTAAATAGATGGATTGACTGACACTGCAAAATTTAGTACTGAATTATTTCTTTCCTTGCTGATGAGCAATAACTAAGTAACCACAAAGTTAGGAACAGAACTTTTGGAAAACCCAGGAAAGTATCCATTCTTAGATATGGCAGTTGACCAAGAATACAATCATTCTCTAAATTGCTTTCAATGTACCTCATATTAAATTACAGTATACAGCCAAGTGAGGCTGGATATTTCTAATCACACAGCTATTACAAAACAAAAACAAAAACACTGCACTTGAGAGAAAGTTACTGTTGCTCCCCAAAGATCTCACCCTACAGGGTATCTTCACCGGAAAGAGAAAGAAGAGCTCCTATTATAATCCAAAGAGATTCTTGGATATTTTTGCTTGTGGGACAAGAGGACCCAAATATAGCTCTTCCTTCACCTGAACAGTGAGCTTAATGAATGGTCACTGTTGTCCTGAAAGCATGACACTGTAAGCATCTGTTTCATACCAAGAAAGTAGATATACATTCGTCAAAAAGAGAAGAAAACTGAAGTATATAATACTCCGAAAAATGTTTGTCTCTTTCAAATTGGAAAAATGTACATGCTTGCAACTTTGAGAGGTGGATGACCAACTAAATATTAGATGCAAACCAAGAGGAGCCAGTGGGAAGAGTCAGGATCAGGATAACTTTCTGACACCTGACAAAGTCCTTCTAATCCATCCAGAAGCTAAGTGAAATTTAGGATACTCACTTAACATACTCTGAACTAACTTAACTCCTCTCCACTAGTCCAAAAGAGTTCCTGGCCTCATTTCAGATACTTACACTTTAAAAAAGGCACCTGAAGTTGGAAAGGATAAACTACGTCACAAATGGTAGATATCATGGCCTTGCTGGGGGTAATCAGGTATACCTGAGTTACATAATTTACAGTTAAAATCTAATTGGCTAAGCTTCCCTAGGAAAGGTCTGCAAGGAACGTAGGTTCTTGCCTGCTTCCCGGCTGGCGATGACAACCAGTGGTGAAAGATGCGTTATCAGAGTGCCCTTAAAAAGAACCTAGCAGGGATTGTGTCATTTTGCCCACCGCCCACAACAGGTATCACTTATCAATTGTGAGGCACGCCCACTAATTCTGAGCTAAACCCGAGAGTCCCTCTGAACAGTGATCGCGGTACCTGCTTCCAATAATTGAAGCTGCAATGCGAGATAAAAGCTATTTTTGCCACCCGATGTAGTATGAGCCAAAAGCGATGGCAAACATTTGGGGGGGAAACGAAGTACGAAAGACTGAGCATTCTGTGTGGCTCTGGTGCTTCGGGAACTCGCCGGTTCCCCATGTCCCCGAGGCCTGGACCACACCACCAGTGGCTATGGGATCGGGCTCTGTGTATCACAAGGCCCCTCACTTCGGTGGGGAGAGAACATCACCTTTTACTGCTCTAAAGTGCAGCTAACTACTCCTGAAAGCTTTTCTGTGGAAAGCACTATATGTTATACCCGTATGTGGTCCCAGCACCAAAAGAGGTGCTCAGTAAATGTTTGCTCAATCAGGGATCATCGGACTCTGAGGGACAAGCTGCGTGAGCGCAAGGATCATCTGGAGGAAAAGCTAAGGGCCTTCTCACTAGAAGCTCCTGAGCAGCCCGCGAAAACCAGGTTGGAAACTAATTTCACCTAACTCCTCCGTCTGAAAGGTAAGGAACAGATAAACAAAAAGTACGGGAAAGGCAAGTGGCTTGCCCCAAGTCGCAGAGGCAGCATCGGAGGGTAACTCTCCTGACTCCAGACCGAAGCGCCCCCATCCCCTTCCCCGAGCTCATCAGAAAGGAGTGGGCGCGATGAGACTTCCCGGCAAGGCGCACTCGAAAACCAAAGCTAACACTGCAAGGTGTTTTCAGGAATCGCATGGTTCCCTTCCAAGGAGACCCAGAAGCTTCTCCCAAAGGATCAAGGGCAACAAAAAAAGCACGGACACATCTCACTGCAGACCCACGAGGGACACGCCCGCCTGACTCCTGAGACTCCGTCTCCCCCCCACCGCCTCCCCTCATCCGCCGCCTCGGTAGAGGCACAGCGGCGTCCGGATCTCCCGCGGCCGAGGCTAGGGGCTCCACGATCACCTCGCTGCCGGCAGTGCTCGATCTGGCAGTGCTTCCCAATGTCCAACTCCGCCATCTCCCTGCACTGCGAGGGGCGGGCACAGCCGGTGAGCGGTGCGACGGCGCGCGCGGCGCCTTCTGGGAGTGGGGGCGGGCCCGGGGGGCGGGCCCGGGGGGCGGGCCCGGGGGGCGGGCCCGGGGGCGCGCCCGGGGGGCGGGCCCGGGGGGCGGGCCCGGGGGGCGGGCCCGGGGGCTACGGATGGGACTGGGTGGGGAAAGAAAGTGATCTGGTTGCTTTGAGGGCTCTGACTTCTGGATATTTGCTCTCTGGGCGCCTAGTGAGGCGGCCAGAGAAAAGGGCTGTTGGTCTGACTTCCCGGGGCGGCAGTCCTAATGCTCAGTTCCTAGGAGAATACCCAACTTCCTTTCAGGAAGGTTGTGTACTTGGGTTTCCTCCCGGAATCCCAGACGGCCTCATGAGGATTTTGTTGTTGTTTTTGTTGTAAATTAATATAACTCTATAACTGTAGGAACCAACATAGTTTGGCACAAGTATTTACAAGAATCAAGGGAAGGAGAACTGATTCTGATTCAGTTCTTGACTTGTCCCACACTAGTGTTACTTGAGTGTATAGTTTAAAGTAAATGCTCCTTGCAAGGGAGTCAGACTTCGAAAGAAAAGCTTTCCCTCCTTCCCTCCCTTCTATATTGTGGCAAGGAAAAAAAAAAAGTCTAGCTTTTGAGGTCTCAGGTGTGTACTGAGCCTCATGGTTCAAGGAGTGCAGACTCAACACAGAAAGCTTGTGGTGATTCCATTGGGATGTAGCGAGCTTCATGTGCTTGATGAGCCACTTCAAAGGTAATGACGGAAGAGATGCTCTTCTAGGTTGGGTGCAGATGGATGCCATCCCACTGACGTGACATTAGGGTGACAGACTGACAGGACTCAGCGTGGATGAGTGACAATCAAAGCTGTGCCAACGAAAAGAACTATAAAAGTACCCATTACCTCTTAAATAGCTTTGAATATTTTCCTATCAATATTCATTGAGGAAAAGGAAAGGGTGGGATTGAGAAACAAAATGTGATTTACTTCAAGATTTGCTCTTGAATAAATCTATTTAAAATGTTCATCTCAAACTTCTTGGGTCTCTGGAGGAACTTTAGATTTTAGAGCTGGAAGTAATGGGAGATATCTAGCTATCCTAGCCAGCTTTTAAAAACAGGTTCATGGAAGTTAAATGATTTGTCCAAACTAGTGAAAAAGCCAAGACCATCTAAACTGTAAGCTCCATATAGACGTTCATTGTAAAACTCTTTCTGTTGCTATATGTCTATGCACTTTTCCGTAGATTTGCAATATTCCTGAATATCAATTTATCTTGCATACCATATTTCAGTATTATTCTTTTTTTTTTTACAAATTCATTTCCACATAACTTTGTGGAAATTGATAATTTTTTTCCATTACTTAATGAATTTTGTTACAATTATAGGTGTACAAAAATCATCACAAGTCAATTTGATAAGATTTCCATCCCAATCCCTCAGTGCATCCCCCCAACCCCCATTTTGTCTCATTTGGAAACCATAGGTTTTCCAAAGTCTGTGAGTCAGTATCTGTTCTGCAAAGAAGTTCATTGTGTCCCTTTTTTAGTTTCCACATGTAAGCGGTAGCATTGGATGTTGGTGTCTAATTGTCTGACTGGTTTCACTTCGCTTGATAATTTCTAGGTCCATCCATGTTGCTATAAATGTTGTTATTTCGTTCCTTTTAATGGCTGAGTAATATTCCATTTTGTGTATGTACCACATCTTCCCTATCCACTCCTCTGTCGATGGGCAGTTAGGTTGTTTCCATGACTTGGCTATTGTATAGAGTGCTGCAATGAACACTGGAGTCCATGTGTCTTTTCGAGTCATGGTTTCCGCTGGATAGATGCCCAGGAGTGGGATTGCTGGATCAAATGGTAATTCTATTTTGAGTTTTCTGAGGACTCTCCATACTGTTTTCCACAGTGGTTGCACCAATCTGCATTCCCACCAGCAGTGTAATAGGGATCCTTTTTCTCCACACCCTCTCCAGCACTTATTTTTTGTAGACTTTTTGATGATGGCCATTCTGGCTGGTGTAAGGTGGTCCCTCACAGTGGTTTTGATTTGCATTTCTCTAATGAGGAGCGATGTTGAACATCTTTTCATGTGTTTATTTGCCATCTGCATGTCTTTGGAGAATTGTCTGCCTAGATCCTTTGCCCATTAAAAAAAAAAATGTGGTCTCATAATGCCCTTCCCTTTTGGTTCTCTTTGAGATTTATCATTTTCTCATAATCTCATAATAAAATTTTAGTACTTTTTAAATTTTCTTAAAAATTGTGTTCTTCAGATCAGGAAACATGAACATGGTAGCTCATTTCACTCTGGGGGTCAAAAACACCAGGAACATTGTCCTCCGTTCTAAGTCCGCATGTGAAAGAGGCAAACCAGGGCGTGTTTGTTTTCTCTGCCCTCTGTATGTGGAAGTGTCTGGGCCGGGGATTGATCCTGCTCCACAGCAGGGACCCAAGCCGCTGCAGTGGAAATGACAGATCCTTAATCCAAAAGAGGACTCTCAACCTGGGACATATTTAAAAGAAGGCAACAGGATGGTGAAGAATGAAAAACAGTGTTAGTGAAACTCAGAGCCTTTATAATGTTTAGGGCTTAATCAGTAGAGTTGAGGAAGGGTGTGGACAAGGAAAAGCCCATCATCCAAACTGCCATCACCACTATTACCTTAACAGCCAGTGTGTATCTGTGTGTGTGTGTGTGTGTGTGTGTGTTGGAAAGCATCATCTTTTTAAGCAACAATTTGCCCCAGAAGGAATTTTCACAGGCAATTATTCTTTAGAGAGGTAATTTTAGTTGTCCTGATAAGCATACATAAAATTACTTTGAAATGATACCTTCAACTGTGTTTTGGCACAAACTGAGTATTCACATATAAACAATTAACTATAGGATTTTATTTTCTTGATATGCTATTATTAGCTCTACTCCTTGAAATTCTCACCAATGGAAAGGAATCAAATATTTTAAAATATGAATTCGTTTCTAGAGAGTGCGTTTTCAAGTGCTGAGAAGGAGGTATTCAATATCTGTCCAAAGCTTTTTCCCTTTGCTCCAACTAAGATGGCCAGAGACTTTGTGAAAACTTTGCATACTGGTCTCAGATTTAAAGCTAAGGATGTACAGGTGTTTCTTTGGTATCAGAATGATGACAGAGATTACTGAATCTAAGAAATGCATTTTCCTAGACGCGGTAGGTCTGCATTATGAATTAGGGCAATACAACTTTTATCTCTGCAAGATTACTTTGCTTTTCATAATGGCTACTTTTGTACTCATTATTGTGATCGAGTATTATATACAATGAATATTTGGCTTTAAGAAACAAACAAACAAACCAGAAAACCCTGCTGATGGAAAGAATGTGTACATGCTTGTTGAGCTGCTTAGTAAATAACTATTTGATGATGACTCTGCAGGATGTTTAAAGGGTAATTCTTCTTCTGTTGCTTTAGAGAGTTCTCTTTGGCATTCTAAAAATGGATGTAATTTCAAGGGGTGGCCGAAATATATCAGTTAGCCTGACATCTAGGTCTCTTTAACAGATCTATAAATTTCTAATTTCCTTTGCCATCTTAACCGTGGTAAATCATCCTGAACAAGATCATTCTTTTGAACAACAGCCTCCTTATTAGCTGAGATCAATTGAGATTAGAAAATGAAAAATACTCTAGCAGCTGAGAACTCCTTATGAAACCACATTCACAGGATGAGTATTGAATGAAGATTAATGTGTTATTTTCAGCTTCTACATCACTGATTTAAACATTTCTTCTCTATATCCCATTGCTGGATTAAAGACTAATATATATTTGGACAGTTTGTTTGCTTGCTAGTATTATCTTTTCCCTATGGAGATTATGTATTAATGGAAGGGAATGATTTTTAATTCAAAGGTAGCTTGCTTTGCACACCATGTGTGTTTTTGAAAGCGCTACACATTAAGTTGAGTAAAATAGATTTTTTCCACCGAATTATACATTAATGATTAAATCCTTTGTTTTAGCTTCTGATTGATTTTCATTTGCTCTTTGGATAAAACACAAGATCCCTAGCACATTCTCTGACCCCTATGTGATCTGGACTCTACCTACCTTTTTTTTCTTTTTAGGGTTGCACCTGTGGCATATGAAAGTTCCCAGACTAGGGAACCAGGGAATCTGAGGTGCAGCTGCCCACCTATGCCACAGCCACAGCAACACCAGGTCTGAGCCACATCTGTGGCCTGCACCGCAGCTTGAGGCAATGCCAGCTCCTTAACCCACTGGATGAGGCCAGGGATCAAAGCTGCATCCTCACGGACACTATGTCGGGTTGTGAACCCACTGAGCCACAGTGACAACTCCTGGACTCCACCCAGTTTTATATTTATTTGTCTTTTTAGGACCGCACCCATGCCATATGGAGGTTCCTAGGCTAGGGGTTGGATTGGAGCTGTAGATGCTGGCCTATGCCACAGCCACAGCAATGCCAGATCCGAGCCGCATCTGCAGGACTGGATCCTTAACCCACTAAGCAAGGTCAGGGATTGAACCTGTGTCCTCGTGGATGCTAGTCAGATTCGTTTCTAGTCAGATGTGTTTCCACTGAGCCACGATGGGAACTCCTGGACTCCACCTACTTCAAAAGGCAATCTCACAGCACTCTTCTATATCCAAACCCCAGATACCTTGGCCTTCTTTCAAATCCTAATACTTCAGACTCAAGATTTTTGTACATATTGTCTCAAATTTTAATTCTCTACCAGCTTTACTTTTTCCACATACCACATATAGTGCTTTACGTCTTAATTAATGGTCTGTTTTCCCCTCGTGAGAAATTAGGTTCCAAAAGTGTATGCATTTTATTTTATCTTTTCATTTTTTGCTTTTATAGGGCTGCGCTCATGGCATACGGAGTTTCCCAGGCTAGGGGTTGAATTGGTTTGCTGCCAGTCTACGCCATAGCCACAGCAATGGGGGATCCAAGCCGAGTCTGTGACCTACACCACAGCTCACGGCAACGCCAGGTCCTTAACTCACTGAGCAAGGCCAGGGATCAAACCCGAAACCTCATGGTTCCTAGTCGTAATTGTCTCCACTGTGCCATGACTGGAACTCTGAAAAAAAAATGCATGGCTTTTAGCTTTTCTTTCCTCACTGTTGAATTTCCAGCGTCTAGAACTGTGTTGGGTATACAGGATGCACTCAGAAAAAAAAAAAAAAAAGAATAAATAAATAAATGAATTATTCCTTATCCTGGAATACCAATTTCCCTTCTCTGTACCTAGGTAACTTGTATTCATTCTTCATATTCTAGCTTAAATATCACTCTTTCAAGCCACCCTTTTTTAATCCCTAAGGCAATATCAGCTCTCTCTATGATTTGTTCTTCCAGGTCTTTGTATTCTAAGTTCCCCGTAGCATTTGTTAGAACTTTAACTTATGAAGGCCATTATTTGTGAGATAATGTATTTAGCTCCTGTCTTCTTCTCTAGACCATAAAATGTCTTTATCTTGTTCTTAATCATCTCTCCAACATCTAGCAAAATGCCTGGAGCATGGAGATGCTTCCTAAATATCTGTTGGAAGAAAACATGAGTAGATGTTTGGCTAAGCAGCTCCTCATTATAACTCTCAGTCCCTCTGTTCCACTTGTTCAGTGTTCTCTCAACAAAAAACCAGTGGTTAGTGACCCCAAAAGGAATGTTTTCTTTCTATGCTAGAGTCCTTATGTAAACATGTCCCTTTATGAAAGCAGTCATGCTTGGAGATCCCTTAAAGTCGATGCACCATACCACCCATCCCCACACAGTTTCATTAAATAAATACTTCATGACTTTCTCCTCTGGACCAAACCATACAGAGGCAGAGGTCAAATAAGTAGTAAAAAAAAATCAGAAGCTTTAAAACAGAAAGCTCCATTACACTCTGACTGCCTAGGGAGCTTGCCCAAGTTACCAGTTGAGCCGTGGGTCCTTCATCTGTCAAATAGAAACAGCACTATCCATGTTGTGTGGTTTACGTAGGGATCATTAATAATGCACATAGTGTGCTTGTCACATAATAGATACTCAAAGATGGCAGCTGTTACTCTCTCGCTAGAAGGTAAGTTCCTAGAGGGCATGCATTCCTACTATCTACGTAAAGAATACTCTCAGTAAAGGTTGCTTAAACTGATCAGCAATGGGAACCAGCTAGTAAAGTTTGGTTAAACTGATCATCAGAATATGTGCTCTTTCTTAACTCTCAAGGGGCTTAAAATCTCATAATTAAAATGTTCCAGGAGTTCCCATCGTGGTTCAGGATCCCCGGCCCCGCTCAGTGGGTTAAGGATCCGGCGTTGCCATGAGCTGTGGTGTAGGTTGCAGACGCGGTTCGGATCCCGCATTGCTGTGGCTGTGGTGAAGGCCAGCAGCTACAGCTCCTGTTAGACCCCTGGCCTGGGAACCTCCATATGCTACGGGTGTGGCCCAAATAAGGCAAAAAGACAAAAATAAATAAATAAATCATTCCAAAACAGATTCATGAAATACTTAGATATCAATGAAATATAATGCTTATTATAGTGTATAATACATACAAGATCAGAGCAAAATATGTGCTACAGGCCATAAGTGCTTTGGATGTCAGGGCAAGAGATGGTAAGAGGTGGCTGGCTATAGTTATTGGGAAACGATAAGTTCACATGTTTGTGTGTATAAGATATAGACCAATAAGCCACCTATAAAATTATTCCATTTCTTTGTCAAAATCTGATGCTGGCTATACCAATGTTGGATCAAATGGATCAACCTGCTGCTTCTGTGCTAGTAGCATGGCAGACAAAATTGAGTTATTGATCTTGAGTAGCAAGGTGTATTTGTCGTAGTAATGGATGCTCTTCTCGCCTTTAACAATCGGTGGTTAGCTAATGATCACACATAGGTTCTGATGACGTTAGGGGATGCTGCTCAAAAAGGGCTGTATTATGTGGCATACCTACTAGCCCTGGAAAGCTAGAACACGGACTCAGTTCCGTATTCTACTTCTTTGTAGCATGCGCTGCACAGGTTTTCAGGTGAATTGCATCATCCATAATCATTACTTACTGCTGTCCAAACTTAGCAAACTCTTTGATGGCAGCTCTACTAGATGGGACTGAGATGGTGAGCATGAACAAAATGATGCTTCTTTTTTCCTAGGATATTCTCCCCTTTTTTGTTATTTAGGTGTCTCTGTAAAGGCATCTGACATAGATCCAGACACAAGGGCACCCCATTAAAGGCTTTGGATACACTAACAGTCACCCTGAAAGCTTCAGATTCCTAATGATGGGAATTGAATGCAGCCACGGAACACACTCGGAAGCCCTCACATTAGGGAAAATGTCCGTGATCTTCAAGCCACATAAGGATGATCTGGAATCCAGCCGCGCCAACCGGCAGCCAGGCACCCATCAACTTGCCCAGATTCTGCACCTGCCGGACAAGCCCAGGCACACCAGCTGCTCCGAGAATAAGCCACACACCTGCATCAGAGTGGCAGACAAAAATATCCTGGAACCCTGTGACCCCCCCACTCCGACACACTCCTACCCGCACGATGTGCATCTAGATCAACATATCTAAATATTCTTATTCACAGGGACCTGACCCTGCGCTCACACGCGCTCACAAACAAAAACACGGAAAACCCATGCTGTGGAATAAAACATCTTGACCCAGGTCAGCAAAGCACATTTATTAAACATTGGTTCTCAGGCTCCGCACAAGACACCTGGAAGAGTGGTTTGCTTTTTGCTGCGCCATGAGCAAACCTGTCCTTCCCTCGCGGGTGCGTCCGTCCCCAGAATGGACAAAGCAGCACGTCGGCTGCCGCCTGGTCCGTCTTTTCAACTCTTCCCTTTCTTTTTTTTCTTTGCCTGAATTCCCGGAGGCCAAGTGGCGCCGGCCGGCCACGTCCGACTCGGATGCCCTCCCCGCCCCGGACGGGCGCGTCGCGGGGCGGGGCCCAGCCGGCCGCCAGGAAATGCCCAGGAGAGGGTGTCACCTGCGCCCGACGGCTTGTTGATTCCCAGGAGCGTTGCCTTCCCGGGTCTGGGCCCCCCACCCCCGCCAGAGGAAAGCCGGATCTCGCTCACCTGTTCCCCCTGGCGCCGTCCCCCGGGCGGCCCTGAGATCCTCCGGGGACCTCGCGCCCCTCAACTCCACACCATGAGCAAGTTGGGCAAGTTCTTTAAAGGGGGAGGCTCTTCCAAGAGCCGAGCTGCTCCCAGCCCCCAGGAAGCCCTGGCCCGACTTCGGGAGACAGAGGAGATGCTGAGCAAGAAGCAAGAGTACCTGGAAAATCGAATCCAGAGAGAGCTCAGCCTGGCCAAGAAGCATGGCACGCAGAATAAACGAGGTAGGCTCGGGCTCTGGCCCCAGGCATGAGCTCTCAGCTTCCTACCTCTGGCCTTCTCCTTGGCGACAGTCTTGTTGGCCCCCACAGCACCTGTCCCCCTGGCCGCCAGGTGTGCTCCCACGGCCTTTATAGGAACTGGTAATGACCCCCCGCCCCCCGCAAGGGCCTGCACTTGGAGAGGGCTGAGCAAGGAGCAATCTTAGATGGCAAAACGGAAGGAGACGTCAAAAATTTCAGTAAACAAGATGAGCGATATTTTTATACGATATTTAAAAAACAAAATTGACACAAAACATCCACCACGAACAAAATATTAATATAGAAAGTGAAGGCAGGATTGGTATTATTGATGCTGTTCTTTTACAGCGGGCTCTTAGGTGTTCTCCACAGCACTTCTTTATTTAAAATTTATTTGGAAATGTGATGTTTTTTGTTCATCATGGATTTTTTTGCATTAATTTTGAGTTTCGACAAATTGCATTAAATATTTGTCTTGATTATTGCTTTTTGGCGTGCCCCCTTACATTTTGGTTGCCTCACTGTATTCCAGCCCTGCTGCTCTCAACTCTAAATATCAACTTCTCTGCTCTGTGTTTGTATTTTGAATCACATATTTTAACTTGCATGTAAATCTCCAGTGAAGTATATTCTAGTATGTTCTGATCTCTCTTTTCCTCAGCTGTTGAAGGCTTTAGTTGGCTGTTGTGCAGCTGCGATATTATACCAAAAAAAAAAAAAAAGAGTCACAATTAAACATTAATTCTATCACTAGCTTTTGCCACACAGAAAGGACTTTGAGTCAGTTATGATTCTTGGTGCTGCTCTTGAACTTTGAACCCTTCATTATTTGCCAGAGTTAATTGGTTTCTTCAGTGTATGGCTCTCTTTATAGAGAATAGATCTAAACAGCACCCATGGCACATATAAAAACCCAGCAAGAAGTTGAAGTGATTTGCTCTTGTAACACAAGGTCATTGGCAGACCCAGAAATAGAAGTGGTAATTCAGAACTCTGCTCACCACCAAACCCTGAACTTGGGCTTCTTTAGTCATATTGAAGCCTTGGGAAGATGTAATTTGCCCTAAATGACCCCAGAATTGTTTAACACAGGGAAAGAATAACATCTTCTGGAGCTGACCTTGGAAATCCTGCCTCTTCCCATAAAAATGTGCCTGATACATTTATGCCCATTTATTGCCAACAACAAAAAGCCAAGTTTCATTTTCCTCTGCTCCTGCGTATAACTTTTGTCCATATTATAGCCTGTTTTAGAGTTAAGTGCTGGTTTCTATTTTTACCTCATGTCTGAAAACGTTTTGGGATGTTATTAAATGACAGTTTCCACGGAGAGAGACTGTGCTATTATGACTTGCCCAAAAGTCATTGGTTGTTCTGTTCTGTTCCTGGGCCCTTCCTCTTCGGTTTAATGGGCATTCTGACATTCGCTTAGTATCTGTCAAAGGTTTTTTTCCCCCTTCTTTTATATTTTGTCATCCATTTGGATATGTATGTGGCTTTATCTACAGTTCCCCGGTAAATATTGGCTTAAAAAATCTGAAAAATTGAACATCTGCTTCTAGGAAGTGGTAGAAATACAGATTTGCTTTCAAGAGACAAGAATGTAATACAATATAAAAATATTCTCAAACTGGCAATGCACTTTATAAAGTGTATTAAGACTTTATAAAGACTCCAAAAACAAATTAAAGATAACACTAATCGAGAACATTAATTTAGGGAGTTCCTGCTGGGGCACAGGGGGTTAAGAATGCAACAGCAGGAGTTCCCATCGTGGCGCAGTCGTTAACGAATCCGACTAGGAACCATGAGGTTGCAGGTTCGATCCCTGGCCTTGCTCAGTGGATTAAGGATCCGGCGTTGCTGTGAGCTGTGGTGTAGGCTGCAGACACGGCTCGGATCCCACGTTACTGTGGCTGTGGCATAAGCCGGTGGCTACAGCTCCTATTAGACCCCTAGCCTGGGAACCTCCATATGCCGCGGGTGTGGCCCTAGATAAGGCAAAAAGACAAAAAAAAAAAAAAAAACCAAAACCAAAAACAAACAAACAAACAAAAAGAATGCAACAGCAGCAGCTCGGGTCACCATGGAAGTGTTGTTTCAGTCCCTGGTCCAGCGCATTGGATGAAAGGATCTGGCATTGCTGCAGTAGGTCACAGCTGCAGCTTGGATTCAGTCCCTGGGCTGCAAACTTCCATATGCAACAGGTATAGCTAGTAAAAACAACAAAACAGAGCAAAATCAATCTAACTTCCTTAAATCAGTGTAGTTACACATGTAAATATCAAGTGCGAATAATCAATTGGTGTTAGAAAAGCCATTTATTTTCCGTCATTTATCTTTGGGAGCTTCATTGATGCTAGCCCAGGTCCGGTTCTTCAGTGGTCCTGGGGGTAGGAAGAGACTGGTTAGGATGGGGCCATTTGTAATCCAAACCATGGAAAGAGTCCAATCATGGACAATGAACTGGAACACTGCCAATATGAACATCTTCCAAATAAACCAAATAACGATATATACACATACTTACTATTTTCCATTAGCTACCAGGAAATATTTTCACACACATCATAAGGTCAAATAGACTTAATATTAAACGGGCCTTGTGCTCTACGATGTCAGTGCTAGAAAGGCTGTAATTTACCTGGATAGCAGAATGACAGTGTCTATGCAGTTCAAGTTTTACTTCTAGAGGTGGTTAGTCAGCTAACACGTGGTCAAGAATACTAGTGGAGTGACCAGCTAGTATCATTTCAGAAAGAGCCGTGCTCCTGGCCAGTACAAATAAATTCTTCCATGATCTATTTCTCTCGACAGAGGTTTTGACATTCAGCATTCTAAATGTGAAAAATGGATTTTATTGATCGAATGAGTAACTTAGCATAAAAATGTTAGAAATGGGACTTCATTGGTGAAATTGTATTTTAGACATGTGGATTGGCTGAAATCGTTTCAAGATACTTCCTTGCTCCCCATTAAGAGATTACTGTGAAAAGTCCTTAATTCAGTGCCCTATAAACATCAGTCTTTGTGATACAACAGTAATTTTTTTAATTTTTATTTTTATTTTTTTTTTGTCTTTTTGCCTTATCTAGAGCCGCACCTGCGGCATATGGAGGTTCCCAGGCTAGGGATCTAACAGGAGCTGTAGCCGCCGGCCTTCGCCACAGCCACAGCAACGCGGGATCCGAGCCGCGTCTGCAACCTACACCACAGCTGACGGCAATGCCGGATCCTTAACCCACTGAGCAAGGCCAGGGATTGAACCCGCAACCGCATGATTCCTAGTTGGATTCATTAACCACTGAGCCACAACGGGAACTCCAGTATTTTTTTTTTTAAAGGGAAATCAGCTTACTAGTAAGTTCTGCAAATTGGCTCAAATTTTGTCTTATGGAATAGCCTGGAATAAATCTACCCCTCCTATCACATGAAGACCTTTCACATATTTGGGGACAGGACAGCAGTCCCCTCCCTGAGTCTCCTGCTCTGCAAGCCCACCTCTGTCACTTCCTCAGTTATTGCTTCCTTGTGCTGAGGTTTGCTCACCGGGGCTGGTCAGTCAGGATGAGTCAAGTAAGGTCCTGAGAGTTAAGTGTCCCTGGCACCCTACATGCCTCGTTGTCCCCTCACCCTAGTGGTGGCCCTGTTGCTTATCATGTCACAGGCAGAGCAAGAAATCCACGTCTGCAACTATGTGTAAAGGGGTGGATCCAGGTTGGAGTTGTAGCCTCAGGCTGTTGGGTCATGGATTTGAAAGGCTGAGACAGAGAGGGAGCCAATTTGATCAAAATCCCTACTCAGTATCATTGCACAGGATTCCGGCGACAACCTGGTGTAGAAACCATTCTTGTCTCTTCACCAGATGTCAGTTTGGTGAAATGAGACCCCGAGGCAGTCTTCCATTTGAATACTCCTGGCTCACTTTGAATCCTGCCCATCGGGGACAAAAAAGGGTGACCTACCAGTTCGCCTCAGCATTGGGATATCTTTGGGCTTTTTACGATAATTGTCACAGAGCTGGATTCTGCCATCTCGGACACTGGGGACCAGGAGTAAGACTGTGTAAAGACAAACCACATTGGTGTCAGCTAGTTGAATGTCAAGTAGTGAGCGCAGAAGCATGGCTTAAGTAATAGGAGACAAGGCACAGACTGGAGACTCGGATGGAAGTTTCCCCTGGGAGATATCGCTTACCTGGTGACCTCCTTTCTTTCTTTTTTCTTTCTTTTTCTTTTTAGGACCACACCTGTGGCATATGGAGGTTCCCAGGCTAGGGGTTGAATGGGAGCTGCAGCTGCGGGCATGCGTCACAGCAACAGGCGACACTGAATCCAGCCGCTTCTGTGACCTATGCTGCAGCTTGCAGTAATGTCAGCAGATCTTTAACCCACTGAGAGAAGCCAGGGATCGAACCTGTGTCCTCATGGATACTGTGTCAGGTTCTTAACCTGCTGAGCCACAGTGGGAACTCCCAGTGACCTTCTTCACCAAGTTTCTCAAAATATGGTCCTCAGATCAGCAGCCTCAGGATTCCCGGAGGATGCTGGTTAAGATGTATACTCACAAGTTTGCCCCCAAAATTCTCATTTAGTAGATTGACTGTAGGGTTCAGAAAACTGAACTTTGAGCAAATAACTTAATGACCCTGAGGCAGTTTGAGTTTATTCAACGGCTGTTAAACCAGAAGGCACTCTCTCCATTCTATTTTCATTCTTTTTTTTTTTTTTTGTCTTTTTGCCTTTATGTAGAGCCGCACCCGCGGCATATGGAGGTTCCCAGGCTAGGGGTCTAACAGGAGCTGTAGCCGCCGGCCTTCGCCACAGCCACAGCAACGCGGGATCCGAGCCACGTCTGCAACCTACACCACAGCTCACGGCAGCGCCAGATCCTTAACCCACTGAGCAAGGCCAGGGATCGACCCCGCAACCTCATGGTTCTTAGTCGGATTCGTTAACCACTAAGCCACGAAGTTTGTGTCTGATTATCCAGTTATTTTGTATGATAGGCTCTCTATTTGGGGACCAGGAGAAAAAATTCCTGGGACCTTGATAACCAATGCTTAGGTCTTAAGACTTCCGTCACCTGTCCCTCTTTTGAAATAAGAGATCAATAGTAATGTAACTGGAGTTCCCGTCGTGGCTTAGTGGTTAACGAATCCGACTAGGAACCATGAGGTTGCGGGTTTGATCCCTGGCCTTGCTCAGTGGGTTAACGATCCGGCGTTGCCGTGAGCTATGGTGTAGGTTGCAGATGCGGCTCGGATCCCGCGTTGCTGTGGCTGCGGCATAAGCCAGTGGCTACAGCTCCGATTAGACCTGGGAACCTCCACATGCCACGGGTGCGGCCCTAAAAGGACAGAAAAAAAAGACCAAAAATAAATAAATAAATAAAATAAAATATATCGAATAAACAGAAGCAAGGACAGAGCCCTGAGACATACCCCTTAGAGACTTAATTCCAGGATCACTTGGCATGACGGCAACACTATTTCGTGTAAGATTCAGCTAAGGCATGATGCTCAGTTTGACAGATCGGCACCCAATGAGTTGTTATTCATCTAGCTATGAATACAACTGACATATCTCTAGCCCATATCACTTTATTTCTCCTTTTCTTTTCCCTAACAATGCCTTAGTATACTGTGTGAATCATATTTCTAAAACAACTATTTTCACACACCTGTGGTTCAAAAATGCTGGTTTATAAACTGATAGTGTGTTAGCTTCATCAGATTTGCCTGGAGAGCTTTTTAAGATGCTACATCCGGAAATGGGGTTTCAGGAGATCTGGGATTAGGTTTAGTACTGTGGTACTCAAAGCTTTCTGGATGATTTTGATAAGTATAAGGTTAGAAGGCCAGTGGGTGGTCCGTGCTTTTTCCTTAGGTCAGCATCCAGAAACCCAAAGGAAAAAAAGCTTACAAGGTTAGTTTGGTATTTTTCATCTTTATGAGCTCACACTGGCTTTTAGTTACCACTGGCTTCTTTTCTAATTCTTCAGAAGCTAGAGTATAGAATGTTTCTGTTTTAGAATCATTCTTTCAAGTATCTGTGGCACAGATTTTGAAAATTTGCTGATGTATTACAGCTACTTTTACAAGAGTAATTGGTACTGTTTCTTGTGTTATGTAACGTTGTATCTACTTTACTTTTTTCCTTAATGAATCTGAAGCAATATTATAAATATTGGAACATTATTTGCTATTATTCTTCATTGAAATTCCACAAAGCTGGAACAGAGCGTCACATTTTGGGAAATGTTTACCTTCGGCAAAAATATAATCTTCCTTAATGTATGCTTTTTTGCAGTTTATTGGATCATCAGCCACAATAAAGTAAAATGAAGTAGAAAAGTTACTATGAACACCGTGTTCATGCCAAAATCATATAATTTATGCAGCTTCAAGAAATAACAGTGGGATATTACTGTGAGCTTGCCCTTAGATGTACTTAATATTACTAGTACATTTCTTTTTTAAATTAACAAAAATGTTTATTATAGCTCATTTAAAATGTTGTCAATTTCTGCTATACAGCAAAGTGATCCAGTTTTATATACATATATATATTTGATATATATATATATATATATATATATGTATATATGTACACATTCTTTTTCTCACATCCTCCATCATGTTCCATCAGAAGTGATTGGATATAGTTCCCAGTGCTTTACAGCAGGATCTCATTGCTTATCCACTCCAGATGCAATCGTTTGCATCTACTAACCCCAAACTTCCAGTCCATCCCTCCCCCCTCCTCCTTGGCAACCACAAGTATGTTCTCTGTTTTGTTTTTTTTGTTTGTTTTTTGTTTTTTTTTTTTTGCTTTTTATGGTCTCACCCATGGCATATGGAGGTTCCCAGGCTACAGGTCGAATTGGAGCTACATCTGCCGGCTTATGCCACAGCCACAGCTACACCAAATCTAAGCTGCATCTGCCACCTCCACCACAACTCACGGCAATGCCAGATCCTTAACCCACTGAGAGAGGCCAAGGATCAAAGCCATAACCTCATGGTTCCCAGTCAGATTTATTTCTGCTGCGCCACTATGGGGACTCACAAAAGTATGTTCTCTATGTCCATGAGTTTGTTTCTTTTCTGTAGGTTCATTTGCGTCATATATTAGATTCCATATATAAGTGATGTCATACGGTATTTGTCTTTCTCTTTCTGGCTTATTTCACTTAGTATGAGAGTTTCTAGTTCCATCTATGTTGTTGCAAATGACCTTATTTTGTTCTTTTTTATGGCTGAGTAGTATTCCATTGTGTATACGTACCATACCTTAATCTGTTCATCTGTTGATGGACATTTAAGTTGTTTCCATGACTTGGCTATTGTGAAGAGTACTGCAAGGAACATAGGGGTGCATGTATCTTTTTGAATGAAAGTTTTGTCCAGATAAATGCCCAGGAGCGGTAGTTCTATAGTTAGTTTTCTGAGGTACCTCCATACTGCCTTGCATAGTGGTTGTATTGATTTACATTCCCACCAACAGTGTAAGAGGTCTCTCTTTTCTCCACACCCTCTCCAGCATTTGTTATTTGTTGTTTATTAATGGTAGCCATTCTGATCAGTGTGAGCTGGTACCTCACTGTAGTTTTGATTTGCATTTCTCTAATAATTAGTGATGTTGAGCACTTTTTCAAGTGCCAGTTGGCCATCTGTATGTATTCTTTGGAGAAATGTCTGTTTAGGTCTTCCTCACATTTTTCAGTTGGGTTGTTTTTTTTTGTTGTTGTTGTTGAGTTATATGAGTCATTTGTATATTTTGGAGATTAAGCCCTTGTTGGTTACATCATTTGCAACTATTTTCTCCCATTCTGTAAGTTGTCTTTTTTTTTTTTTTTATGGTTTCCTTTGCTGTGTAAAAGCTTGTTAAGTTTGTTTAGGTCCCATTGATTTATTTTTGTTTTTATTTCTATTGCCGAGAGACTGACCTAAGAAAACATTTGTATGGTTGGTGTCAGAGAATGTTTTACCTGTGTTCTCTTCTAGGAGTTTTGTTGTGTCTTGTCTTATATTTAAGTCTTCAGGCCATTTTGAGTTTATTTTTGTGCATGGTGTGAGTGTGTGTTCTAGTTTCATTGATTTACATGCTGCTGTCCAGTTTTCCCAGCACCATCTGCAGAAGAGACTGTCTTTTTCCAATTTTATATTGTTGCCTCCTTTGTTGAAAATTAATTGACCATAGGTGTCTGGGTTTATTTCTGGGTTCTCTACTCTGTTCCATTGGTCTGTATGTTTGTTTTTGTACCAGTAGCACTGAAGTCTAGGAGAGTTATGCCTCCTGCTTTTCTTCCTTTTTTTTTTTCTTCCCCTCAGAATTGCTTTGGCAATTCTGGGTCTTCTATGGTTCTTGATTCTTAGGACTACTGATTTCTAATTGGATTTTTCAGTTTCAAGATAACAGCATAAAAAACAACTCAGAACACATGATACTCTAACCTATGGGATATAAGGCAAGGTATCTAACACCGAGTTTTAAAGTTTATGATTCTTTGCTTTGGGGGTTGAGTTTAGAAAAGGCATGAATGAGTAATCTTTCACATTCAATTTTTTTTTTTTTTTTTTTTTGCTTTTTAGGGCCATATCCAAGGCATATGGACGTTCCTAGCCTAGGGGCTGAATTGGAGCTGCAGCTGCTGGCCTACACCACAGCCACAATTGCAACGCTGGATCCCTGACCCACTGAGTGAGGCCAGGGATTGAACCCGCATCCTCATGGATATTAGTCAGATTTGTTTCCACTGCACCACAGCAGCAACTCCTCACATTTGGTTTTTGTAATATGCTTAAGTATACATGAATCTGTTTGTGCTTTTAAGGGACAAAATTATCACAGATACTTAAAAATAAACAAATGTAGGAGTTCTCTGGTCATTCAGTGGGTTAAGGATCTGATGTTGTCACTGCTGTGGCTCGGCTCACTGTGGTGGCAAGGATTTGATTCTTGGCCCAGGAAATTCCAAATGCCCTGGGTGTGGCCAAAAAAAAAAAATAGGTAGATAATATTGAAGATTTATTTTTTAAGATCACTCTCTCAATCCTCTGCCTTAGTAAACTGTAGCCAGAACTTCTAGCACATACTGGTAATTTTTGTTTCTCCTCCTTTTCCTGACTATGATTTGATAGAAGTTTTAACACATACATGATTGGCTCAAAAGTTCGCAGAAGGTGAAGGACGAACGAAAAAAAAAAAAGAGTCCAGAATAAATATACAGTAAATAGAAAGCCGTTTCCTGAGTAACTGACTTTACAATACCAGAGATTATAATTAGCTACCTCAAATAACTGATGCTAATAGAGTATTACTTATTGGAAATATTTAGGATTTAGTTTATATGGTTATGCTTTTAAATGGTAAGAGCTGTTAAACCTGCAGCTCTCTCAGTCCACTGCTATGCCCTTTTCCCAGGTATTTCTCTCTTGCAGGTATTTTCAGTAAGAAGATGGGGAGCAGCTAAGGGCCCCCACCCATCATCTGCTCTGTACAACCTGTCAGCTCTTCCTCAACAGAGCAATCTAGTGATTTAAATACCAACAGTGTAATTGGTCCCCTCAAACAAACCAAACCCCAAAAAGCAAGCAAATAGGAATGGAAAACTATAGGAAAGGAAAAGTTGATTGTTCTCTGTTGGGAATTCTTGCATTAGAAATTAAGTACTTTAGGAGTTCCCGTCGTGGCTCAGTGGTTAACGAATCCGACTAAGAACCATGAGGTTGTGGGATGGATCCCTGGCCTTGCTCAGTGGGTTAAGGATATGGTGTTGCCATGAGCTGTGGTGAAGGTTGCAGACAAGGCTCAGATCTGGCGTTGCTGTGGCTGTGGTGTAGGCTGGCAGCTACAGCTCCTATTAGACCCCTAGCCTGGGAACCTCCATATGTCATGGGTGTGGCCCTAGAAAAGACAAAAAAAAAAAAAGGGAAATTAAGTACTTTATTTAAAGGTTAAAATTTAACGTCAACCATTGAGCTTAAATGCATAAAGTTAACACTTTGACATTTGGCTTACGTGTAAAGTTAGAGAAACTGTGCAACTAAATATTTGACAAGCACTTTAAACATTTCATTCTGTATTTGAACATGCATTTCTAGTGAATCTTTTTGGTTCTTTCACACATTGTGATATGCTGCACGGTCGTGCTGTGTGTGTCTTCTTCCCTGGAGCATGGACATTGTTCTGTAGGCCTTTTGCCAGGAGAAGTGCTATTTATATCACCAGTTCTTTGCAGATATTTCACTCATGTAAAGTGAAAGTCAGTATAATCTTGGAGTTTGAACAGAGCTATTATCCTAACTCAAATCTTCTACTGCATTAACTGCAGCAAGAAAAAGAAGTTATGGTTATATTAAGCCAATTTATACATATTTCAAAGATCCCGTACACAGGAAGCTATGGTTTATCACTTTTGAGCAATTTGACAACTTTTCCATTTTTTTATGTCTTTTTAGGGCCACACCTTTCAAGGGCAAATTGGAGGTTCCCAGACTAGGGGTCAAATCGGAGCTCTAGCTACTGGCCTACACCACAGCTGCAGCAACATCAGATCCGAGCCACATCTGCCACCTATACTACAGCTCACAGCAACATGGAATCCTTTACCCACTGAGCGAGGTTGGGGTTCAAACCTACGTCCTCACGGTTGCTAGTCAGATTCATTTCTGCCAAGCCAGGATGGGAACTTTGACAACTTTTATTCATGTAAATCACATATATATATTATGTATGTTATTTATGTATGTTATATATATACACATATATAATTTATATATGTATATGTGTGTGTGTGTGTGTGTATATATATTTATATATATATATAAATTTATGGCCACACTCATGGCATATGGAAGTTCCTGGGCTAAGGATTGAATCCAAGCTTCAGATACAACCTATGCTACAGCTGTGGCAATGCCAGATCCTTAACCCACTGGGCTGGGCTGGGGATTGAACCCGCACCTCTGCAACAACCTGAGCCACTGCGGTTAGATTCTTAACCCATGGTGCCATAGCGGAAACTCCTCATGTAAACTATATTTATTGAGTGTTGTTCTCTCACATTTGAAAAACTGAAGAATCGTATGTAGAGTTCATCACCAATTTCAAGGTAAACCAGTCCTTAAAGAATTTAAAATAGTAATTGTCACCTTGCCTTGAGGATTGGAGCTATGTGTTCCTCAAGATTTGTTGATCTTAAGATCTTCAGGAAATAATCAGAGACTCAGAATCGGTGGGAACTGAAGGGAGCTCTAGGGAGAAAGTTTGTTGGTTTTCAGAAGCACCTGCAAGCCACATGCACAGAAGTAGGAAATATTAGTGCATCATATGAATGAGGAATACTGATTTACAAGAAGAAAATAGACCCATATTACACACACATGTATACACATAATGCGTATATACATATACACATATATGTACTTGCATACAGATGTACACACACATATAATATATATACATGTATTTATATATACACACATACACAAACATATACACACTATACAAAATCACATCCATAGGTACTATGTCTGCCCTACAGGATGAAGCAGAATCAGCTGTTTCTGAGTTTTTCTTTTTTTTTTGTCTTTTTGCCTTTATGTAGAGCCGCACCTGTGGCATGTGGAGGTTCCCAGGCTAGAGGTCTAACAGGAGCTGTAGCCGCTGGCCTTCACCACAGCCACAGCCACGCCAGATCCAAGCCGTGTCTGCAACCTACACCACAGCTCATGGCAATGCCGGATCCTTAACCTACTGAGCAAGGCCAGGGATCGAACCCGCAACCTCATGGTTCCTAGTCGGATTCGTTAACCACTGAGCCACAACGGGAACTCTGAGTTTTTGTTTTTTAAATTTATTTTTTATTGAAGTGTAGTTGATTTACATTGTTGCATTAATTTCTGCTATAGTGCAGAGTGCCTCAGTCATCCACATATATACCTTCTCTTCCATTATGGTTTATCCCAGGGTATTGAATATTGTTCCCTATGCTATACAGTAGGACTTTGGCGTGTATCCATTCTTTATTTAATAGTAACCCCAAACTCTCAGTCCATCTCTCCCACCCCTCCTCCCCCTTGGCAACTACAAGTCTGTTCTCTATATCTCTGGGTCTGTTTCTATTTCATAGATGGGTTCATTTGTGCCGTATTTTAGATTCCACATGTAGGCGATATCATACAGTATTTGTCTTTCTCTTTCTGACTTACTTCACTTAGTATGAGAATCTCTGGTTGCATCCACATGGCTGCAAATGGCATTATTTCATTCTTTTTTATGGCTGAGTAGTATTTCATTGCATACGTTACCACATCTTCCTTAACCATTCATCTGTTGATGGACATTTAGGTTGTTTCCAAGTCTTGGCTATTGCGAATAGTGCTTCTATGAATATAGGGGTGCATGTATCTTTTTGAGTTAGAGTTTTATCTGGATATATGCCCATGAGTGGGACTGTTGGATCATATAGCGATTCTATTTTTAGTGTTCTGAAGACCTTCCATACTATTTGCAATAGTGGCTACACTGATTTATATTCCCACCAACAGTGTATCAGGATTCCGTTTTCTCCACACCATCTCCAGTATTTGTTGTTTGTAGACTTTTCAATGGTGATCACTCTGACCAGTGTGAGGTGGTATCTCATTGTAGTTTTGATTTGTAATAATCATCAGTATTCAACACTTTCTCACGAGCCAGTATGTCTTCTTTGGAGAATGTTTATTTAGGTCGGTTTCTGAGTTTGTCTGTTTAATGTTTGCTGGGTTTGGAGTTTCTGTCATGGCTCAGTAGTAACAAACTCAACTAGTATCCATGAGGTTGCAGTTTTGATCCCTGAACCCTCTCAGTGGATTAGGATCCAGAGTTGCTATGGGCTGTAGTGTAGGTCACAGACCTGCTTGGATCCCATGTTTCTATAGTGTAGGCTGGTGTCTGTAGCTCCGATTTGACTCCTAGCCTAGGAATTACCATATGTTTCAGGCGCGACCCTAAAAAGCGCTCCCCCCCAAAATTTGCTGGTTTCATATTCATGCTGTTTTCCCTATATTCTAGGCACAGTAGTTGCCACTTTGTGCAGTTACTAATAATACTAGCGGTGAGTAGAAAACTCATTCATTCAATTGGTTATGTGTTCTGCCTGGTCAAACACTTAATTGGGTTTTTATGAAGAATATCAAGCAGATTTTAATTAATGCATTGGTATATTGTTCCAGTAACAAGTTAATTCTGCCTGCCTGGAAATTGACCTTGGGGGTAATTAATTATTTAAAAAATTAAGAATTTAAGTTTAGGAGTTCGCTTTATGTTTCAGCGGTTAACGGACTCGACTAGGATCCATGAGGATGCAGGTTCGATCCCTGGCCTCGCTCAGTGGGTTAAGGATCTCGCATTGCCGTGAGCTGTGGGATAGGTTGCATTCGTGGCTCGGATTCCACCTTGCTGTGGCTGTGGTGTAGGCCAGCGGTTACAGCTCAGATTCGACGCCTAGCCTGGGAACCTCCATATGCCGCGGGTGTGGCCCTGAAAAGCCAAAAAAAAAAATATATATATATATATATATATATATGTGTGTGTGTGTGTGTGTGTGTGTGTGTGTGTATATATATATATATATATATATATATATTCAATGGATATTTAAAATGTCTTTTATGCAAGCATTTCTTCCTTTTTTGAGAGCTCAAGCCCTTAACTCTCTTGGGACACTCCCTTCCCCTCTGAGATTTATCTCCTCTAATAGTCTCTTAGGGGACATCCTGGCGATAAGAACTGACTCATCTCCATAAGTAACTGTGAGCTTTTTAGGATAGGGAGAGAAACATCATTTTCTGTGGGAAAATAACTTGTGTTTTGCTTATCTCTTGCTCTCTTTCTGCAGATGGGTGAGGCCACGTCTTTGTAATCTTTTATACTTTATAATATTAATCAGTTACTCTTTCTCTCTCTCTCTCTCTCTTTTTTTTTTTTTTTTACACAAATTCAGTCCAACATTGCTGGCTTACTAACAGCAATATTTCTCTCCCAAATGCCCTTCCTTCTGAATATATCTCTTATTTCCTTTTCTCCCGTCTCAGTCCTTTTTGCTGTTTTCTCAGGCATCTGCTTTGCCATTTATAATCCCCTCCATCATTGCTCTGGTTTCGTCTTCTTTTAGCTTGCTATTTACCCTTTTTATGACATTTAATATTAGTAAGACCTCTGGAAATACGAATCTTATAAGCAGTTCCAGCTCACGTGACAAACTGGCATGCTTTGCTCAGGTTTCTGCTATATCTCAGCCAGAAACTTTGCAGAGTTAGCAAGAGGTTTGCAGGAGGGGAGAGGGTCGGGCTAGAAGGGATTCTTTCTGTTTTTTTTCTTTTTGACTGCCCCATGACATATGGAGTTCCCAGGCCAGGGATCGGATCCAAGCTGCAGCCTTGGCAATGCTGGATGATTCTTAACCCACTGTCCGGGCCGGGGATTGAACCTGCATCCCAGCACCAGAGATGTCACAGATCTCGTTGTACCACAGGGGGAACTCCTAGAAGCAATTTTTGTGATGGCTTGTATCATTCATGTTCCTTACTGAGCAGTGCGTTGAAGCATCTGTGTAGACAGTCACTCTGGCTTCATCTATGTCACCTCCTCTGTGAGGCCACTCTTCATCCTCTGGAGAGAGCCTATATGTTTCTCTGTGTATGTCCTCTCCTTGTACCTGTCCTTTATTAATCTCTCTGTCTCCTCTACTACTTGAAGTGAAGTGAGTGCCTTATAGGTGTTATCATCCATGGGCACAGCTCTGATAAGATGGCAGGTGCTTAATACATGCTTGTTCAATGTTGAATGAATGATGGTACGCCCCTTTTATATATTGCCTCCTCGGAGACTCTAGCCTTATTTCTTTGTCCCCGCAGTGCCTAAAATAGTACCAGGCACGTGGTAGACCTACTTGTGGAATGACTGAAATGGATGGGTGAAGGATTTTTTTTTTTTTTAAATGAAGAAGGCCGAGAGTTCCCTGGTGGCTCAGTGCGTTAAAGATCTGATGTTGTCCCTGCTGTGACGCAGATTCGATTCCTGGCCCTGGGGACGTACGTCCTCATGCCATGGATGTGGCCCAAAAAATAAAAAAAATAAATAAAAACGAAGAAGCCCATGGAAAATTCATCACGGCCTGGCCCTGGACAAATGCACCTTAGAATTTTCTACATTTCCCCAGCTGTTTTTAGTTTAAGCTGTGAATAGGTCTTTGTTCCACTTATGGAATGCTTGTGATGATGCTTACGCAGCTTGTGTTCTAGGAGAATTGTAACAAGGTGCCGTGACCAGAAAGTATGGTTTAGTTGATGAAGTGATTTGTAGGTGAGTAAGAATGGGGCCTCCATTCAAGTTTCTCGGTAAAACAACATGGTTATAAGACTTCCCAGTTAAAAGCAAAAGAGGACATACCAGTGGTAAATGACATGTCACTTCAGTATTCCCTGACAACTCTTTCGAGCCTTCATCTTTGAGGCCTTCTCTAGAGATCACCCATTCCTGGGAGAGAAAGAAGCCCTTGTAAGGCAGTTTCATATTTCATGAACAGGTTTGTCTGTAGTCACTGGATATGATGATTCCTAAAATCTTCTTCCATTTTTGTTTTGCCATCTAATGGATTAACAACGCACACATTTATGCCCTTTGAACAAAGAACAACAAATAGACCTTTGCAACTAAGATGCCCTATATATTATCTGAGCGATGAAACTGCCATTCTTTCCTGCTGTTTAGAGTTATTTTTCATAGATGACTGAAAGCCTTCTGCCGCTGGCAACGTGGTAAAATTGCATAGGGCTAGTTGAATATTTTTTTTTCTTTTTAGGGCATAAGGAAGTTTCCGGGCTAGGGGTCAAATCAGATCTACAACTGCCAGCCACAGCCACAGCGACACCAGATCCAAGCTGCATCTGTGAGTTCTGCTGCAGCTTGAGGCGACACTGGATCCTTAACCTACTTAGCAAGGCCAGGGATCAAATCCATATCCTCATGTATACTAGTCGGCTTCTTAGCCTGCAGAGCCAAAATGGGAACTCTTTTATTTTTCTTTTTAGGGCTGCACCTGAGGCATATGGAGGTTCCCAGGCTAGGGGTCAAATCAGAGCTGCACCTGCTGGCCTGCGCCACAGTCACAGCAACGCTAGATCCGAGCTACGTCTGTGAACACACCGTGGCTTGTGGCAATGTGGGATCCTTAAGTCACTGAGCGAGGCCAGGGACTGAACCCATATTGTCACATGTACTAAGTTGAGTTCGTAAACCTGCTGAGCCACAGTGAGAACTGCAGGGCTAGCTGCATTTTGGTTCAAGTGGGTGGTTCTTAAATTTCGGTCCCAATCCTCAAGGGGCTGTGTAGTTAGGGCTTTTCGTGTATCTCTCAGCAATGGTTATGTAAAGAGCATTGTCCTGCAGTTCCTTTGCTGAAGGAACATCACAGCTATACAAGGAGACAAAAGCTCTGGAAGTTTCTCCCCCACCAAGGAATACAGTAGATTCCTTTGTTTTAGAAAGAATGTTTTCCAGGTTTCATCAGCTGCCTAAAAGCACACATAGGAGCTTGGAAGATTGAATTGCACCTTCTACACAGGTTAAATTACATGGGTCTAAAAAAGTCCTTCTTGGCCCAATCAGGAGCAATGCTTGATTCGCCACATTTGTTGCGTGTCTTGGAAAAAAAAAAATGCAGCTGTTTATTTTCTAAATTGGTTCTTTGAAAACAAAGCCTGTCCATCTCCTGGTGGGCCCACAGCATCATCATTTCATGTGGGAAATAGCTCACAGGATACTGGTCACGTACCCTTCTTAGATCCTTGTAACAGAAGCCTCTTGTCTTAGGGTTTGGGAGAAGATTCCTGTGCCAGGCAGAAGCCACGAGGAGTGTCGGGTGACCTGGGGCCGGATGCAGCCATGCAGAAATCACTAGTTTTGCTCACACACG
Source organism: Catagonus wagneri (assembly GCA_004024745.2). Classification (NCBI taxonomy): domain Eukaryota; kingdom Metazoa; phylum Chordata; class Mammalia; order Artiodactyla; family Tayassuidae; genus Catagonus; species Catagonus wagneri. Next base: position 2,631,733 of record PVHT021183585.1, read on the forward strand.
ATTTCTTTGAAAGATGCAACTCAGCTTTGAAATTTGAAAGATTTGGGATGCGAATCCAGATCTCTCACTTCTTTTGAACGTGTGGAGGGCCGGGTGTGCAGTCTGCACGGCAGCCGCGGACTGGAGGCCCGAAGTGTTACTTCCATGAAATCAGGCTTAACCTCTTCTGGTTGTCAGAGCTCCCACTTCTTCCAGTTGAACCTTTGATATCGGAGCCAGTGTCTACTGCCATCTATCATTACTCTTGCACTATGTTTTTCTGTTATAATAAAGAAACATTTCTCCACTTTCTCGCAGGTGAGAAAACAAAGAAGGCCTTTACCCCAAGCTCTCTCCCTCTCTCCTTCACTTTTTAATTAAGGTAGAGTCGATTTAGAAGGTTGTGTCAATTTGTGCTGTACAGTAAAGTGACTCAGTCATATATATATATATGACATGTATATGAATAAAAAAAAATAATATATATAATAAACAATATACTTTTATATATTTATAAATATATAATAAATAGTATATAACAAAATATAATAATAAATATATGTGACCTATATATGAATAAAATAAAAAATAAAATAATAAATAAAATAAAAGAATACACATATATTCTCTTTTAAAAATACTATTTTCCATCACGGTCTTTCCCAGGAGATTGGTTGGCTATCGTTCCCTGTGCTATACAGTAGGATCTTGTTGTTAATCCATTCTAAATGTAATTGTTTACATCTGCTAACCCCAAACTCCCAGTCCATCCCACCCCCATGCTTGGCAACCACAAGGCTCTTCTCTATGTCTGTGATTCTGTTTCTGTTTTGTAGATAGGTTCATTTGTATTATGTTTTAGATTCCACATATAAGTGATATCATATGATATTTTTCCTTCTCTTTCTGATGTAACCCTACCAAGTATGATCATCTCTAGTTGTATCCACGTTGCTGCAAATGGCATTATTACATTCTTTTTTATGGCTGAGTAGTATTCCATTGTATAGCTGTACTACATCATCTTAATCCCTTTATCTGTTGATAGACATTTAAGTTGTTTCTATGTCTTGGCTGTTGTGACTAGTGCTGCTATGAACATAGGGGTGCATACATCTTTTTGCATTATAATTTTGTCTGGATATACGCTCAGAAGTGGGATTGCTGGATCATATGGTAGTTCTATTATTTAGTTTTCTGAGGAACCTCTATACTGTTTTCCATGGTAGTTGTGCCAGTTTACATTCCCACCAATTTTTCTTCTCTTACTTTGATTACCTACTGGCTCCTTTAGAGTTTAGGATCCTGATTTAGGCCAGTGTGTGGATTGTGGTATGGGACTATAGTGTAAGTTGAGATCTCAAATCTTGGTGAATGTTCAAATTTCTTTCAACTGTTTTGAAGGGGAGAAAACATATGTTAACATAGGCATACAAAATCGTGCCCAAACCAAAACTTATTATTATTAATAAAAAAAAGTGGGCAAGGTTGGATGTTGTATCATGTGGCTCCCACACTATGTTTCTAAAATCTTGTGAAGGAGATGATGATGATTGTGATAATGGTCTGAAGATTTCTAATACTTAGCAATCACTCACTGTGGGCCAGGCACTACGCTAAATACATATGTTATTTCATTTTAATCTTCAGCAACTGAATGAGTTATATCTCATTTTCCAATAAGTAACTCTGTCAGGCACACAGCAGTGGATAGATGGAGCCTAGGTTTGCAAGTTGGCTAACTGACTCCAGAATACAATCCTCCATCCTCATCTTCTAGGTGTTATTGTTGCTGTTACTATTATTATTCAAGTGAGGATGCATCATTTAAGAAGCTCATATACCAAGGTTATCACACACAGTTTTTAACTGGTGGCGGTAGGATTAAAATACAGATCTAGAAACGCCAAGATCTCATCGTTTATACCAAATTTCATTTCTCCATTTTCAGAAAGTAATCTAAAATTATTTCTTACTAGGAAATGGGGTGTTTTTTTTTTTTAATGAAAACGTGTTTTAAAGCTCTCAACAGCAAAGAGGATGCTTTGGGGTCAATGGGAATCAGGTTCCAAATAAGCGTAGACACTGAACCAGCCTGACAAGCCTGGGAGGAGTTGTACTTTGGACACTGCACTTCTGGGCATAGTGGGTGGAGATGTGTATTTGGAGTTTAGCTTCTTAGGATATTCTGCTGAATAGTATTATGTACTGCATTGAAATGCAGAACTGTTTTTATAATATTATGTTCCTGTTATGGTGAGTTATGGTAAAAAAAAAAAAAGACAACAGATAACTTTTTGCTCAAGGGTCTCAGAAAAAGGTATACATTAATGAATGTCATATAAGTCACTGTTATCAGAATAATACCCAATTTCTCAGTCTCTACTGTGATCGCTAATTCTTGAAACAGTCACCCAGCCTCAGGGGGATTACATTCCTATCTCCAGAAGAGCACACTGAAGCTCGGAGAAGGAAAGTGACTTACCCAAGAATACACATCTATAAAGCCGTGGAAGAAAATTTCACACTCTGGTCTTGAAGGCCATACTCCTTTCAATGTATTATGTTGTCACTGTGCACAAATTATCAGATTAATTCATTTAGTATTCATTAATCTTATATCAAATGGGCCAATAATAGTATCTACTCTTGGCATTTTTGTGAGAATTGGTAGTATAAACCACATAAAGCGCTTAATACCAAACTGGCATATAGCAAATGCTCAATAAATGTTGGTTTTTGTTATGGATTTTATTGGCCATGTGCCAGGTACTGGGCCAGGTTCTGGGGAAGCAGATGAATAGGTAGCTATATCTTTCCACAAAGGGCTTATACTTAGTGTAAGGAGATGGAGTAAAACAGATTTTCAAAAATTATGATCTAGTGTGATAAATGCAGCAGTAGATATAAGTCCACAGACCAAGTGATAAAGCAGAGGGCTGGTCGGCCATTTCTCTGCCTGGGAGAAAACCCTCATAGTTCTGGTCATTAATGTGATGTTGTGTGTTATTACAGAAAGTCCTTTTGCCAGACAACTCTTTTTTATTTATTTTTATTTTTTAGTTCTTTCCTAAAAGACAAATTAAACCAGTGAAAACTGTTCTTTCGGGAGTTCTCTTGTGGCACAGCTGGTTAAGGGATCAAGCACTGTCACTCAGTGGCTTGAACTGATGCTGTGGCCTGTGTTTGATCCCTGGCCTGGGAATGTCCACATGCAACAGGTGCAGCCCCCCTCCCCAAAAAAGCCAAAACTGTTCTTTATTTTTATTTATTTACGTATTTATTTATTTTTGTTAAAGTATAGTTGATTTATAATGTGCCAATTTCTGCTGTGCAGCAAAGTGACTAAATTATATATATGTGTGTATATATATATATTTATATATCCTTTTAAAATTATTATTTTCAGAGTTCCCTTCGTGGCTCAGTGGTTAATGAATCCGACTAAGAACCATGAGGTTGTGGGTTCGATCCCTGGCCTCACTCAGTGGGTTAAGGATCCGGCGTTGCCGTGAGCTGTGGCGTAGGTTGCAGACGTGGCTCGGATCCCGCGTTGCTGTGGCTGTGACGAAGGCCAGCGGCTACAGCTCCTGTTAGACCCCTAGCCTGGGAACCTCCATATGCCACGGGTGTGGCTCTAGATAAAGGCAAAAATACAAAAAAAATAAATAAATAAAATTATTATTTTCCATCATGGCCTATTCCAGGAGACTGGATACAGTTCCCTGTGCTATACAGTAAGATCTTGTTGTTTATCCGCTCTAAATGTACTAGTTTGCATCTGCTAACAGACCTGAGGTTGCCAAAGGAGAGGGAGGAGGGAGTGGGTTGGACTGGGAGTCTGGGGTTAGCAGATGAATGCTGTTCTTTAAATAAAGCATAAGTGCTCTTCAGCAGGGACTTACATTGTGGTGTTGCACCTGCAGAGGGAAACGGAGCAGAGCTAAGATGACCTTGGAACTTTACAGTGGGCAGAGTGGGGCGGGGAACAGAAGTTACCACTCATGAGGGAAATACAGAAAAATGATCCACACCTAAAAAAGGCTTTCTTTGTCATCTGTAGGAATCCCCAGCCTACTTCCTCCCTACCCAGGGAAGGAAGACTGCCTGTTGGCAGGCCCCATCCACTTCTACAGAGCTTTGGGCAGCCTTCTCATTCAAGAGATAACTTCATGGAAACACATTTAATGAGAAGAGGCACAGCCACTAACTATTCTAGTCTTTCATTTATAAATATGAAGCTACAGTAAAAGATCCAAAGAATTTTGAGGAAAGGCAATTGTATGCCAGAAAAAGATCAAGATAAGCAAGCGACTGGACCCAAGAAGAGAGTGATAATGTAGGAAAGAAAATAGGTTATAAACAGAACTTGTATTTGTATCTTCAGGGAGATCAAGAGTCTATTGCATTATAAGACAAGAATGGGCTGCCATAAAAAACAAGCAACTCGAAAATAAGAAAAAGTTCTTAGCAATTAAAAGTATAACTTAAAAAAGATGTTAAAATGTTGAAAAGTAGAATAAATATAGCTGAAGACTAAATTAGTAACCTGGAATATAAAGTTAAGGAATTCTCCCAGAACATAAAAGAGAAAGAGGGATAAAGTAATGCATTGGAGGACAGAGCCAAGGAATCCAATATCCATTCCAACGGGGATTTCAAAACAGGAAAAAAAGAGAATGGTTTGGGGGGAGTGTGGATAATAATATAAAAATAAGTAGTGATTTCAGAAGAAAGTAAACAATAATAATAGGGAGGAAAGAAAGAATAAATAAACTGAAGAATGTGATTTCTCCAAGCTGTGGGAAGACAATTCTTCAGAATGAAAATACTCAGTGAGGGTTTCCCACTGTGGCACAGTGGTTAATAATCCAGCTTGTCTCTTGCGATGCACTAGTTCAATCCCCTGTCCTGTAAAGTGGGTTAAGGATCCAATGTTCCTGCAGCTGTGGTTTGGAATCAATCCCTGGCCTGGGAACTTCCATATGCCTTGGGTATAGCCATTAAAAAAAGAAAAGAAAGGAAAAGAAAAGTTGGAGACTATGTGAATGGTTAAGTACAGCTTCATATATTAAACAGTCAAGTATATGTTTTCTGTAATAGGCACATTAAAAAAAGCAAAAAAAAAATCCAATTCTGAAATAAAGATTCATGTAAAACTATTACAGGCAAATCTTAACAAAAAGAAGGAAAGGTGAAATATGAATTTAATATAAAACCAAATGGAATTTAAGGGTAAAAGGATTAAATGGGCAGCAAATAATATTTATTTATTCATCACCCATACAATACAGTAAGAAAGTATGGTGGTTATGAGTCCTTCTGCACCAGACAAAAAAAGCAGTGGAATAAATAAACTTAATCGGCTGGAATTTCAAGAAGAAATTGACCAAAAGAGTTTAACAAGAAGCTTCTCTCAGAAATCTGTTGCAATAACTTACAAATTTTACTCTGAAACTGTAAAACTATTTGAGTTCTTTTGCTATTCCATTTAATTATCTTTTTGTTTGCATTCTGCTGCTGCTCTTTTCCTGCACTCTCAGGTATCAAGACATATTTTAGGGCCTTTTTTTTTTTTTTTTTGGTCTTTTTAGGGCACCTGTGGCATATGGAAGTTCCCAGGCTAGGGGCTGAATCAGAGCTACAGCTGCCAGCCTGCATTACAGTCAGAGCAATATGGGACCTGAGCAGCATCTGTGACCTACACCATAGCTCATGGCAACGCCATATCCTTAACCCACTAGCAAGGCCAGGGATCAAACCCCCATGCTTATGGATACTAGTCAGATTTGCTTCCGCTGAGCCACAAGGGGAACTCCCAGGCCTGCCTTTTTTTTGAGTGCCTTCCAAAGTGCCGTAGTTGAAAGGACGCTGTCTTGATATAGCCAACAATAATAAAACTTATTACAAAAAAAGGACTCTATCAGTTTTGTAATTTCTGAAAGAATTCTGAAAGGTAAGTTTATTTTGCTAAGTCCTCATGGGAGGTTATTTGGATATCATTTTTCTGAAGGCTGTAGTCTTCCCTCACCAGTATGCCATCTAATCCTTGAGTATGACTCTAAAGTGTTGATTTCATGGACACTTATGAGTAGTTGTAACCTTACTGGTCGTCTCATAATCACTTCAGACTAAGACAAGCAGCTTGACATCCTAGGTTTTGGATTGTCGCTCATTGACTACCTTCAAGTAAGTCACGTAACTTCTCTGGGTCTCTATGAACTTGTCTTTGAGAAGAGAAATGGGGCTAGAACAGGCACAGTCATTACGGTTCTTTCTTCCTCTCGAGTTTTATTTTTCTGTTACACGATATTTACTTTTATTTTCATCCATTCTTTCTCTAAAGTCCAGTATTTACAGAAACATTTCTGTGATATATTTTATGAAATATCAAATTTTGAGTTTTCATCCTCTGACACTTGGCAGATCTTTGGAAGAAAAATAGAAGGTTTCAAAACCAAATTTACCAGTTACCAAAGGGAAAACCTTGGGGGAGGGATAGATTGGGAGGTTGAGATTGGCGTGTACCCACTATATACAAAATCAGTCAGTCACAGGAACTTATTATATAGCTTGGGGAAATCTATTCAGTACTCTCTGATAACCAATATGGGGAAAGAATCTGAAAAAGAATGAGTGTGTTTGAGTGTGTGTGTGTGTGTGTGGTTGATTCACTTTACTGTACCTCTGAAACTGACACAACATTGAAAGTCAGCCATACTCCAATAAAATTTATTAAAAAAAAAAAGACAGAGAGAGAGTGATAATTGCTGGAATCCATTGAAAGGATAGATGTCACCCTTAGGTTTCTCAGCTTTATTTGGTGTCCTCTTTGTCTGCAGGTGTCAACAAGGCCGAATCCATGGTTGATGCTGAGTAAATGTCTCTTGATTGACTGGGCTCTCTCCTTATGTCTGTGGCTTCTCTCCCTTATTTAGCTGCTTTGCAGGCACTAAAGAGAAAGAAGAGGTTTGAGAAGCAGCTCACTCAGATTGATGGCACACTTTCCACCATTGAGTTCCAGAGAGAAGCCTTGGAAAATTCGCACACCAACACTGAGGTGTTAAAGAACATGGGCATGGCGGCAAAAGCCATGAAAGCGGTTCATGAAAACATGTGAGTGACTGTGGGCTCCCTCTGAGTCGTAAATTCCCTTAATGCTGGGATGAGCCTTTGAAACTGTGTGACGGTTTGGGCAGGAATGGCCGTACTTTATTTGAGACTCTTTGACATGTTGGAAAGGGATGCTTCCATAGAGAAAGACCGGAAGTTATAGTGGCAAAAAAAAAAGAAAAGACCATGGAACAATAAAGGACATTGGTTTTGCCCTGAAGGTTTCCCAGCAGCATCACTATTGTCTGACACTCCACCTGCAATTATTTTCATCTTACAATTTTTAAAACGCTTAAATGTTAACATCTGTGAGTGTGTTAGGACTATACAATAGCGGTTGTCAGACTTTGGAAGGGGACTCAAAAATTAGTACTGGAGATGAGTTCCCATTGTGGCGCAGTGGTAACGAGCCCTACTAGTATCCATGAGGATGCGGGTTCGATCCCTGGCCTCGCTCGGGGTGGGGGGGGGGTGTTTAAGGATCCAGTGTTGCTGTGGCTGTGGTGTAGGCTGGCAGCTGCAGCTCTGATTCAACCCCCAGCCTGGGAACCCACCCCCTAAAAAAAGAGAAAAAAAAATCACTGCTAAAGAGAACCCACATGCTCGAACGCCTTCAAGAAGGGTAGGGCTCGAGACTTTTTATTAGATACTAATCTGAGAATCACTGATATACGATAATAGTTACTTGTATTGTTTTGGGGTCAGAGTTTCTGGGTTATAATCCCAGAACCTGCCAGCTGTCCTTGGGCACGTTGCTTTGCCTCTCCCTGATTCAGTTTCCTTGTCTGTAAACTGGAGGTAATAATTGCACTTACCGCCTGTGTTTATTGGAAGATTCAATGTGATTTGAGATATATGTATATATGTGCATAGCACAGTCCCTGGTACAAAGTAAGCACTCAGTAATCAATAGTCATAGCAATAGCAGGGCTGTGATAATTTGCTTTATAGTTACACTGAGGATCAATGCTTGGAACCTAATCCTTTCTTGACCTGAAATAGGATAGTGAAGATTGGGCCAAAGGTGCCCAAGACCAGTGGTTGTCTCAGGGATGTAGAGAAGTTTCCACGGATGGGAAAAGGTGGACGAGGGAGAGGCTGGGCTTAGTGATGACATGTTTTGCTTCTTGCCTTGATAATGAATTGACAACCAGCCATTATTTTGGCAGGTTCGGAGAAATCATTCCAATCATTATCAGAGTCATGGTCTTGGATCAGTGCTGCAAGCTGGGTGCCAAAAGAGATTATAAAATCATAACCTTTCTCTCTGGGTAGTTTGGCAGCAGCTTCCCTGGGTGTTCTTTTTGAGAAAAATTCACTCCCAGGCCCAGACTTAACCTGAACCTTTATCACTTGATTCTTTATAATTAATCCTTGTGTATTTTTTTATAAACATAAAAATTGGAAATAAGGGGTGGTAGGAAGAGGGTAAAAGTTTCCTTTTTGATTAGTGTGTGAAATTATGTCAAAATACTCAGCTTTTCCATATATAGAGTCTGGGAAACTAGCAAAAGAACTGTTCCACTGGGAATCAACATTTCAGTGTTAATTGCTTAAAAATGAGGAAAACTTACAACAGAACTTGGCACAACATTGTAAATCAACTATACTTTAGTAACAAATTAGAAGTTAAAAAAATAAGAAATAAAGTATGGAGTTCCCATCATGGCTCAGCGGTAATGGACCTGACCAGTATCCATGAGGACATGGGTTCAATCCTTGGCCTCACTCAGTGGGTTAAGGATCTGACATTGCTGTGGCTGTGGTGTAGGCCAGCAGCTACAGCTCCAATTTGACCCCTAGCCTGGGAACTTCTTTATGCCACATGTGCAGCCCTAAAAAGAGAAAGAAAAGAAAAGAAAGAAAGAAAGACAGAAAAAATGAAAAGAAAAAAGAAATTCATTTAATTTTATTTTATTTTTTTTGCTTTTTGGGGCCATACCCGCGGCATTTGGAGGTTCCCAGGCTAGGGGTGGAATCGGAGCTACAGCCGCCGGCCTACACCACAGCCATAGCAACACGGGATCCGAGCCCGTGTCTGTTACCTACACCTCAGCTCACGGCAACGCCGGATCCTTAACCCACTGAGCAAGGCCAGGGATCAAACGCGCAACCTCATGATTCCTAGATGGATTCGTTTCCACTGAGCCATGATGGGAACTCCCAGAAATTCATCAATTAAAAATAATTGAGGAAAACTGTCACTTCTCTGGTATCTTATCACTTTGGCCGAGCTTCAGAGTTGGAGGAGTGATTCAGAGACAAGGTACAAGCACAGCAGTCTGGACGCTGGCATTCAGATACTGGAAGCTTAGATGGGTGCTTAGGGACCAGTGGGACTCAGGTGCTAGAAACAATCTTTTTTTTTTTTTTTTTTTAATATTTTTAGGGTCTCACCTGCAATATATGGAGGTTTCCAGGCTAGGGGGTAAATCTGAGCTCTAGCTCCTGGCCTACACCACGGCCACAGAAACGCCAGATCTGAGAGGCGTCTGCAGCCTACACTACAGCTCACGGCAACACCAGATCCTTGACCCTCTGAGCGAGGACAGGGATCAAACCTGCGTCTTCATGGAAACTAGTCAGATTTGTTTTCACTGAGCCATGACAGGAACTCCATGGTGCTAGAAACAATCCTTACAGCTGTTGGTCCTGGGCATTTGACACCCAGACTCCTTGGCTGGAGTTGGTAATTCTTCTGATGAACACAAAGGCCTAATTTTGCTCTTGCCAGTCATCTCCCAGCTCATTAGCAGCTGTGGGAAATTTCACCGGGAGTCAGGATCTCAGGTTTTTTTTTTTTCTTTTTTTTAGGACCGTACCTGTGGCATATGGAAATTCCCAGGCTAGGGGTTAAATCAGAGCTGTAGCTGAAGGCTTATGTCACAGCCACAGCAATGCCAGACTCAAGCTGGCAACACCGGATCCCTAACCCACTGAGCAAGAACAGGCATCAAACCAGCATCCTCATGGATACTAATTGGGCTCTTACCTGCTTAGCCACAATGGGAACTCCCAGGATCTCAGAATTTTTAGGTATTTTAGAAAATAGAGTTCTAGTTCCGGAGTTCAGCTTCTATAAAAAGCTGTTCTCAGAGGCTGCTAAGAGCTGTCCCAGTTTAGCTTATTCGTGGTGTCCTTGGAGACCCCTGGCCCCACTTCATGCAGAGTTGATACATGGCAGCACGTATTTAAATTTTCCATAGGCCCTATCCAGCAAAATTTCAAAATGGGTCTACAAATATTGTTAGTGATCAAATAATTCACACTCTAGTGACTCCCAATTATTAATTTAATTTACATAAATTTAAAATATTTGTGCATATACAGAATTATTAATATTTTTTGAGATGCGAATCCTTGTAAAAGAAAAACCTTGGAGTTTCTGCTGTGGTGCAGTGGGTCAAGAATTCTAATGCAGCATCTCACTTTGTTGCAGAGGCGTGGGTTCAATTGCCAGCCTGGCTCAGTGAGTTAAAGGACTCAGCATTGCCACAGCTGTGGCTTGGATTCATTTCCTGGCCATGGAACTTCCATATGCCATGGGTATAGCCATAAAAAAAAAAAAAAAAAAAAGTTGATAAATCTTATTACCAGGAATGTTTGTCTTCCTACTGAAATAATTAAGATTTTTATATTTGACTCATTTTTCATACGGGATTGTATATAAATTCACAGTTGTAAAGTCATATTCTGAAATATTTCAACAAAATCTTATTTCCAAGGGATCTGAACAAAATAGATGATCTGATGCAAGAGATCACAGAGCAACAGGATATTGCCCAAGAAATCTCAGAAGCGTTTTCTCAGCGGGTTGGATTTGGCGCTGACTTTGATGAGGTGGGTAACACCGTGTAAAGGATGCAATATCGTGGCTGCCAAAAAGGACAGATTCCCACCATATGGAGCAAACAGGTTTCCTTACACATTGCCTTCAATGTCATTAAAGAATGAATGATATTTCTTAGAAAGGTACCTGTCTTAAGAGGCAGCTGAAGTGCTGGGGCTCTGCTTTAAGGGGAAGATTAATATGGTTTGCCAAATAGCCCCCTCATTAAGTTTCCAGCTATTAAGGAAAAGCAGCATGTGATTATGTAAAGTTAGTGACTTTTAATGGCTGAAGCCTAAATGGCCTCATTACCAGAAATTGAGTGCTGCGCACATCTGGGCGCAACGAAGCAGACTGTGTCACTCTGAAAGAAACAGACGTATCACGTTAAATGAGAGGTTAGGCTGCCTCTGTTTATTACTCAGGCTATGAAACCAAATAAATGTGGAGTGGCATTAGTCACACACACATTCCGTGTAGATTAATCAGCCCGGTAATACAGACTATAATTATAATGGTGATGCCTGCACTGGGAATTTCAATCGTCCTCTTCAAAGCGCACACAAGTAGAAGCAGGATGTATTTTGAAACATTTCCAGTCCTCAGATTAGCATGGCAGAGGATCAGACTTCCTACAACCACGCGGTAGTAAAAACGATACGTCTGATGAAGAAAGGTGTGGGTCCCCAGTAATCCCCAAAAGTGAGAATTAGGAGTAGACTTAGCTTTTTGAAATGGCATAGACCAGGGCCTTGAAAAATGTGGCTTTCAAGGCCAAATCTTTCCCAAGTTCTGCTTTTGTATAGTCTGTTGAGCTAGATGTTGTATATATATATATAAAGGATTGTAGAAAACAACAGCAGCAATGAAAATGGCAACAGAGCAGTGTAAACACATCCATGAGGATGTGGGTTCGATCCCTGGCCTTGCTCAGCAGGTTGGGGATCCGGCATTGCTGTGAGCTGTGGTGTAGGTTGCAGACATGGCTTGGATCTTGCACTGCTGTGGCTGTGGTGTAGGCCGGCACCTCTAGCTCTGATTTGACCCTTAGCCTGGGAACTTCCATGTGCCACGCGTGCAGCCCTAAAAAGCAAAAAAAAAAAAAAAAAAAAAAAAAAAAAAAAAAAAAAAAAAAAAAAAAAAAAAAAAAAAAAAAAAAAAAAAAGAGAAGAAAAAAAACGAGCTAGCAACAAAGAAGACCATATACGGTCTAAAAAGCCCAAACAATTGCTCTGGTCCTTGACAGAAAAAAAAAGTTCGCCTACCCCTGGTTAGACTAACAAACATCTAATGAGTGCATTATGATGGAAAGGGCCCTGGGCTCGTGTGTTCTTTTGGCTTCTCGCATTTATTACTAAACTGTGTAAGTCTCCACTTTTCTGACCCTTAATTTTCTCATTTATAAAATGAAAATTACTGGATCACCAGATTATCTTTAAAGTTTCTTAAATTCTAGCAGTTCCCGCGGTGATCTGACTGCAGTGGCATGGGTCGCTGCAGAGGTGCAGGTTTGATCCAGGCCCAGCGCAGAGGGTTAAGGATCCAGTGTTGTTGTTGTGGCATAGGTCGTAGCTGCAACTTGGATTTGGTCCAGGAACTTCCACAGGATGCAGGCGTGGCCAAAAAATAAAAATTAAAAAGAAAGTAAAAAAAAAAAAATAAAGTTCCTTAAATTCTAAAATTCTTTTATCGATGAATAAATAAGTGTTGGTACCTGAAATCTGAAAGTGATGGAGATGATGACTCTGTCATCACATATTTGTGAAAGAAAATATCAACATCTTTTCTGGGCTATTATAACTTTTGAGCACTATTGGCAATTCTGGGCACATGTTCAGTGTAGGATAGCGTGTTCTGCTATTTCTGTATTTACTGTATTTGTTCCTGGTTGTTTTGTGAGCGGAAGTAGGATACCAGAGTATTCATTCTGAAGCCACTTTATTTATATGGATGTGGAGAACCATAAAGCCCACAGCTACACTGACCACACTATTCCACGTGGCATCATGCAATACACTTTCATGTTTATTTCCTCTCTGGGAAGTAGATACAACAGTAGTCAGACAATCATTCAGTTTGCTGGGTGTCTGATACACGCTGACTTAATCGAATGCTACGGTCGGCTTAAGGAACTCCCTTCTGGGCTCCTAGTATTGTTGCTGCCATTTTATTATGGAATAATTATTTGTTTAAGCACCTTTCTCCTACATTCAATAAGCCACTTGAGTGTAGGGACTGTTGATTCGACTTTGTCTCCCAAGCCCTGGATTCAGTCCCTGGCTCGAGGTGAGCTCTTTGTAAATGTGGTCAATGACGAATGAATGAACACATGAAGAATCTCCTAGGTTGAATATAACAGTGTCTTAAGTCATTTCTAATGATGACAAACTCAGAATTCTAATGATGACAAAGTCAGTTTTGACTCCCATCCTCTGGCGGTGGGGTGGGGGTGGATTTGGACTCCACCTGTGGACTCACGGAGCCAGTTAGGCCAGAACTAGCACAAGTCATCTCATATCTGTCATAGCTGACTTTTACCCTTAAAGTCTCAAACTAGTCTTACTTCCCTAAGGTTCTTGGATCAGAGAATAGTTTAGAATTACACCTGACTCTCCGGTTCTATTGCTAAAAGAAAGAAATACAATGTGCCTACCTTGAATTGAAACCTTTTATTAAAAAATTGTTTTTGCTGGAGTTCCCTTCGTGGCTCAGTGGTTAATGAATCCGACCAAGAACCATGAGGTTGCGTGTTCGATCCCTGGCCTTGCTCAGTGGGTTAAGGATCCGGCGTTGCCGTGAGCTGTGGTGTAGGTTGCAGACGTGACTCGGATCCCGCATTGCTGTGGCTGTGGTGAAGGCCGGCGGCTACAGCTCCTGTTAGACCCCTAGCCTGGGAACTTTCATATGCCGTGGGTGCGGCTCTGCATGAAAGGCAAAAAGACAAAAAAAAAAAATTGTTTTTGCTTTTTTTAGGGCTGCATCCGTGGCATATGGTAGGTCCCAGGCTAGGGGTCGAATCGGAGCTACAGTCGCCACCTACACCACAGCCACAGCCATGCCAGATCCTAGCCGCATCTGCAACCTACATCACAGCTCACGGCAAGGCCGGATCCCCGACCCACTGAACAAGGCCAGAGATAGAACCCACGTCCTCATGGATACTAGTTGGATTTGTTTCCGCTGCGCCACAACAAGAATTCTGAGTTGAAACTTTCATAACTCAGACACACAGCATAGTTTTTTATTGGTTTTGGTAATTTCACAAAAAAAATCTTAGTATCTTCGATTCTTTTTGCTTTCCATATGTTATGCTTTTTGCTATACTATTGTTTGATTTTCAAGAGCATGAGCCCAGACGAAAATATTTATTTTCTCTAAAGTTTCCCGGATTAATTCTTAACCGTAGAAAATAAAAGATACATTGGAAAAGTGACAGGCACGCTGTCAATTTCCTAGAAACTGTGGAGGTTATATATTCAGCTAGCACAAATGACTTGAAAAACTGTTGACTGAAGTATTATAAGATTAACTACAACAAATTCGCACAACCCCACATATTCATATTTTAATTATTGCTCAGTGTTGCAAGGAAGACTTAGTCTTAAAATAAATATTCCATTTCACCGGGTTCTCACATATCAATTGGGTAGCAGATGTTGCTGTTATTGTGTTGGAAGAAACCCACTTCTTGAAACGTTAACTCCGTAATTCTTGCTTTTCTCCTATGTTCAGGATGAGTTGATGGCAGAGCTTGAGGAATTGGAGCAGGAAGAATTAAATAAGAAGATGACAAATATTCGACTTCCAAATGTGCCTTCCTCCTCGCTCCCAGCCCAGCCGGAGAGCGTGCCCAGTAGAATGGCAAGCAGGTCCTCCTCTGCGCCTCGAACCCGAGCAGGTCTGTTCCGCGCCTCAACCACCTGCGGTCACATCATTACCGGAAATAACAGCCAGGCTTATTCCTCTTAGCCTTTATTTTTCATTTCACAAATATACACCTGTTCATGCCTAATTCATACCTGTTTTCTGTGCTGAAAGTGTGCATGTCACCGGGGACTCATTTTTACCCATTTTTTCTTTTTGGTTGTTGTTCCAGCATCTTCCAGGAGGGCAGAAGAAGAGGAGGATGATATCAAACAACTGGCGGCTTGGGCTACCTAAAGGAAAACAGAGTTTTTTGACGCCTAAATTAATGAGCTGGACATAAGACACAAAAAATGCTTTGGCTACATATGGAAGTTAACAAAGACCCTGTTTTATATTTATACTGGGTGGATAATTGCCTTTTAAGCCTTGTAAGTAAAGGTTAAAAAGGAGTCCCGTGTAGATTTAGCCCTGTAGGATGGAAAGGAACTTCTCTGTAGCATTTTGGAGGATCTCTCCATACTGTTGGAAGGGGATGCGTTCTGCCTTGTTCACTGCTGTATTTCCAGTCCTGGCACATAGTTGGTACTTTCAATAATTTGTTAAAAGGAAACTGAATTCTACTGACATGTACAACATTTAACAGTTTATAAGCCATAGAAAAGTGATGTATTTAGGGCAGCTGGGTTCTTAATCTTCTGAGCCGCAAAGGGAACTCCCAATAATTTTCTTTCCTATGCGAATGCAGGTTTGCTGTGCGCCTCCGTGGCTGAAGTTACGTAGGCTCATGGTAGATGTAAAAGAGACGTACTTCTCGCAGGAGAGACTTCCTGTAGTGAAATCTCATGTGAGTCTATACATAAATAGTTTCACTTGAGTTTTGCAGTTTAAAATCTTAGAGGAGGTTTAATTGACACTTATTATGCCAATTAAGCTTGGAATGGGGCAATGGATGCATTTTCCAAAATGTCTGAAAGCACTAACAGCTTATACTGCTGAGCGAGACCCTCCTGGGTGTAATTTAGCCACTTAGGGAGCTGCGTTAACATTCCCAGGCCGTTAGGATACTGTTATGGCTTCAGCGTGCTAATGTGTGAGTGTTCGTTCTTTTCTGTTTTGTGTTCTCTTGTATATTGGTTTACCCTTTACATCATATTCCTTGTAAATACATAAAAATATAGGCAATTAAAAGTATATCTTGAATAAAATGTTGGCCATAATGATTTTTAAATGAAAGTAAATTACAAAATTATCTATCGCCCAGAATGTGTCATGGACCATAAAATGACAAATGTCGTTATAGAAAATGTTCTAGTAATTCCCAACATTTGCTCAGCAGCACAGTGTGGTGGAAAGAACGCTAGACCTGGGATTCTTTTTGGTTGTTACGAAATACATTCAGTGTAACTTTAGAGACAAAGTTGGGTTTTTGGGAAGTGATTCGGATAGTTCCCATAATCAAAGAAAATGCTTAAAATGCAATTCAGAGGAGGAGTAGAAGCCAGAGAGGCTCTGCAGCTCACAGCAGCCAGATCTAAGGGACTCCTTCTTCAGAATAGCCGACTGTAAGAAAAAGTAAGCTAATTCCATTTTGAACAAGCTTGTTATTCTGCTCAAGAGTCAAATTCCAGAGCCAGAATATCTGATTGGCCAAGCTTGGTTCTTGTAACGAACTCTGGAGTACCCAGATGGACACCCATGAACTGAGAAGCAGGAAGGGGGTTTGTTAAAGCATACCTAAAAAGGAGAGAATGGATGTTGGCCATCCAAAACACCACCTCCAACAACACATCTACTCAGCAACTAAGAATAATTAAATCTGAGTCTGAGCATTGATCTATTTAGTAGAAACTGGAGTAGCAAAGAGTTTATGCACCATGATGGTATATGTCTTACTAAAACAACAACAACAACAAAAACCCACCCAAACTGGATAATGTGTCAAAGCCAGCAATCCAAGCAAGAAGAAAGAAAAAAGGAAAACTCCAGAAAAGCTAGGTCCAGTAAGGACATCTTTGTATCATTACATTACAGCCCAATGGAATGTATTGATGAATTCTGAGTGTCTATTTCATCTTTCTACTTCTTTCTATCTCCTTAGGTTATGACAGATATTAACGTTTTTGCTGGAGAAAGTGTCTCTTCACATAGTTAAAAATCCTCCTCTGCAAATTTACTTTGGATCATTTGTTTCTTGGCTGACCAGAACTTTTATTACACTTTATGCAAGACTTAGGAGCTACTTTTCAGACAAAGAAGACTTAACACACACTGAGGGAGTATAGACAGCGCAAAATTGGTATTTAAAAGAGGAAGTTCCCGTTGTGGCACAGTGGAAACGAATCTGACTAGTATCCATGAGGATGCCGGTTCGATCCCTGTCCTAGCTCAGTGGGTTCATTGCCGAGGGCTGTGGTATAGTTTGCAGATGGGGCTTAGATCCGGCGTCGCTGCGATTGTGGTGTAGGTCAGCAGCGGTAGCTCTGATTCAACCCCTAGGGAACTTCCATATACTGCATGTGTGGCCCTAAAAACAAACCAACAAACAAACAAACGAAAAAGAAAAACCAGAGAGATGTCCAAACACTGAGCAAGTAGGCAGTGCCTCTGATTACGAATGATTCCCCCGAACACTCCTGATATTCACAGGCTATTGAAGGTAATAAGCACTATTATTTATGATATCGGGAGGCTTGTGTTCCCTTTCAGCATCCAGAAAATACTCCAAATCAGACTTTTCTGTGAAGCACTGAAAGGGTGACATGTATGTGGCTTATTATGTTGATCACATGTAATATATCTATAAATATACAAAATGTGTATGTAGATTATATATGCTCACAAGTTATACACTTTTTATAGTAATACAATATGTGTGTGTGTGTTCTGTACTCTGTTGGAGGTCTGCTCCTTCTCGCTCTCCACAACTTTCCTGCACATCCTCCATCTCAGCTCTTGAATTTCATTCTCTTTCGAGGACTCAGCCTTCTTCCTAACTCATAAATGTGAACCTTTCCCCGATTTTCTATAATTTAGTTATTTGATCTCCCTTTCCTCTATGTAATTCCTAAATCTGATTTTATTTTATTTTTTGTCTTTTTGTCATTTTAGGGCCACACCTGTGGCACGTGGAGGTTCCCAGGCTAGGGGTCTAATTGGAGCTACAGCTGCTGGCCTACGCCACAGCCACAGCAACGCGGGATCTGAGCCGCGTCTGCAGCCTACACCACAGCTCACGGCAACGCCGGATCCTTAACCCACTGAGCAAGGCCAGGGATCGAACCCACAACCTCATGGTTCCTAGTCGGATTTGTTTCTGCTGTGCCACGACGGGAACTCCAAATCTCATTTTAAATTATAACTTCAACTATCCCTTCTATGAGAATGACTTAAAGTTCACACATACATTTTTCCACTCAGTCAACCAGTGCTTACTATATAGTACACCCTGAGCTCTGAGCTCATATGGGGATTAAAGCTGAATAAAATAGAGTCTATACATCAGGTATATTTCTAGTCATGACCTAAGCTCCAGTCAACTAAAAGTTCGAGCTTACTCTGATTTTCCTGCCATCTCTTTGATATCAACATCCTCGTTTTAAAGTCTGTTTTTGGTGTTAGTATAGCCACGCTATCTCTTTTTGGTTACAGTTTGCATGGAATATCTTTTTTTTCTTTTTTACCCAAAAAGCTCTCTGTATTTCTTACCAACTTTTTTTAAATAATGATTTTTATTTTTTCCATTATAGCTGATTTACAGTGTTCTGTCAATATTCTACTGCACAGCGAGGTGACCCAGTCACACATACATGTATACATTATTTTTCTTACGTTACCATGCTCCATCAGAAGTGACCAGACATAGTTCTCAGTGTTATACAGCAGGATCCCGTTGCTTATCCATTCCAAAGGCATGGAATATCTTTTCTACCTTTTTACTCTTAATCTATGTCTACACTTGAATCTAAAATGAGTCTTTTATAGACAGTGTATAACTTGATATTCCTTTTTCATCCATTCACCAATCTCTGCCTTTTAATTGGAGAATTTAATCATTACGTTGAATGTAGTTAATGTATCTGCCACTCAGCTGCTTGTTTTCTGTATATATCTTTGTCTGTTTTTCCTTCAATTCCTCTATATCTCCTTATAAAAATTAATAAATAAATATTAAATAAATTCTAGTGTACAATTTTAATTCATTTGCAGCTTTTATTATGTAATTTAAAGTTATTTTTTCAGTGATTTCCTTGGGAATTACAAATAACACCTTAATTTGTAACAAAACAGTTCAGATTAAGAAAAATTTAAGTTGAATAGTATATAAAAATTTTGCTTCTATATATTTCCATCCCCCTTTTACATTGCATAAATCACATTTTTATGCACAAGTGCCCATCAGTATGGATTTAAAATTACTGTATTATGTACTTGTAAATAAATGGGAAAAAGTTACAAATGAAAATACATTAATAGTCTTACATTTACCTCTGTAGTTACCTTTACTGGTATTTTGTGTTGATTCAAATAACTGTCTAGTGACCTTTTATTTCTGCTTGAAGGACTCCTTTTAGCATCCCTTGTAAGGCAGATCTGCTAGCAATGAATTCTTTTAGTTTTTTTCATCTGGGAATGTCTTAATTTCTCCTTCATTTTGCAAAGAACAGTTTTGCTGGTTATACAGTTTTGGGTAACAGCTTTTTTTTTTCTTTCTTTCTACACTTTGAATATGCTACTGCCTTCTGGTGCCCATGGCTTTTGATGAGAAATCTGCTCTTAGTCTTATTTTTTTGTTTGTTTGTTTTTTTGGGCCTTTCTAGGGCCGCACTCGCGGCATATGGAGGTTCCCAGGCTAGGGGTCTAACAGGAGCTGTAGCCGCCGGCCTTCGCCAGAGCCACAGCAACGTGGGATCTGAACCACGTCTGCAACCTTCACCACAGCTCACGGCAACGTTGGATCCATAACCCACTGAGCAAGGCCAGGGATTGAACGCATAACCTCATGGTTCCCAGTCAGTTTTGTTAACCACTGAGCCACAATGAGAACTCCAGCTCTTAGTCTTATAGAAGATCCTTTGTACATGATGATTTTTCAAGATTTTTTGTCTTTTGACAGTTTGTAATGTGTCTAAATGTGGATCTTTCTGAGTTTTTCCAGCTTGGGGTTCAGTGAGCTTCTTGAATCTGTTGGTTCATATCTTTCATTGAATTTGGAAAGTATTTGTCATTACTTCCTCAAATATTCTTTATGCTCATTTTTCTCTTTCTGTCTTCCTTTGAGGGTCCAATCAAATATGTTAATTTGCTTGGTGATAGCACACGGGCATTTTATTTTTCACCAGAAAATTAATTTTATTAAAAAAAATCTACTTTCAGTCACACAGGTATTTTAGACTCTGGTCATTTTTTCATCATTTTTTTCTTTTTGCCTTTCAGAGTATATAATCTTTATTGATCTATTTTCCAGCCTACTGATTCTTTACCTGCCTAAAGTTTGTTGCTGAATTTCTCTGAATTTTCTTCTCAGTTATTATATTTTTTTAATTTCAGAATTTCTATTTAGTCTCTTTTTAAAAAAAATTTATTGATGTTTCCTATTCGGCGAGGTATTTTTCTCATGTTTTCATTTAGTTCTTGGGAAATTGCTTGTTTTTGTTATTTGAACATATTTAAAATAGCTGATTTAAAGTTGTCTAATAAGCTCAACACTTGGGCTTTTTCAAAGGGATAGATTGATTGCTTTTCTCCCTGCGTGTGGACTGTACTTTCTTGTTCCTTTGTGTGTCTCAAATTTTTTTGTTTGGAAAGAGGACATCTTGAACATTATGTATTTAAATATTATAATCCATTCCTTGGGGTGTGTTGCTTTTTGTACTTGTTTGTTTAGTTACTTTTCTAAACTAATTTTGTAAAGCCTGTATTCTTCATTGTGTGTGTCCATTGAAGCCTTCATTCCACTGGTGCTCAGCTAATGATTGGACACAGATTTCCTTAAGCACTTGGAACAAAAATATATTGTATAAAACAAAATACTCTCTATAAAGCAGTGCATTACACTCTCTCCATCTTTTATGAGTGCACAATAACCGTATACATGCTTTCTTAACGTTTCAGTAAGGCTTTTTTTTTTTTTTTTTAATGGCTGCACTTGCAGCATATGGAAGTTCCCAGGCCAAGGATTGAATCTGAGCCACAGCTACAACCTATGCCTCAGTTACAGCAACTCAGATCTTTAACCCATTGTGCCAGGCCAGGGGTTGAACCCACACCTCCATATCGGCCCAAGCCACTGCAGTCAGCTTCTTAGCCCACTGTGCCACAGTGGGAACTCCTCAGTAAGGCTCTTGTTTCCTTGAATGTGACAGATGCACAGTCTACACTACATGGAAATAAGATATATTTAATTTATATATTACCCAATTTATTCATTTGTTCATCAAGACCACTTGATGATAGATGTTGTGAATTTAAACAAAACACAGATCTTGCTCCTAGATAGGTGGCAGTCCAGCTGTGTGACCTTGGGAAAGTTTCTTAATCTCTCTGGCGCTGAACTACTTCTGTGATATAATAGGAACGCTACCCTTGATATCATTGGATTATCATGAGAATTAAATGGGAATATGCATGTAAAACTAGTACAATACCTGCTACAAAATTAATGCTCAACAAATACTTTCCTCCTCCTCTTTTCAATTCTCAAAGCAACAGAGGCATTTTAAGGAACAATTATCACCGTCTGTTGTGCTGTCTATATGCCAACTGACTGCAGGGGATCTTATTTAGTATTTTATTCAGTTTGTAAAACATGGCTATAAAATAGGTACTGATGAGTAGAAGTCATCATTAATAATAAATTTGGGGACCTCCTGTTGTGGCTCAGTGAGATAAGCACCTGGCATAGTGTCCATGAAGATGTGGGTTCGATCCCTGGCCTTGTACAGTGGGTTAAGTACCCTGTTTTGCCACAAGGCGCTGTGGCATAGGTTGAGGAAGCAACTTGGACCTGGCATTGCTGTGGCTGTAGCATAGGCTGGCAGCTGCAGCTCCAGTTAAACCACTAGCCTGAGAACTTCCATATGCCGTAAGTGTGGCCCCACAGAAAAATATAAGTAAATAAATGAATAAATAATTTTGAAAGTGGCTCAAAGAGATTAAGCAACTTCCTAAAGCCACAGAATTGCAAAATTAAGATAAAGGATTTGATTTCAGGTCTCCATTAGTTGAATACCTCCCTCCCTGTATCTCTGCTGATATCAGTGCTTTCCTCACAAGATGACACAGGTAGAAAATCCTTAATAGTTCCAGCCTAGTACAACCTAAGAAAGGACGAGTCATGGCCTTTTTTCCTTGACTGTAGAGGGCAGCAGAGATCCAGACTGTAACGTGGCTGAGTGCCTCACGTGAAATTAGACCTTATCTTTTCTAGTGGCATTTCTCCTAGAAAACTATTTTACTTTGAACAATGAAAAATCACATAAGCTTAAAACTGTGTAAGAAGCTCCTGGGAAACAGGGCTGGATTGATTGGGTTTCTAATCAATTAATTAATTATTTTTCTGACAGCGTTTTTATTTTTTATTTTAAAGAGCATTCATGCTTTTCACAGAGAAAGAAAGCAAACTTGAGCCAAAAAAGATGGAGCCAAGAACAGTTCAAACACTGATTCTCCTCCTCCCCTATTTTAAAAATTCTCCCTTCTGCAGTTTTTAGTCAAGACTGATGAGAGTTCAGGATCACATTTTCAAACTAAGCTTCTGGGCATTCCCTTTGTGGCACAATGGAAATGAATCCAACTAGTAGCCATGAGGATGCAGCTTAGACCCCTGGCCTCATTCAGTGGGTTAAGGATCGCCGGCTGCTGTGAGCTGTGGTGTATGTAGGCTGGCAGCTGCAGCTCTGATAGGACCTCTAGCCCTGGAACTTCCCTATGCTGCTGCTGCGCCCTGAAAAAAAAAAAGAAAAAGAAAAAGAAAGAAAAAACAAAAAACGAAGGTTCAGAGGAATTTGAATTGTTTTCCCTCTGATTTCTTTCCTGAAGATATTTGTTGGTGGAGTTTAACGCACTCTGCCATAGCCAAAGGCTTCAGATGACTGCCATAACTGAAGTCACCCAAAGCAGATTATAAATGCAAGAGAGCTAAGTGTGTGACATGGACATTCTCTGGAGACCCGGGCTAATTACGTGCCTGTGAGTTCTCTCTCCTTCTTTTAAAACATTTTGCCTTTTAATGGCTTTAAAGATATGTAGTAAAATAACATCCGTAATTCTTGGAATGGGCTTTTATTTAAGGAGTAGAAACCTAACTGCTGGATTTTTTGAGTTTCTAAAAGCGTTGGTATATGAAGTCTAAAATTGGAGGGGTTTTGGTCTCCTCAAGGTAAGGACACTGATCATCTATTGACCTGATCCTAAAATCATAAACTTGAGAATATAATTTGCCTGCCCGTTGGTGGCAAGAAATTAGACTGTGAGGTTCCCAAGGGCAAGAGCTGTGAGCAAATGATCCTCATGAACCAAAGCAAAGAAAAAAAGGTGAATTGACAAATGTTTTCTGAGTATCTATGCTTAATATTGAGGATACGAAATAAGCAGGGCTTGTTTATCATAGGAGGTGATATGTTCTAGTGGGTCAAGAGCACACCTGCTGATTTAGCTGCTGACCTGGTCCAAATGTTGGCTCCATCATTTACTAGCCACAGGACTATTACTGGCCAGGATTCCTGGGAAGCTGACTCTGAGATGGAAAATAGAAGGCAGTAGGTTTAACAAAAAGTATTTTGGGTGAGTTCCCACTGTGGCTCAACGGGCTAGGAACCCGACTAGTACCCATGAGGATGTGGGTTCAATCCACGGCCTCCCTCAGGGGGTTAAGGATCTGGTGTTGACATGACCTGTGATGTAGGCTGCAGATGTGGCTTGGATCTGGCGTTGCCGTGAGCTGTGGTGTAGGTCACAGATGGGGCTCAGTTCTGGTGTTGCTGCACCTCTATAGCTGGCAGCTACAGCTCTGATTGGACACCTAGTCTGGGAACTTCCATGTGCTGCACCTGCGGCCCTAAAAAGAAAAAAGAAAAGTGATTTTATCATCATCACCCAAGGGAAAAAAGAGAAGGAAGAAGGTTTGGAGAGAAGGAGAGGTTGGGCTGCAATGTAGTCTTTTAAACTCCTTTTAGGAGGATTTAGCTGACTCCATGCAACATAAGAAGGGGTGTGGAGACCATCTTCATGGGGATCAGTTATTGAATGCATCTGCCTTAAAAAAAAGTCATAGTCTTGGGATAAAAAGTGTCCCAGACAATGCTTCAGGTAGACAGGGAAGTGAGTCCTCTCTTGAAGGTGATTTGGAAGGTACATAACAGCTTCCACCGCAGTGACCTTAGATAACTTAATGTTGTTCACCCTTATTTTCATCATTTGTAAAATATGTACTTAAAATACCTTTGTAGGATCAAAAATTAAGATTAAATGTAACTCAAAAATACATGCACCCCTATGTTCACTGCAGAACTATTGACAATAGCCAAGATATGGAAACAACCTAAACGTCCGTCAACAGATGAATGGATTAAGACTATGTGGTACATATACTCAGTGGAATACTGCTCAGCCCCCAAAAAGAACAAAATAATGCCATTTGCAGCAATGTGGATGCAACTAGAAATTCTCATACTAAGTGAAGTAAATCAGAAGGAGAAAGACAAATACCGTGTGATATCACGTATATCTGGAATCTAATATATGGTGCAAATGAACCTATCTACAGAGAAGAAACAAACTCAGGGACTTGAAGGACAGACCTGTGGTTGCCAAGGGGGAAGGAGTGGGATGGGCTTGGAGTTTGGGGTTAGTAGATGCAAATTATTATATTTAGAATGGATAAGCAATGAGATCCTGCTGTAAAATAAGAGGAACTATATCCAATCTCTTGGGATATAAAATGATAGACGATAATATAAGAAAAAGAATGTATATATATATATACGACTGTGTCACTTTGTTGTGCGGCAGAAATTGGCACAACATTGCAAATCAACTACACTTTAATTTAAAAAAAAACAACCAAACAAAAATCTGTACATTTCTTTACTCATATTTCCATGAGTAATCTACCTAGCTTATTCATATGAAAAGCTGTCTGTTTTATCTAAACAGATAAGTCTACATGTGTAATTAAAAACCCTTACATTATATAAAAAAGATTAAATATAACAATAAAGATAACATCCATGTTGTGCTTGTCACATAGAAGTAGCAAAGATTCTCCATTGTCGTCTTGCTCACAACGTCTCCCATAAATATAACCATCACTCTGTAAGGCATTAGGTTTTTCAAAAATGGGTTGGCAACAGTTCCAGCCCTCAAGAAGTCTGGTTAGGGCAGGGCTGACACCTCAAAAGGCAATGCAATGCGATGTGATAAGGGGCTCAGTGCTACAGGCGTGACTTAGGCTGGCCTTCTGGACAGCCTGTTGCTTTAGTTGAGTGCTGAACGGTCTATACTGAGGGGCTGGTGGGCAGTGGCTAAGCTTGGTGCTGTGAAGGGTTTGCTGGGATCTAGGATGGCCCACACACTGAGTATAAGATGAATGGGGAGAGAGGAGGCTTCTGGGAACCAGGTAATGAAGGTCTCAAATACCCAGTGTAGAGGTTTGGATTTATGCCAAAGATTCTGGGAAGTCATGAAAGCTTTTAAGTGCTGATTGGTTTGCATTTTTTTTATTTTTCTTTTTTGGCCACCCCACTGCCTGCATATGGAGTTCCGGGTCAGGGGTCAGATTCCAGCCACAGTCGCAGCTACAGTAACTCTAGATCCTTTAACACACTGTGCTGAGCTGGGGATTGAACCTATGAATCTATGTCGTGGTGCTGCAGAGATGCCACCAGTCCCATTGCACCATAGCGGGAACTCCTCAGTTTGCATTTTACAAGTCCAGTCTATTCAAAAATAGAGAATGGATTGGAGAGGGGTGAAGCGAACACAGGGAGACCCACTGAGGGACTGTCATGAATGGAGAGTATGGCAGTAGGGTTTGGAAGTGGAGGGAGGTCAAAAGGGACTCAGGGGGTCACAGATAGCCCCAATTTCTGGTTTGGGTGGCTCAGTAGATGGTGGTGCCATACTGGGAAGAGGAACAGACCTGGGTGAGAAGAAGGGGAGCAGTTTGGTTTGGGACATCAAACTTGAGATGATTCACGCCAGTTGACGCTCTCAGGGCTGGGGTGCTAAGGTTATCCTCCAGAAGAGTCAGAGTTTGGAGTCGATGTATTGCCACTGTAGAGAGAAGAAGGAAAGGACTGGTTAACATCCAGTTAGTGGAAATTACAACTGAGAAAGGAGCAGGAAACATAGCCAACCCAGGAGGTTTTCTAGCTTGTATAACATATTCTGACAGTACGGAAAAATGTCTTATTTCCATCCAGTCAAGAAGTAGCTTTCCAGGGAGTTCCCTGGCAGTCTAGTAGTTATGATCAGGCACTTTCGCTGCTGTAGCCCAGGTTCAACCCTGGGCTGGGAACTGAGATTCCATATCAAGCTGCTGCAACCCTTTGGGGGGGGGAGGAGAAAAAAAAAGGCAGCTTTCCCTCTTTAATTACTTGAGGAAAGCCACTTCTCTCTGAATATCAATGTCCTCCTCAAAAGGAAGATATAGAGTAAAGAGGAAGAATTTTATTTTTTTCAAAATAAGGTAACAAAAATTTATCAAACATAGCGTTTTTAGAAAACCAACTTAAGTAAAAAGGAGCTAAAGAGCAAGAAAACTTTTGGTAAAGGCATAAAGAGAATGTGAGCAAAAATCAAAGGATACTAGGAGTTCCCGTTGTGGCTCAGTGGTTAACGAATCGGACTAGAAACCATGAGGTTGTGGGTTCGATCCCTGGCCTTGCTCAGTGGGTTGAGGATCCGGAGTTGCCGTGGCTGTGGTGTAGGCCGGCAGCTGCAGCTCCTAATAGACCCCTAGCCTGGGAACCTCCATATGCCACAGGTGCAGCCCTAGATAAGGCAAAAAAAAAAAAAAAAAAAAATCGAAGGGTACTACAGTGGGTAGAATTCACAAAACCTTTAGAAACAGGCACCCTTCAGCATTGTGTAGCTGGCATCGGGAGTGAAAAATAGGTCAAATCCTAGGTATGGATATATCGCAAATTTTATTACAATTAAAAACTGCTGATAATGACTTTTAGCATCTTTGGATATAAAAATGCATAAGGCAAGCGTCGATTTTATCTTTCTACTTCATGAAGGCAAAGGGAAAAAACATCACCAAAAATTCGACCGTGAATGACATACACTCCTGTTTTGTCTATTTCAGGCTCTGGATGGGATGGGTTCACTCGTACAAGTAGTGCACCTTCTTAGATGAGAGAGTCACTCAAGATGAATCTCTTTGGGATGTATATATCTCCTTTAGGTCTGACAAACCCCGTAAAACAGCAGCAGACACGGAGACCCTGGGATTTTTCAATTTGGTGCCTTCCTGACATCTTCCCTGGTAGTTTTTCCGCTCAGCAGAATGCGAGGCTATCGAGTGCTATCACTCATCGTGCCCACGAGGCGGCGCTCCAAGCTCATCGTCAAGGCGAAGATGAGCCGCGGGCTAAAATCTGCGCTAGGCAGCTCCATTTGTGGAAAATTTGCTCACAGCGTGGATGGCATTTACGAAAACTTTAGGACTGAGAAATGGTTCTTGCTAAGCGAGGCCGCAAGGAAGTCTGTGTGGTTTAACCGCGCCTTTGAAAGTGGAATCCTTCTTTCTGCCTCATCTCACACTCGGGTGCGTCTTGGGGACCAGTAAGGTGAAGCTTGCCAGTGATGGTATCAAGTTTGCAATGATGCCTGGGGTGGCCCTCTCTTCCCCGAGTACAGGTGGTCTCGGATGATGCTAACTGGATGATGCAATGGTTGACTGCTTCTCAAGGAAATGATAGGAGCCACCGGCTTGCCCCGCCACGCACACGACACAAGTCATTTCTCTAGCAAGCAGTTCAGAGGGGCAGGGTTTTCACTGCTCACTGGCGGAGTGAAGCAGGACTGCCTGACTGCAGCGGTGACTCAGGGACTCAGCAATCTAATTAATTCGGAGAAATAGCTCTCTTTACCTAAGGAGTTCCAGGCACTGGAATGCGCAGCAATTTTCGAAGACTTGGGGGAGGAGGGTAGGATGTATGCAGCCGGGCTCAGGCTGGAAGTTATTGACCCCTGCCTGTTGGTATTAACTCAGGGAGTTCCCATTGTGGCTCTGTGGCTTAAGAACCCATCTGGTATCCATAGGATGCAGGTTCGATCCCTGCCCTCGCTCAGTGGGTTAAGGATCTGGTGTTGCTTTGCCTCAAGCAAGCTGTTGGCATAGGTGGCAGATGCTGCTTGGATTCCTTATTGCTGCGGCTGTGGTGCAGGTCTGTAGCTGCAGCTCCGATTCGACTCCCAGCTTGGGAACTTCCATATGCCGCAGGTGTGGCCCTAAAAAGTAAAAAAAAAAAAAAAAAGAAAAATGTGACTCACTGACCTTTCTTCACCAATCTCTTTTGTCAACATATGCCTAAAAGGTACAACTGGAATCTGGAATCAGGGACAAAAGTGGGAACTCCTCCTCCAGTGGCTGTGGACGAGTTAATACATAAATAAAGGCTATGATCCGTCATGGATGAGTGGATAGATGGATGAATGGGTGGATGGATGACTAACCAGGTTATATCCTTGTTTGGATGTAAGCAGACACATGAGAGGTTTGTATGAAATGCAGCAGCCCTGGACTGGGAGCCCCGAGAGACGGCTTCCCATGATGCTCTACCACTCATTCACTGAGTTTGCGTCAACTTTCTGGCCTGAGGTTTCATCTATAAGAAATCCTTTGTTACCTACAGGATTTGTGTCCGAGATCAGTTTAAACCAGCTAATTTCTACAGTGTTTCTAGTTAGAATAGACCCCCTAAGTCCATATTACTCAAGAAGAGTTTATAAAGTATTAATTGACCAGAGTCTCAGAGGTCCAAACAGCTTATTTTTATTTTTTATTTATTTTTATATTTATCTTTTTCTTTTTAGGGCCATACCAGCAGCATAAAGTTCCCAGGCTAGGGTTCAAATTGGAGCTGCAGCTGCCGGCCTACACCATAGCCACAGCAATGCCAGATCTGAGCTGCATCTGCGACCTACGCCGCAGTTTAGGGCAATGCTGGATCCTTGACCCACTGAGTGAGGCAAGGGAGAGAACCCACATCCTTATGGATTCTAGTTGTGTTCCTAACCCACTGAGCCACAACGGGAACTCCAAATGTGTTCTTTTTAAGTGTTATTTCCAAGATTGGTCACAGTCCATTCATACGCAACCAATACCTAGAGAGCCTCTGGTGTGCGTATGCTAGCACTTAGACACAAGGAGAGAAGGGCTGCTCAGAGTCTGCGTGGTGAGTGAGTACAGCCCAAAGCATCTCCCAGAGGGATGCACAAGGTGCTGTGGGTCCAACTTGCTGGGCATCTCCTGGGCTGCACCGCACAGGCTTGCAAGGTCTGCCCTTGCCCAGGTTCAAGACCACCAAAGAAAGAGCCTGGAGGCATCAGCAGAGACGTCAGCAGTTTAATGGACCTGTACATCGGAAGTCAGGTCCCAGAGTGACTCCCCACCGTGTGAAGTGGAGAGCAGGCAGGGCAGGGTGGCAGTTTTCCCTGAAGTGGGGTGGAGGGAAGGGCAGATTGCACCTTAGAGGGGTACTGATGTCAGAGGGGTTACTAACAAAACTAGCAGTGCCCCCCCCCCGCCCCTTTGATAAGAACCATCACTAGCTGGAGTCTGGGGCAAGGATGTAGGAAGGTCTGTCAAGAGGGTAGGGGTGTAGGTGAAGCAGGCACTGGTCAAGCAGGGGATATACAGAGATCAAGAGTACAGCCATCTGTTTTCTTTTTCTTTTTGTCTTTTTGCCTTTGTCTAGAGCCGCACCCGCGGCATATGGAGGTTCCCAGGCTAGGGGTCTATCAGGAGCTGTAGCCGCCGGCCTACACCACAGCCACAGCAACGTGGGATCCGAGCCGCGTCTGCGACCTACACCACAGCTCACGGCAACGCCGGATCCTTAACCCACTGAGCAAGGTCACGGATCAAACCTGCAAGCTCATGGTTCTTAGTCGGATTTGTTAACCACTGAGCCACGACGGGAACTCCAAGAGTACAGCCATATCGAGTGGCCTGGCCATACAGCATCCCAGTGGGAATGTGCCGTGGACGATGCATGTCTGGGGTTGGGGCGTGGAGGACTAGCTGGGTCTGGAAGAGCCTTGTTCTTTGCAGCAAACGTCAAGCACAGGCCCATCACGCAGGTGGCCCATGCTGTTTGCTGATTAAATACCCGCATGCGTACAGATTACGAAGTGTTGGGTAACTCAGAGCCATGTCTACTGCGTTTTTGCGATATTTCTGTAGACAGAATCCATGGCCAGCATGGATTGTGTTTTTGTTGCCATCATTTTTTTTTCAGAAACTCCATGGACATGTGCGCAGGAATCTCAAATTTGTTTGAATTTAAGGAATTTTTTTTTTAACCCCCATGCCTGAGGCATACAGAAGATCCCAGACTAGGGATCAAACCAGCACCGCAGCAGCAACTTGAGCCATGGCGGTGACAACACCAGATCCTTAACCTGCTGAGCCACCAGGAATCTCCAGAAAATTCCGATTTCTGTACCTCAAGACATAATTTTTTAAGAGTATGTCTCCTTCCACTTTAGCAGAAGCTTGTGAAAAAAAAGAACGGACTAAAGTTACTCAAATAATATTTACCTTAGTACATTTTGAAGTGAAAACTCCCTGTGGGAGTTCCTGCTGTTGGGCAATGGGATCGGGTGCCTCTTGGGAACTCTGGGATGCAGGTTCGATCCCCAGCCTGGCACAGCGAGTTAAGGATCTGGTGTTGCTGCAGCTACAGCTTCCGCTGAAACTGAGGCTCAGATTTGAGCCCTGGCCAGGACTCTCCATATACAATGGGGAGGCAAAAAAAGAAAACAAACACAAAAACAAAAAAAACACCCTATGTAATTGAATGAGGAACCAATGAAAGCATGAGGCATATTGTCTGTTTAGTCAATATGACCATTCTGTACTTTGAAAATAAATTTAGGAAGTGATTTCCATATCAGTTTCTTAAGCCTTGACAGTTCACTAAATCAATATTATTCTTTGGACATATCTGAAAGGTGAGACTAAGCCAAGAGAAAAAATCTTCTAAGAATAAGTTTGAGTGAATTTGATAACTGACCAAGAAATAGATCACCTTCCGTAATTTCCCTATTTTTCTTTTTCTTTTCAGGGCCACACCTGAGGCATATGGAAGTTCCCAGCATAGGGGTCAAATCAGAGCTACAGCTGCCGGTCTACACCACAGCTCACAGCAACGCCGGGTCCCTGACCCACTGAGCGAGGCCAGGGATGGAAACTGAATCCTCATGGATACTAGCCAGATTCATTTCCGCTGTGCCGCAATGGAAACTCCAATTTCCCTATTTCTTTTTGTCCTTAAATGATATGCCTCTTTGCTCTACGCATTTACACTGGATATTTCATTTCATCTTTCAGTGTTGATAGAGCAGTGTGTAAGCATCACTAACGAAACAAGACTTGGAAAAGACTGCAGAAACGGGAAGTTGCGATTTCCCTAAGCTTTGGCTTTATTCTTCTATTGAAAGAAGAATAAAGGTAGTGCTGTGTGGGAAAGTTTTCGGGTATAAGTAGAACATTCAAGGAACTGAAAAAAGACTAGGATGACTAGTAAATGCGAAGCAGCGAGATAAACTGGAAGAAGGGAACTCCAAAGGATTGTCAGCTTGGGTGCCTGAAACATGTATTTCCGCGAAAATATCTACTCCAACAGAGACCCCACAGTCACGAAGCAGAACTAGCAAAGGTAGGAAGGTGGATAGTTCAGCACCGCAGGTGGCTTTCTCTTCTGGTCCTAAGTCTCCAGGCTGTGAATGAGTTGTGCCCTTGCTGTAGCACAGCCTGTTGGGCACTGAGTGAGGCAGAAGTGTGCCTGGCACACAGCTTTACGTGTACACAGAGAACAACACTAGCACCTATGCAACCTGCCCCCGTGCCGCCAGGGGCTCCAGTGTTCTTTCCAGACCCCAGCAGATACGGATCCACAGTTGCACACGTGACACACCCTTTCACGTGTACTCCTTTCAGCAAACCGAATGGGGAACACTATCGTTATCTCCGTTTCATTTAAAAACATTTCTTTATATATCTATCTATCTATATATATATATATTTTTGTCTTTTTTAGGGCTGCACCCGCGGCATATGGAGGTTCCCAGGCTAGGGGTCTAATCGGAGTTGTAATCACCGGCCTATGCCACAGCCACAGCAAGGCCAGATCTGAGCCACGTCTGCAAACTACAGCACAGCTCATGGCAACGTTGGATCCTTAACCCACTGAGCAAGGCCAGGGATCAAACCCGCAATCTCATGGTTCCTAGTCAGATTCTTTAACCGCTGCGCCACCATGGGGACTCCTAATTTTTTTCTTTGCCAGCAAAATATACAACATCATCACAGGAAGAAAAGCCTTTTCCCCCTTAAACTTACAACCTAAAACACAAATTTAAGATAGATTTTATCTTGGTACAATGAAAGAAAACCTACAATTTGGAGTGGTTTAACAAGTGAGTGGAGTCTCTGGGCTTCACTTACTCTTCCCTCACTCTTGTTACATGGCATGTTTGCAAGATGGTTTTCTTTTTTTGTCTTTTGTTGTTTTAGGGCAGCACCGTGGCATATGGAGATTCCCAGGCTAGGGGTCTAATCACAGCTGTAGCTGCTGACCACAGCCACAGCCACAGCCACAGCCACAGCCACGCCAGATCCAAGCCGTGTCTGTGACCTACACCACAGCTCATGGCAACGCCAGATCCTTAACCCACCAAATGAGGCCAGGGATCAAACCTGCAACCTCATGGTTCCTAGTCGGATTCGTTTCTGCTGTGCCACGCCGGGAACTCCGCAGGATGGTTTTCATACTACCTCTGGATACCACCTGAGCTCAAAACAAGAGAAAGGGGGAGAGGCTGGATCAGTAGTACCTTCTTACAGAAAAAGCAAGAGACTTCCTAGAAGCTACCAGCAGTTTTCCACCTGTCCCACTGGCCATGATTCACAGCCTCACACCCAGCAGCAAGGGAAGCTGAGGAAACGTTGTTTCTCCAATACCTGTTTTGGAGGTGGTAAAGAAGAGAAATGTGAATATCTGTCAAGTTAGCCAATGAAGGGTTTTTGCTATATGGGGAGCTGAAGACTGGACGGGCAGATCAGTTCATTCTAGAAGAGTCTTCCGATCATGAGCTTAATCACCCTAAGGTGGGTTTTATATTTCACACTGTAGCAAAGGACTTTAGGAACCCCCTAATGCTAATACCAATGCCAATACTAATACTAATACTAATACTAATACTAATACTAATACTAATACTCTCTTTGATTACAATTAGCTCCGCTGCAGACATTACTTGGGGGCATTTGAAGTCTCTGCTTAGTCTTACCAGTATCTAAAACTCAACCTTTCATCTATGGAACTATAATGGCTGTGTGTTTTTTATTGTTGTTTGTTGTGTGTCGAGATAACATTGTCCTGCTTTCCTGTCAATGACAAATATAAGAAAGTGGCGAGTCAGGCCTTTCTAATTTGAGGCGATGGTTAAAAGCATAATTTGAGTTTATTAATATTGTGCTCTGGCCAAGAACCTACCCATAGCTTACCACTGGACAGCTTTTCTAAATCTGACTCTGATATTAAGGGCATCTCTTAAAGTAATTTGTATAATTACTGGCATCCCTTAATTGTGCAATAACTGTGTTAGTACAGGCTATGCAGGTTCTTACCTAATGTAGTCTAAAATATTCAAGAGACTTTATCAGAACAAAAATCTATCTGTTCCGGTTGAAGAACTTAAACAGGCAAGAAATTGGAGTTAAAATAAGAATGATAAAGAAATATTTACTACACAAAAATGTAACTCATAAACTTCTATATAATAGCTAGAGGTAAACTACAATTTGCTTAGAGTGTCCTAGAAAAACAAAATAGAGAAAGACAGTAATACAGTCTTTAAGATAAAAACAAATCAACTGTTTAGGAGAAGCACAGGTTTTACTGGAACTGAGACCTGAGAATTTCCTCTCATGAGTTCTCATAAAGGGTACACAATGAGAGAGAGAAGGTATCAGTGTTAAAAACACACATACATGAATCACTTGGAACATGATGAAGGATAATGTGAGAAAAAGAGCATCCATATATGTATGGCTGGGCCACTTTGTTGTACAGCAGAAATTTACAGAACATGTACATCAACTATAATTAAAAAAATGTATTGAAAATAAAGTTTTGAAGCCAACAGCATAGACACAAAGTGCAAGTCAGTAAAACTAATTCTATGAAGAAACAAAATGGGGATCAAATACGTAGCTCTTCGAAAATCTCTCAGAAGACAAAATTTATTTATTTATTTATTTATTTATTTTTTGTCTTTTTGCCTTTTATGCAGAGCCGCACCCGCAGCATGTGGAGGTTCCCAGGCTAGGGGTCTAACAGGAGCTGTAGCCGCTGGCCTACACCACAGCCACAGCAACGCGGGATCCGAGCCGCGTCTGCAACCTGCACCACAGGTCACAGCAACACCGGATCCTTAACCCACTGAGCAAGGCCAGGGATCAAACCCACAACCTCATGGTTCTTAGTCAGATTCGTTAACCACTGAGCCACGAAGGAAACTCCGGAAGACAAAATTTAGATTTCTTTCTTTACCAACTGGGAACACAATATTTTTTGTTTTTAAGGACTACACCTGTGGCATACGAAAGTTCCCAGACTAGGGGTCCAATCAGAGCTGTAGCTCTGATCAACATCATCCAAAACCTCTATTCTGTAAGTAATAAAAATCCATTTCAAAGCCATATTAATTATTCTTAGACCTCAGGGCCACTGTTCCCTTCTAATCTCACAGACCAAGGAACTAGACTGCAAGATCTACCTGATGACTCTGGTTTCCCAAATAAATGTGCTTTAAATGGCTGATCCAAATCTAATAGCTAGAGCCCATTTTAAAATGCTAAATTTTACAGTGGTACTGCTTACACATGGATGTCGTTTTCAAAAGCTTAAGTTAAAAGATTAGTCACAAAATATTTTCTGTTTATGTTCAAATTCTTTATTAATATTGGGCACATTTGAAGTGCACTGCACCTATTTACAAAGACTTAAAATGATCAGAAATATAAAGGGTAAACTTAAAGAGAGAATCACAGACTCATTCCATTCTGTGAAATGCAGCAGTGAACTAGAATTAAATTTACAATAATCTTAAGGGATAGGAGGAAGAACTTAGAAACTGAAGGGGAAAAATGGTATTCAAGAGTGAACAACACGCCTACTGTTGTATTGAAAAAATAATTTATTAAATGAATATAATACTGGGAATAAAATGCATTATAAAAGTAAAAAAAAGTAAATTCTAAATATAAATAAGTGGTTTCCCTAATTAACAAGTTTTTCTTCACGCATGCATTCAAAGTTTTAAATATAATCTTCTGATTTTCTTTGGCCATTCCCATAGGCATATGAAATTCTCCAGGCCAGGGATCGAATTTAAGCTGCAGCTGCAACCTAGGCCACAGCTGTGGCAACGCCAGGTCCTTAACCCACGGCACGGGGCCACGGAGCAAACCTGTGCCTCAGCAGCAACAGAGGCACCACAGAGACAATACCAGATCCGTAACATGCTGTGCCACAGCAGGAGCTCCTGAAAGGCCAGATTTGGAAAGCGTACGGTTCACTTTAAAACAGACATGTAGGCAGCCCTATAATATCTGGTATTTAGCAAAGATGATCTTGTTTTATTAGACCGAAAATGATATTAATTTAAATGATTATTCTTTTAAAATCTTATTAAAGTCTAGAATAATATTTCGAAATGAACAACTAGATCATTTTATTATGCTCTGTCTGCCAGAATAGTAAACACATTTCTAATACAGCTTGTGTAAATATTCTGAGATGGAGCACACCTGTGCATTGTGATGAAGACTTTTAAAATTGTTGGTACTTTGGTAAAAAGTAGTCCCCTTTTCAGATCAAAGCGTAATAGAATTGTATCTATTAGTTTAGGTCAGTAGAATTTAAACCACCACATCTTAATATGTGTATCAAGATACTAAATTTTTAGATAGTGAAGAAAAAAACAAAGATTGTCATTCCATTTCTCTAATAGGTTCCCTTCAGATTTTAGAAAGCATATGCAATATGCAGTTCAGTATATCAACTGTGATTTCAAAATGCTAGCACGATTACAATGTTATTCATAGCAATATGCAAAACAGTTAGAAACACAAATTAAATGAATAACTTCATACTATTAAAATGAAACAAGGCACTTTCAACAACTATATGCAAAGCTGAAATAAACATTTTTTCATAAAGCCGACACACAGGCCCTACTAGGAGACCTCTGTAAAAAGTGAAATAGTGAAGGCACTACCTACTTCTTTTTCCTAACTCCACTTACTAAAGAAATTCACCAATTAAACTTGGCACAAAAGAGTTTAATTATCATAAAGTGCATCACTTGGTTAAATATATTAAGAAAACCAGCATCAATACATTATAGCATCATATTCACATATACAGAAACAAAATTGCAATGCCAGGAGCTGACACAGGAACTTTGCAGGATATATGGCTTTTCATCTTTTATTTTTTTCATATAACTTCCTATTTGCTTAGAATCTATATTTTCAAAAGAGTATGCCTTGATTAGCAAAGAGAGGTAGTGTTCTGAAAAAGGCAAACCCACTGATTCCGCAAGTAGAGATTCAGGATAAAGGTTATGTGGAAATTAAACAAGTATAACATATAATACACCAGTACACCTATAGTATTAAATGAATTGGCTTTTAAAATCAAGGCTATTTTATCACATTAGCTAAGTTATTATAACTCTTTCAAAGAGTTTTCCTTTGGTACTAGAAAGTTTTCTTCTTCTTTTAAATAGTAACATGCCAAATAAGCAGCTTTTATTTAGAGATGATAAACATGTCAATATTTAACACTCGATTCATCCTTACCAGTGATTTAAACCATTAATGAAAATGTATCATGTCAGAGACACAAGAAAGTACACATCCAACCCAGATAACAACATGCAATTTGCAATTTATGCCCACGTAGTCAAGATAACTGGTGATTTAAACAGACTTGCACACTTACACATACACAAACAAGTGTGTACATCCCCATTAGTCTGGGGCAATATACAGGCAAAACACAAAAACAATTTATGCACAGTATTCAAGGATGTGGGCCTTGACGAGAGAACTCCAGATTTTTTTTTTTTAAGTGTATTAAACACAAAGTTTGGCTAAAAGACAATTTAAAGCAACAGTGAATATATTTCTTACTCCAATAACTTAAAACTTTTCTTTATGTAAACTTTATACATGTGCAATCTTGCTGTTTTCTGTAAATGCTTCAGTCTCTTTTTTTCTTTTTAAATATTTGCCACTCTGTTCTAAATTTACAGAAACATAAAAAATGGAAGGAACCGCTTAAGATGCATTAGTCTTCCGCATTATATGCTACTTCTGCCACTTCTATGTCTGATACAGAATTATCAGGTTCACTAAAGCTTGAGCATTGCTTATTATCAGCTCTGCAAAAAAAGAGAAACACAATGAAGAGACCGGGTGCAGGTTATTTCACTTCACTATTACCTTTACAATTTTTCACCTCATGTAAAGAAGACTTAAATATTTAATTGAAAAATATTCAATGAAAAAATATTTCAATGTTTGGTAAGAAATTTAATATTTTAAAGTTGTCACTGCCAAATAACACCTTTCAAGATTTTTTTTTGTCTTTTTGCCTTTATCTAGGGCCATACCCACGGCATATGGAGGTTCCCAGGCTAGGGGTCGAATTGGAGCTGTAGCCGCCGGCCTTCGCCACAGCCACAGCAACACGGAATCCGAGCCACGTCTGCAACCTACACCACAGCTCACGGCAACGCCGGATCCTTAACCCACTGAGCAAGGCCAGGGATCGAACCGCAACGTCGTGGTTCCTAGTCGGATTCGTTAACCACTGAGCCACGACGGGAAGCCCTTGAGATGTATTTTTTGTCTTTTGTTTTTTTGTTTTGTCTTATCTAGGGCTGCACTCGCAGCATATGGAGGTTCCCAGGCTAGGGGTCTAACGGGAGCTGTAGCCGCCGGCCTTCGCCACAGCCACAGCAACGTGGGATCCGAGCCGGGTCTGCAACCTATGCCGCAGCTCACGGCAACGCCAGATCCTTAACCCACTGAGCAAGCCAGGGATCGAACCTGCAACCTCATCGTTCCTAGTCGGATTCGTTAACCACTGAGCCACGACGGGAACTCCCTTGAGATGTATTTTTAACTCAGGTCCCTCAACTACCATTTTACAACAAAAATCTAGTTTGTAAAGACTTTTGCCAACATAAAATTTGTTTTCATAATTACAGCTTAACCATTATCACTAAATTATTAATGGTGACCTTAGATTTATAGATAATAAAAATTCTATGTGCTTTCAAATATACCGCCTTTTCCTCGTTCTTATTAGGTAGGCAGGATGGCTGATTTTAGTGTCCCACTTTTTGCATGGAAAAGAATAACACTGAGAGTGATTAGAGAGTCTGTCAAAGTTACAAAATTAATGAATTAACTGAGTCACAGCCTAGTTAATTCAGGCATACTTTCCAAATAAGGAATAAAATTTACAGCCTGCCTGTGGAAGATTCATTTTTAGGGACACCCTAGGAGAGCTGTAGTCTCCCTCTGTTTGCTCAGCAGCTTCATGATAAAATGACACTGAATTCATAAAAACTTATTCTATAGAGCATTATGACTATTTCCTCCAATTATCTGGGTGATTAGGCTATAGTAAGACAAATATTATATACCTAGATTCTTTGTCCAAGACATCCTGATCAACCTCAAGTGCAGAGGGCTCCACCTTTGGGCTCTGTCCACCTTCTATTCCTGACACGAGCAGTGATCCTTCAGGTTCTAGAGATAATGTCCTAAAAGTAAGACACAGCAAGAAATTATTTCCTATAAATAAAACAGGTATATTTATTGTTGTTGATGAAGGTAGCTTGAGTGGCCTTCAGTTATTCTTAATGCAGTCATATACGTAACAAACTTCTGGGAATCAACAGCAAAATCAGTACTTATGATTTTAGAGGACTTTTTTTTTTTTTTTGCCTTTTATGGGCACACCTGACCTATTACCTGGAAGTTCTCAGGCTATGGATTGAATTGGAGCTGCTGTTATGCTACAGCCACAGCAACAGAGGATCCGAGCTGTGTCTGCGACCTCTACCACAGCTCATGGCAATGCCGGAACTTAACCCACTGAGCGAGGCCAGGGACTGAATCCACATTCTCATGGATGCTAGTCATATTTATTACCGCTGAACCACAAGTGGGAACTCCTAAAAGGATTTTTAACATTAATTCAATATATGCTGATGCGCATGCAGGCTAGAACCTTCATGCAGGAAAAGTTGGCATAAATGCCTAGAAACAAAGATACTATTTACATAGGTTAAAATAAATAACGTTTATCTTGTTGAACAGCTATAGGTCTACTTTCCAGATGCTTCCCATCCTTCAAATGTTCAGCCTTCTAAATAAATAATCAAAAAACAATTTCCCAGTCTAAGACTTTGTGAATCAGAAATTTCCTAAATTATATTAACTTTAGGGCATTTAGCCCAGAATATCAGGCTGAATTAGTGAGACTAAAAATGCAAGCATCACAACCCACCTGATTCTGTTTTCTAGAGAGTCTATATGAACTTGTTTCTCACTGAGCAGTTTCTTCAATGATTCCAACTCTTTCTGTTTTTCAAGCAGTTCTTTTTGAAAACGGTAGTTTGTTTCTTCTAAAGTTTCACAGAAAGCCTTAAAAACAAACAATAAATAAAAAATACATGCAGAAAAGGAATACAATTATTTATGCAGTCTCTTTCTCAATAGTATAACTGAAGAGGAGTTCCCGTCGTGGCTCAGCAGTTAACAAGCCCAATAGTATCCACGAGGATGTGGGTTCAAACCCTGGCCTTGCTCAGTGGGTTCAGGATCTGGTGATGCCGTGAGCTGTGGTGCAGGTCACAGACGTGGCTCAGATCCTGTGTTGCTGTGGTGTAGGCCAGCAGCTGCATCTCTAATTTGACCCCTAGCCTGGGAATCTCTGTATGCCATGGGTGCAGCCCTAAAAAAAAAAAAAAAAAGGACCAAAAATAAATAAATAAATAAAACAGAGTATAACTCAAGAGTCAAAGAACACAGATAACCAAACTAATATGTACACAACCCAGACAGTTTGTTCTCTACTTTCATCTTTTTAAGTCTTTGCCATCTTAGTCCCCACCTCCCAGGGGACTTATAAATACAAGTCCCTTTAAAAAAAAAAGTTTTATTAAGTCGTTAAGCCAGGGTGCCTGAAATGAGTATGGGATACCCCCCTGGTGTATAATTAGGAAAAAATGACTAATAACCACTGTATTAGTTTCTCTTCTCCTTAGTCTGTTTTTGCCCAAATCTAGATGCTTATACTAAAAAAAAACCCACAAGAAAGCAAAAAAACTGTGGCTATTGGTTCCATTTGTGTTAGTTCAGAAGACAAATAACAACTTCCTTGATAGCATCTGCAACAACGTTTCCCCTTGCTTCTCCTTTTTCCCCATATTCCCCTTTTACTATGTTCATTCAAGGACATTCTTTATACCCATGAAACTAAATGCTGCTCAAATAGCGATGAAAACAAAACCAAAAAACCCCAACAAAATCATACTGTCATGAAAAATGATGTCATGAAAACATATGGGTCGCTTACTGTGATGAGGCTTTCACTGTTGCCGATCAATGCTTTTAATCGTCCCTAGTTAACTATATCATTGTCTGTCTCCTCTGTAACTATTTTAAACCTTCACCCCTGGCAAATCCAACATGTCACTGCTGGAGATCTCAAGCCCAGCAGATGATCTTTATTCCTATACTAGAAATGAGTCGCTGACTCCCAGAATCCTAAATACATGTGTATCCTGTACTTGTTCTCAAGAATATGTGCCTTTTCAAGCAAAGCCCTATCTCCTTCGGAAGCCTGCCCCATCATACACACTCCCCCCCACCCCACCTCTCTCTCCCTCTCTCTCTGTGTTTGTCTTGGCCACACCGGCAGCGTGCGAAAGTTCCTGGGCCAGGGATCGAACCCAAGCCACAGCAGTGACAATGCTTACCCTTAACCTCCAGGCCACCAGCGAACGCTACCACATACACTCTCTCTCAAATTTTCAACCATGTCCCTTCTTTTGGCCCTTAAGTTTACTTAACTTGACTGAAGTTTTAAGTAAACCCTAAAAATCTCTCCATAAAAAAACACTCTCTTGATATGTCTTCCTAGCTACTAGCTTATCTTGTTCCTTTCAAAATGAAAAGGTTTTCCACAAAAAGGTTATCACATTAAGAGTTTTACTCTTTCTCTACTAATTATGCCCAAGCAATGCTAGCAATGACTTCTAGTTTTCAAATCCAAAGTTCTGTTTTTCTCAGTGTTCCCATCATGGTGCAGAGGAAATGAATCCAACTAGTAACCAGGAGGTTGCAGGTTTGATCCCTGGCCTCGCTCAGTGGGTTAAGGATCTGCTGTTGCTGTGAGCTGTGGTGCAGGCCACAGACGTGGCCCAGATCCTGAGTTGCTGTGGCTGTGCTGTTGCTGTGGCCAGCAGCTGTGGCTCCAATTAGACCCCTAGCTTGTGAACCTCCAAATGCTGCGGGTACGGCCCTAAAAGAGCAAAAAACAAAAAAAAAAGTTCCGTTTCTCTCAACTTCAGAGTATATTACTACTGACTTAAAACACTTAAAAAATGTATTTTAAAAATGGAATCCTATTTCACTGGCATCTGTAAAACTTTCTGGTTCCCCTTACTTTTCAGTTACTCCTAACTTTCTCCCTGTTCTTTGCCTGAGGGCATTCATTCAAGTTTTGTCCTTGATTATATATTCTCTTGTTCTATATGCCATCCTTGGGCAATGACTGTTATCACTTCAACTATAACCTATACTATATATGTGCTATCAACTTCCAATTTGGTTTTCTGTTCATCTCTAGCCCAGACCTTTCCTGAGTACATAAATGTCATTCATACGCCTATTAGTCCTAATCTTTAACTGGATGTACCAATGGTAAATCAAAATGCATTCCCAAGGGACTATCTGTTCCATCATCTCATCATCAAGGCCACTAAGGCAGGCATCTTAGACCACTGCATTTCCCTACTTTCTATGGCCTTGGTAACCCAGTCTTGTCCACTTTCCCCTTCTCCTCTCCCCGCAATGTCTCATTAATATCTCTGTGCTTTTGTCACTTACTGTCTATATTCATTTCTACTGTCTTTGGTTCTTAACCAAATCACACTACCAGTAAATGAACTGGCTTACCTGTGTTCACTTAGGCACTTCATGCTGGCTTTCTTGAAAATATTACCTATGATTCAGTACTGCCAAATAGGACAAAGCCAAATATCCTACTTTGGCAAATAAGGTGTCTTATGATGTGATATATAGATCTTTCACTTCAATTTTGCACTTTTCTTTGGTCCTCCACACATCCCATGTCGTAACCAAAATGAACTACCTTCAGTTTCTCAAATATTTGTTTTTACATAGATGGGAGCATATAGCATATATCATTCTGTGCTTGCTCTGTTACCCAACCACATAAGATGGACATAATAAACATTCCCAACTTTAAAAATCTGGATATATTTACAACATTATCAAAAAAAAAATGGACAGTTTTCAACTATCACACAAACAGAAGACCACAGAGAAAAACAAAAGAAATGAACCACAAATAACTTCCATTGATAATAACATGGTTGACTAGATAAACTAAGGCCTCTAGCTATAAAATATTTCGTAAAACCCCAACTTTTAAAACAGCCAGGTGGGCAAGTAACAGAGCTGAATCTCAGGGGGCAAAAATGAAGAGAAATAAAAACGAGTGTCATCACATGGGCACTGCCACTCACAGTGTCAAGAAATGGGAGAAGGGGTAAGAAGAAGCTGCTTTGTGGTAACCCTGAACCTTGAACACTAGAGTGGGCAAGAGATGAGCAGTCAGGCACATTTTGGGTGTAAGTGATAAGAAATGGGACACTCAGTATAATCTGTCTCATCCTGGCCTCGGAGCTGGGAGCGAAAAAGTCTTTCCTGAAGAATCTATAACCACAGGCTAATGCCTCAGGTGGATGTTGGGCCTGAATTTATACTACCACAATTAGTTAGAAGCAGCCAGCTGTGAAAAGAACATAAAAAAATGGTCTATGAGTTCCCACTGTGGTGCAATGGGATTGGTGGCTCCTCTGGAGAACTGGGACACAGGTTCAATCCCTGGCCTGGCACAGGAGATCAACAGATTAAGGATCTGGTGTTGCAACAGCTGTAAGGTAGGTTGCAACTGTGGCTCAGACCTGATCCTTGGCCTGGGAACTCCATATACCGAGGGGCAGGGAAAAAAAAAAAAGTCCAAGATCAATGATACTCAATGTATCTCTGCAGAAGGACATACCCTCAACCTTAGCTATACAGCACTCCTACAGACAAAGTGCTAATCCAAGTGAATACATAATCTAAATTTACAAAATATAATAGAAATCATCCAACAAAAAGAGTGAATGACCCAATAAAGAGAAGGATGAAAATCTCATTAACTTAAAGATAACTGAACTACTAGATAGAGACTATACTATATGAACATCTATAATGACTTGAAAACATTTTTTAATAAGCCACTATTAAAAAATATCAGTTATACTTGAGACAAACCAAATGAAGTATCAAGACATGAAAAAGTATAATCAACAACATTAAAGTCTTAATGGAAGGATCAAAGAGAAGAATAATCCTGTCTTAAAGCAATACAGTAAACAACAGAACTGACAGTAAGCTAGAACTATAAAAATTACCCAGAATAAGGCACAGAGATGGACAGTATGAAGGAAAAGTTAACTCAGATGGAAAAGGAAAGTAACTACATGCACATTTGTAAACAGAATTCTAATAAGGAGAGAACAGAGAAAATGAGGAGA
Source organism: Catagonus wagneri (assembly GCA_004024745.2). Lineage (NCBI taxonomy): Eukaryota > Metazoa > Chordata > Mammalia > Artiodactyla > Tayassuidae > Catagonus > Catagonus wagneri. Next base: position 2,675,678 of record PVHT021183585.1, read on the forward strand.
AGCAATACCTAGTGCTAAAATAGCAGAGAATTTTCAGAACTGATTCAGAATTGAAAACTACCATTTTCAGATTTGGGAAGAATAATGCATCCCAAGGAAGACAAAAATAAATACCATCCAGACAGAAGACGGTAAAATTGCAAATGCCAAACTCAAAGAGAAGATCTCTAAAACATCAGGAAAAAGACCCAGTTTATTATAAAGGGACAGCAATGAACTAAGAATAGCTGTCTCACAGCCACAGTCCATGTCAAAGGCACTGAAAATACTTCACAGTGCCGAGAACAATGACTATCAACGTAGAATTCTAGACCCAGTTAAATCACAGTTCAAGAATGACAGCAAGATTTTAACAATTTCAGAAATTAAAAACCTAAACATTGCCAAAGCATAGTCACTCTAAGAATTATTAAATGAAACACTGTAAGATGTTAGCTGAACACCAATAGAAAGAATGAAATGAAAAAAATTCATCATGATTAGGAAAGTGAGTAGCAAACATGCAGGTCACAAGAAGCACTGACTATAAAACACAACAATGGTTGACTTTGTGGAAGGCTGTCAATAACTCAGTTCTAAATTATTTGATGAGAGTAACATATGACTATTAAATAAAAACACAGAGCTTAGAAATCAAAGTAGAGAAAAAAAGGAAATAAAGAAGACTCATAAGTATATAAAAGGCAGGAAAGGCAAAAAAGCAGCATTAAAAAAGCAAGCTAAATAAAAAGTACAAAATGAAATGCAGAAATAAATATAAATATATTGGTAACCACTATACCCATAAGAATAACCTCAACAGTTAAAAGACAGATTTTTCTGATTATATGAAAAAACAAAAATCTACCTCTATGATGTTTTCAAGAAACACACTGGAAATATAAAGGTAGAAAAAATACTTATCAGGCAATAGAAAAATCTGATTCTTTTCCCCCACAAAAGATGTGGTTTTATTAATATCAGACTGAATGCATTTCTAAGTCAAAAACATTACTAGGTACAAAAAGAGTCACTATCTAATAATAAAGGAATGATTCACTAGGAATATTTCAGCCACATAATTCCAAGGATACATTTAACAAATACACAATGATAACAAGTGAATTCAGTATACTACTTTTGGATTAATGGATTAAACAGAAAAAAAGGTTGGTAAACATTTAAAAGATTTGAATAATAAAATTAACAAGCTTTATCTGACAGCTGTATATTGAACCCCGAGCACAACAGTTAGGAAATAAAAATAAATTCTTTTCAAGTACACATGGAAAACTTAGAAAATTTATCAGGTATATGCAGAGCACAGAGATTACAAAACATTGTCTCAACAACAGCAATCAGCGTAATAGAGAATATATTCTCTGACAACTCAAATAGATGAAAAAAGTCAATATAAGAAAAAAATAAAAAGCTTGAAAAGTTTAATAGAATTCTAAATTTAGGGGGCAAAGAAGATATTTTAAAGATTATGTAAAATATGATTACAAAGATACTATTTATTAAGACTCTCCTCAGGCCTCCTTATTCTCTGAGACACAACACTATTTTTTTTTTTTTTGCTTTTTAGGGTCGCACCTACATCATATGGAGGTTCCCAGGCTAGGGGTCTAATTGGAACTGTAGCTGCCGGCCTACACCACAGTCACAGCAACGTGGGATCCGAGCCGCGTCTGCAACCTACACCACAGTTCATGGCAATGCCAGATCCTTAACCCACTGAGCAAGGCCAGGGACCGAACCTGTGTCCGCATGGATGCTAGTCAGATTCATTAACTGCTGAGCCACAATGGGAATTCCCACGACACTATTGAAATTAGGCCAAATAATAACCAAGTGATGGTCTCTAAATGTTCAAGTGAAAGGGAGAGTTGCATGCCCTACTTTAAATCAAAAGCTAGAAATGATTAAGCTTAATGAGGAAGGAATGTCAAAAGTCAAGACAGGTCGAAAGCTGGGCCTCTTGTGCTAGTCAGCCAAGCTATGAATGCAAAGGGAAAGTTCTTGAAGGGACTGTGCAGCGCCAGTCCAGCCAATACATGAACGATAAGAAAGCAAAATAGCTTTCTTGTTGATAGTCTGAATGGTCTAGATAGAAGATCAAACTGACACAACACTCCCTTCAGCAAAGTCTAATCCAAAGACAGGCCCTAACTTACTCAATTCCGTGATGGCTGAGAGAGGCGAGGAAGCTGCAGAAAATAAGTCTGGAGCTAGCAGAGATTGGTTCATGAGGTTTAAGGGAAGAAGTCATCTCCATAACATAAAGGTACAAGGTGAAGTAGCAAGCGCTGATGCAGAAGTTATAGCAAGTTAGAGGATAATTAATGAAGGTGGCTAACTGAAACAACAGACTTCCAGTGTACGTGAAACCACTCTATACTGGAGAAGATGCCATCTAGGACTGTCATAGCTTAGAAAGGAAAAGTCAACGCCTGACTTCAAAGCTTCAAAGGACGGTCTGACTCTCTTGTTAGGGGTTAATGCGGCTGAAGACTTGACGGTGAAGACAGTGTTCACTTACAGTTCCCAAAATCCTACAGCCCTTCAGAATTAGGCTAAATCTACTCTGCCTGTTCTCTGTAAATGGAAGAACAAAGACAGATGCGAGTACTTCTGACTGTTTTCAGCCCACTGTTGAGACCTACTGCTAAGAAAAAAAAAAAAAGAGATTCATTTCAAAATATTATTGCTTGTTGCCAATGTACCTGGTCACCCAAGTACTCTGAGGGAGAGCGACAACAAGTTGTTTTCAGGCCTGCTAACAAAGGTCCATTCTGCTGCCCACGTATCGAAGAGTAATTTTGCCTTGCAAGTCTTATTACTGAAGAGCTACCTTTCATAAGGCTATAGCTACCATCAACAGTGATTCCTCTAATGGATCTGGGCAAAGTCAACTGAAAATCTGAAAAGAATTCACCAGCTTACCATTCTAAGATGCCATTAAGAACATTCATGATTCATGGGAAGAGGGCAAAATATCAACACTCATGAGATGTAGAAGAAGTTGATTTCAACCTTTTTGGATGACTTTGAAGGGTTTAAGACTTCAATGGTGGAAGTAACTGCAGATGTGGTAGCAAGAGAACTAGAATTAATTGTGAGCCTTAATATGGGACTGAATTGCTGCAGTCCATGATAAAACTAACAGATTAGGAGTTTCTTCTTACAAATGAGCAAAGAAAGTGGTTTCTTGAGTTGGAATCTACTCCTAGTGAAGAGGCTGTTAAGACTGTTGAAATGACACCAAAGGATTTAGAATATTACATGAAACTTGGTTGATACAGCAACACCAGGGTTTGAGAGCACTGACTCCAGTTCTGAAAGATGTTGTGCTGTGGGTAAAACGCTATCAAATAGCATTGCATGCTACAGAGAAATTGTTCATGAATGAAGAGTCAATCGTGTGGCAAACTTCATTGTTGACTCATTTTAAGAAATCACCACAGCCACCCTAACCTTCAGCAACCACCACCCTGATTGTTCAGCAGCCATCAACATTAAGGCAAGACCCTCCACCAGCAAAAAGATTAGGACCTACTAAAGACTTAGATGATGGTTAGCATGCTTAAGCAATAACGTATTTTTAAAATATATACATTGCTTTTTTAGACATAATGCTACTGCATACTTGATACACTACAATATAGTATAAACATAACCTTCATATGAACTGCGAAACCAAAAAATTTATGTGATTTGCTTTAATGCAATATTTGCTTTATAGTCTGGAAACTGAACCTGTAGTATCTCTGAGGTATGCCTGAATCCTGAAGTAGACTATTTTAAGAAGCATATTGTGATACCTACAGCAACTGTTAAAAAATAACTAAGAAAAAGTAAGAATTTCTACAGGGGAATCAAAATGGCATATAAAAAATATTAATTTCACATAGTAGGCAGTAAAGGAGGAAAAGGACCAAAACAGATAAGACAGACAGAAAATAAATTCCAAGATGGCAGATATAAAAGGCAAAGGGGTCAGAGTGAATAAAAGACAAAGACCCAATTATATGCTGTATATAAGAGACAGATCTTAGACTGAAAAAACACAGGCTGAAAGCACGAAGGTATAAAAAAATATGTAATGCAAATAGTAATGGTAAGAGAGCTGTAGTAAATAAGACTGCATGCTATTGGCATACGGATAGATAATGAGATCAATGAAAGAGAATCAAGAGTCCAGGAAAAAAATCCCTCTTTTCATATTCACTTGACTTTTGATAAAGGTGCCAGCATAATTCAATACAGTGTACCAAAACAATTAGATATCTATAGAAACTTAAGATCTTTACCTCACATCTTATAAAAATTAGCTTAGGATGGATCATAGACCTAAAACTATAAAACTTGTGGGGGGAAAAAAAAAACAGGAGAAAATCTTTGTGGCCCTGTGTTAGGCAAAGAGTTCTTCTGCTATAACACCAAAAACACGAAAGAAAAGTGATAAACATCATTATAATTAAAAACAGCGCTTCAAAAGAAACAATTAAGAAGATAAAAAGACACAAAGAAACTATGAGAAAATATTTGTAAATCATATATTTGATAAAGGACTTATATCCAAAACAAAGAAATCTTATTAACTCAATAAGATAAACAACCCAAGTAAAAAAATGAGGAAAAGGCTTAAACAGACAATTCTTCAAAGAACAAATGACAAAGTGGCAAAAAAGCACATGAAAAAGTGACCAACATAAAAATCATTATGGAAAAACAAGTTAAAAATACCATTAATAGCATTATACCCCTACAAGAATGGCTATAATTCAAAAGACAGATAACATCAAATATATGTTGGGACATAGAGAAGCTGGAACTCTCATACACCACGGGTGGGAATGTAAAATGGAATAGCGACTTTAGAAAACAGTTTGTAAGTCTCTTAAAAAAGTTAAGCATAATCTGCCATATAACCAAACATTCTACTTTTAAGGATCAAACCAAGAGAAATGAAAGTATATGTCCATTCAAGCCTCCCCCCCCCCTTTTTTTTTTGTCTTTTTGCCTTTTCCAGGGCTGCACTCGCGGCATGTGGAGGTTCCCAGGCTAGGGGTCCAATTGGAGCTGTAGCCACCGGCCTACACCACAGCCATAGCAACGCGGGATCGGAGCTGCATCTGCAACCTACACCACAGCTCATGGCAACGCTGGATCGTTAACCCACTGAGTGAGGCCAGGGATCGAACCCTCAACCTCATGGTTCCCAGATGGATTTATTAACCACTGAGCCACGATGTGAACTCCCACAAGTCTTCCTTTTTTGAAACTGTTCATAGTAGCCTTATTCCTAATAGCACAAAACTGGAAACAATGCAAATGTCCTTCAGCTGGTGACTGTATAAACAAAATGTGGTATATGTGTAAAATAGGAAACCATTCAGTAATTAGAAGCAAGGAAATATTGATAGACCATAACAGGTATGATGCCTGAAAACATTAAGTGAAAGAAACTAAATGCAAAGATTATATATACTTCATACAATGTTATACATATTGTGTATATAAGAGGTTAAATACTGAAATATTGGTTTTATATATATATATATATATATATATACCCACACACATATGTATATATACATACATATACCTACATGCTTATACATACGTATTATATATACATATGTATGTATAAACAACACATAGTACGGTTTTATTTATATAAAATATCCAGGAAAGGCATATCTGCAGAGACTTAGAGCAGATCAGTAGTTGTCTGGGGCTGGGAGTACAGAATAACTATAAAATGGCTTGTAGAATTTTTTTTGAGGTGATAGGAATTTCCAAAACTGGATTATGGTAACAGAGGAATAATTCTACAAGTTTATTAGAAGTTATTATATTGTACATTTACAATGAAATAGCAAACAGCAAATTTTATGAATGAAAATTTTACTTCAATAAAACTTTTTAAAAAGCCATAGCATTCACTCTAACACAACAAACTGACTCAGTTTAACTGAAAACATTTATAAATAAACCTATGAATTAAATCTGTTCCATTTAAAAACTATTAAACACTTGAGGGAAAGACTTGCATAAAATCCTACCTAATTTATTATTGCCAAATCTGTCTGTAAATCTAGTCAGCTGCTTCAAGAAACAGGCCACCTTAACACGTCAATTAGTGTAATTTGCGTGGCATCAAGCTTGAGCTGAACTGATAACAAGACAATAACTTCTACCTCTGAAGATTACTTTGATTTTATCTGCAGGTTCTTTACTTTGATACTTAGATGGAAGAAAATTCAGCATACAAATAATGCTTTTAAATGTAAAACAAATTTCCAAATCATTTTCTTTCTTTTTTTCCCTGGAACAATAAAAATAAATGTAGGATTTAATTTCAGAACTTCATTGACTATACTGACATGTATGAATTTTTATTTTTTCACTGAATTTTTTTCCTGTATTTCAATGAAAGAAAGCTTTGACCTCAAACATTAAAAGCCTTCTGTGCAAAACTACCATGGTCTGAAATTATAATTTTGCTGTTATTCAAGAAACAATGTAGTTACTGTATGGTATTATTTGTTCCTCTTTTCATGTGATATATAATACAGCACTTACCCTGCTTTCTTCTAGGCTATCAAATGGACCTGGTGGATCATCCAGACAAAGAAATTCTCTCACTGCAAGGCTTTCAAAGGAAAAAAAAAAATTAGCTGGGGTACAAATAAATTCACAAAAGACAGCAGAAAGCAAAAGTTACTTTCAAGCTATAGTGTTTTAAGCAAGTTGGTTCTGCTGGTAAATGAAAATAAACAAGATGGTTTACGTGTTTTCACACAAGTAACAAAATACAAATATAAAATCTATAGAAGATACAAAGATTTTAGATCTTACGAACATAGAGACTGTGAATCTACATTACATAAAAACTGTATGAAATACGAGGTTCCCTGGTGGCTCTGTGGGTCTAGGATCTAACATTGCCACTAATGTGGCTCAGGTCACTGCTGTTTGATCCCTGGCCCGGGAACTTATGCATGCATGGGCACTGACAAAAATATGTAAATAAAACAGTGAGCTTTGGCACTGAAGCCCTTATAGAGCAATGGTAATATAAGGAAATATATATAATTTCGATCCTTGTATTTTAAAGGAGTAAGAAGAAAATTTGGTCAATCAGGATATATGTGCAATAACTCTGAAAAGAGAATAGTAAAATATTTGCTGTACTGATTAAATGATGTAATTATTTCATCAAAGAAATGGAAAGATATTCCATGCTTCTGGGTTGGAAAAATTAATATTGTAAAAAAGGCCATATTACCCAAAGCAATCTACAGAGTCAATGCAATCTCTGTTAAATTACCCATGACATTTTTCACAGAACTAGAACAAGCAATCCAAAAATTTATATGGAACCATAAAAAACCTAGAATTGCCTAAGCAATCCCAAGGAACAAAAACCAAGGAGGCGTAACTCTGCTAGACTTCAGGCAATATTACAGAGCCACAGTAATTAAGACAGTGTGGTACTGGTACCAAAACAGACATATAGACCAATGGAACAGAATAGAGAATGCAGAAATAAACCCAGACAGGGAGTTCCCATCGTGGAGCAGCAGAAATGAATCCGACTAGGAACATGAGGTTGTGGGTTCAATCCCTGGCCCAGTGGGTTAAGAATCCGGCGTTCCTGGGAGCTGTGGTGTAGGTCACAGATGTGGCTCGGATCTGGTGTTTCTGTTGTTGTTGGGTAGGCCAGCAGCTACAGCTCCAATTGGACCCCTAGCCTGGGAACCTCCATATGCCAAGGGTATGGACAAAAAAAACAAAAAAACAAGCAAACAAAAAAACCCCTAGACACCTACGGTCAATTAATCTTCAACAAAGGAGGCAAGAATATAAAATAGGAAAAAGACAGTCTTTTCAGCAAGTGGGGCTGGGAAAACTAGACAACAACAGGTAAATCAATGACATTGGAACACACCCTCACACTATGCACAAAAATAAACTCAAAATGGCTTAAAGACTTAAACGTAAGACAGATACCACCAAACTCCTGGAAGAGAATATAGGCAAAACATTCTCTGACATCAACCTTACAAATGTTTTCTGTCAGTCTCCCAAGGCAACAGAAGTTAAAGCAAAAATAAACCAATGGGACCTAATCAAACTGACAAGCTTTTGTACAGCAAAGGAAACCATTAAAAAACAAACAAACAAACAAACAAAATCTACGGAATGGGAGAAAACAGTATCAAATGATTCAACTGATGAGGGCTTAATCTCTAAAAATACAAACAACTTACACCACTCAACAGCAAAACAACCAACAACCCAATTGAAAAATGGGCAAAAGACCTGAATAGACATTCCTCCAAAGAAGATATACAGATGGCCAACAAGCACATGAAAAAAATGCTCAACATCACTTACTGCTAGAGAAATGAAAATCAAAATTACAATGAGGTACCACACCTCACACCAGTCAGAATTATTAATAAGTCCACAAATAACAAATGCTGGAGAGGATGTGGATAAATGGGGAATGCACTGTTGGTGGGAATGTAAACTGGTACAATCACAATGGAGCAGAGTATGGAGGTACCTCAGAAAACTAAATATAGCAATACAGAAATCCCACTCTTGGGCATATATCCAGACAAAACTTTCCTTGAAAAAGACACACACACCCGTATGTTCATTGCAGCACTATTCACAATAGCCAAGACATGGAAACAACCTACATGTCCACTGACAGATGAATGGATTAAGAAGATGTGGTATATATACACAATGGAATACTACTCAGCCGTAAAAAAAAAAAACAAAACAATGCTATCTGTAGCAACATGGATGGAACTAGATTCATACTAAGTGAAGTAAGTCAGAAAGACAAATATCATATGGTATCACTTATAGCTGGGATCTAATATATGGCACAAATGAATCTTTGCACAGAAAAGAAACTCATGGATTTGCCATGGGGGAGGAGGGGGAGCGAGTGGGAGTGGACTGGGAATCTGGGGTTAATAGATGTAAACTATTGCCTTTGGAATGGATAAGTAATGAGATCCTGCTGTGTAGCATTGGGAACTACATCTAGTCACTTCTGATGGAACGTGAAGGAAATGTGAGAAAAAGAATATATATATGTATGTGTGACTGGGTCACTCTGCTGTACAGCAGAAAATTGACAGAACACTGTAAAACAGGTATAATGGAAAAAATAAAAATCCTTAAAAAAAGATGTAATTATTTCAAAGTAACAGAAATCAGAATAAAACACTAAATAGTTATATTTTAGCTATAAGAGATTATGCAATGAGATCTTCCCTCTCCACCCATCTCTACAAATCTTTCACCTTTGACAAGCTGAGTTACACGCTATTTTGGATACAGGACTGTGCCTATGCTCTTCTGTGTTTTGATATAATATTCCCTCTCATTTGGGAAGTCCTGTACTTTCTCTTTGTTGGTTCAAATATCATTAATTCTTTAAACTCCAGCTCAAACATCACCCTCTAGGAAGCTTCCTCTAATTCTCTCAGTCTAAAGTTCTCTCTCTCTTCTTCTTCTGAAAGAGATCCCTAGCTCTGTCATAGTTTGTCGGGGTGTGTCTTCCTCCTTTTCAGTTTTCTTAAATAAAGAATTAGCATCTAATGCACTTTTGTATAGCCATAATGCCTCATATTTTGTAAGACCTAAATGTTTGTTCAACAAAAAAAGTAATAAATCTATTTATCATGAATATCAACATTTTAATGTTTTCTTACTTTGTATTCTCTAAATGCATCTGAAAATAATCTCTTAAAACATTTAAACCGACAATTCTTAATATCAAGTTCTCATTTTCTTTCGCTTCTGTTTTGTTAACAGTTAGAAAATGTAATACTAAATAAGAGCTGCCAGCTGTGTAATGACAAGCTCTTAGCCAACATGATAGTTAAGAAATACTGTGTTGTGAGGTGCTAAGCAATCAAAAAGGAAAGTGAAAGAAATATACGAAGAATGAGTATCAAATAATTATTTGCTCGTATAAAGACAGTAATTTTCTATGCTGCCATTCCAACTGTAATAGGAAACTAACAGGCGTACCGATAGGTACTACAAGCTAATAGCTATTTTAAATAGTGATTCTTAAATACACAGTTTCATGTTTTTATAAAGAAGTGTTGGGATTTTGTTTTTTTTCTTTCCTCCCTTAGGGGAAATTCATAAATGGCTGTTTGGCACCTCAGACTTTCTATTTTCTAATTATTTGTTCTGACTTGTTTTCACCCTCCCATTTATAATCTTAATCTAGCCTTCAAGGTTCTCCTATCCCACTCCCTACTTCTAGTATTGTGTCACTCATTGCAAACAGGGCTGAACATCCTTTTCTCTGAATTGCTGCCACTTTTATAATCTGTATCACACTATGTAGCATTTCACAAATTCCCTTATTTTGTTTAAAAGAGAAACCTAATTTCTTCAAAAGAATTCAAATCAGTAAGTATTCCTGCAGCTTCTTTTATACTCAGTATAACAAGGGGCATATGCTTAAGATACAGATTAATAACCCATCTCTCCGCCAAGTCATATTTTAAACATTAATTTACTAAGACATGCTTAAGGAGTTCCTGTTGTGGCTCAGCAGAAACAAATCTGACTAGTATCCATGAGGCCAAAGGTTCGATCCCTGGCCTCCCTCAGTGGGTTGGGGATCCAGCGTTGCCGTGAGCTGTGGTATAGATCACAGATGTAGCTCAGATCCCTTGTTGCTGTGCCTGTGGTGTTGGCCAGCATCTATAGCTCCAATTTAACCCCAGCCTGGGAACCTCTTTTTTTTTTTTTAACCTGTATGTGGGGCCCTAAAAAGACCCCCCCCCCAAAAAAAAAGCCATGATGGAACATGATGGAGGATAATGTGAAAAAAAAGAATTCATATAAATGTAAACTGGGTCACTCTGCTATACAGCAGAAACTGACAAAACATTGTAAATCGACTATAAGAAAATAAACTGCTTAAATTGTGAAATAAAAAACGTTACTCAGCAACTACAAAAAAAGATAGTGAGTACCCTAGAAAAACAAGATACACACACCTTATTTAGAGTTCTGAGTTATCTTACTATATTCCTTAAATGGTTGAGATATGACAAAAATATGTAGGGAAATAAACCTGAGGCACATGAGAGGCTTTCATGTAAGGCTTTTTAGAACTTTTAATACTCTAGGAATGTCCAATGACACCTTCCCCCAACTTATTTGACCAAGAAATTCTTCTTTCCCTGAAACATCTATTAATGAACTGAGCAAGACCACTACCACTGTTTTAAGGGCTGCAGTTTTAGAAACAGGATCTTAAATGTTTACAACACCGAGATCTATGATCACAATTTTAAAAAAGGGATACATCTCAATTAAGATACACTTTTCCTATGTAAAAAATCAAGAAGTCTGGTGGCCTAGCAGTTAAGGATTTGGCATTGTCACTGCAGTGACTCAGGTTCGATCCCTGGCCTGGGAACTTCTGCATGCTGTGGACACAGCAAAAAAAAAAGAAAAAGAACAAAAAATCATGAAGTCACAAGATGAATTTATCAACGTGGTTCACATTATTTGATATTTCATTAGATAAAAAGACTATAGTAATTAACAGAATAAATTTAATTTTAATTTCTCATATTTTCAATACAGAGACAAAAATAAGAAATGAGAGAAAGAGGATGGGGTGCATTCACTTCTTAGCTGTGAAAGTCTTCTTTTATGGTATGGTGTAAATTACATTGTCTTCAAAGGATTTCTCTTTGATTTTAGAGTTTGCTGGTTTTTATTCCTGTTCTGTGTATCTGAATTAACACTAACTTTTTTTTTCTTTTTTCTTTGGAGAGATGTAAAAAATACAGAAAAGGAGGGAGCATCCATGTTCCCACCACCAAGACTTGGCCACACAACTGCTGAGTTTTATCATATTTGTTTCAAAACTATTGAAAAGTTTTGAAATAGTACAACAGGAAATAGTAAGAGTTCTGCCATTCATTCATTCAACAGGTACTTATAGGGCATGGAATCTGTCAGCCCACTGACTGGTGAGTAAAACAGTCACATGACCTACTACATGGATGCACCTTACAGCCTGGTGGGAGAAGAGTCAAACAATCCCAGAAATAGCTAACTGAAATGCTGTGAAAGTAAAGTACCAACCAACCTTTCTCAGATGGGATTCCATGAGAGGATTAAACCCTACTGACAATGATATAAGTGACTATATTTTTCTAATTCTCTTGAGATCGGTAATAGGTAGTATCATCCTAGAAGTATAGGAGAGAATTTAATTCATTACATGCAATGGGTGTCCTAGGCATTAGGAGTTGACTTTCAGAACAAGCAGAGAACATACTTTGAGAAAGACCTCACCTAGCTTTCGGTGGCGGTGGTAGGGGAGGGGCTGGTCAGGAGAGCCAGTTACCTGAGGAAGTGAAGCCTGTATTGAAACCTGAAGAATAGATAGGAATTACCTAGGCTGAGGCTGGGGGAGCAAGGGAAGTAGTGTTGAAACGTTGCCTTTCCAGGGAACAGAATATTTGAGGGTGCTACAGGACAAAGAAGCAGGTGATTTTGAAAAATTAAAAGACCAATGTGGCTGATGTGCAGAGAATGGGGGCAGTGCAGAATAACAAACATGAAGCTGGAAAGACAGGCAGGTAGTCAGGGACCAGAAAGACTGACTTAAACTGAATTACGAAAGATCACTGTGCCTCCAGTGGGCTATAGAAATAAGAGTAGATGAGGAAGATGAGTGGTAGGAAAGGAATAATTAAAGTGAGACATAACTGCTTAGCTTAAAGTGGTGATGGCAGGAATGGAGAAAAGTACACAGATTAGAGTGGTATTTGAAATATAAAGGCAGGGATGTATCAGGGATGACTTTTGGATTTTGCGAGGATGCTGCTGCTGAATATTAGGGGAAAAGTAGAGAGAGTAAGCTTTGAGTTTGTTCTAGGTTTGAGGACATGTTGAGATGTCTGAAGGACATGTCATGGAGGCAACTGCAGATGTGAATCTGGAGTTGAAAAGAGGGTGTGTCTACTAGTTTCTTCATTAAAGGAAAGTGAGGGGGGGATGGTCAGAGATCTCAAGCAGTCATTAAGCTTAGACTACACACATTAAGAAGCAAGATGATATATATGAATAGAACATGTGTCATGTGAATTGCAAGGTGATACACATAAAAAAGACTAAGAAGAAAGAGTGGGAAAAGTGAGAGTGGTTTTCTTATTTGTTTTCCATTCCTTTTTTTTTTTGTCTTTTTAGTGGTGCACCTGCAGGCATACGGAGGTTCCCAGACTAGGAGTCGAATAGGAGCTGTAGCCACTGGCCTATGCCAGTGCCAGAGCAATGCGGGATCCGAGCCTCGTCTGCGACCTACATCACAGCTCATGGCAACACTGGATCCTCAACTCACTGAGAGAGGCCAGGGATCAAATCTGTATCCTCACGGTTACTAGTCAGATTCATTTCCGCTAAGCCATGACAGGAACTACTTGTTTTCCATTCTCATGTTCCAAATTACAAAAGATAGTTATAGACATAGGTCTCTATATAATAGGCTATTTGCTGCACTGTAAATGTCCTCTGATTTTTTTCCAAAATGGTTCTAATTTATCTGGATAACATAAATTCCAAACTTAGATACCCAGATGATATTAAATGACATAGCAATTTTCTTGTAAATATATTCTGATACCAAGAAACCCATACAGATCTTTTCCCTCTGTTTTTAATGGTTTAATGGTATGTTCACTTTACTCTCTGTATAAATTAACTTGACTTTATAATTTTATCTTTTGCATTACTTTGGAGAACTATTACCCTCAAAATTATGTAGTATTGTATTAACCAAAAATCTACCAATATGTGAGCCCCTTTGTTTAAATTATTACTAAAATACTAAAATCAAGTTTACAGCTAGGTGGTGGGAGTATATGGCATACTGAATTTTCAACTTTACTGACTTTTTGGAAGCATTAATATAAATCAAATACCAAAAGTCCTTACTGAAAAAAAGCAAGAAAACCGCAGGTAGTGTTTTATAAGAGAGGATAAGTAACCATATTACTACCCTATACTTTTGTGCTTGAATAAATATGGTCCCAAATTTATTCTTTAGTTTAGACCAGTTATTAGAATGCATTTATAACCTCTTATTTCAATTTGCTACATACCAGTTAGCAATGTCCTTGTGAGCTACTAAATTTTGAAGAAACGCTTGTAATCCTAATTGTCTCTCTTCTAAAAAGTCGGCATTGTAATTATCTTTAAACCAGCGTTTTGGTGGAAGTGCTAATCGAAAGCCTGGAAACATCTCTTTTAACTGAAAAAGAAGAAAAAAGCAAACACAACGTGCAACTCAATTTTCTCAGTTCTACAAAATCGATCACGTTAACTATGCAAAATTATTCACAAAACAGACTTACAATAAAAGAATTAAATTCAGCTAAGCTTTTTACACCTTGATTGAGTTACTTCTTGATTTCTACCAGTTGTGTATGCATAGGAGTACAGTTGCTACACATCCTTGCTAACACTTGGCATTGCCCATCGTTTTAATGTTAGTCATTCCAGTGGGTGTGTAGCAGTATTTCACTGAGGCTTTTAGTTTACATTTCTCTGTTGACAAACTATTAAATACCTTCTTATGTGCTTGGGTCTGCATATCTGCTTTGGTGAATTATCTATTCAAGTCTTTTAAACCCTCTGCTTAAAAAAATTGTTACGTCTTTTCTTTTTTTTTTTTTTTTTTTGCTTTTTAGGGCCACACTCGCGGCATATAGAGGTTCCCAGGCTAGGGGTCCGATTGGAGCTACAGCTGCCGGCCTATGCCACAGCCACAGCAATGCCAGATCTGAGCTGCATCTGCAACCTACACCACAGCTCACGGCATCACCGTATCCTTAACCCACTGAGCAGGGCCAGGGATCAAACCTGCAACCTCATGGTTCCTAGTCGGATTTGGTTCCACTGAGCCACGATGGGAACTTCCAGGTTACTTGTCTTTTTATTAATTGCCAGAGTTCTTTATATATTCTAGATAAAAGGCCTTTGTCAGGTATATGTATGACATATTTTCTCAGACTGTGGTCTGACTTTTAATGTTAACAGTCTTAATCTAATTAATCCTTTTTTTTTCTTTCATGGTTTATGTTTTTTAGATAATGTTTAAGAAATTTTTGTTCACTCCAAGGGTACAAAAATCTTCTTCTATGTTTTTTCTTGGATGTTTATAATTTTAGCTTTTACATTTTGGCTTATGATCTGTTTTGAATATTTGGCTTAAATTTTACTTTCTTAGGGAAGACCTTTCCACCTTCTAAGCTAGGTTAGATTTGCCTTTATATACTCTGATCAAGTGACTATAACTGGGTAACAAGTTACCTCAAAAACTCAGTGCTATAAAATAACCACTTATTAGGTCATGGACGGTGTGGGCTGGTAACTCATACAGGGCCTGGCCAGGATGGATTATTTCTGTTCCATAATGAATTAGAACCTCAGCTGGAAGACTTAAATTGGGAGCCAGGATTCCCTGAAGTTCACTCTCACTTATTTACAGCAGATGAGGCTGGTTGTTGACTGAGACCTTACTTGGGGCTGTCAGGCACAAGCCTAACATGGCTTCTCCATCTATCCTGGACTTTCTCATACCATAGAGGCTGGATTTCAAAGGGGAGAATCTAAGATAGTTAGGATGAAGCTGTATACATCTAATGATCTACCCTCATCACATAGCATCAGTTCCACTGTTCTCTACTGGTTAGTCACAAGGTCATCCAAGGTTCAAGGCCAAGGTTCAAGGGGGATGGGAAACAGAGTCTACCTCTTCATGGTCAGTGGCAAGACTCTGGAAGAGCATATTTTATGGAGAATACTGCTATGGGCATTTTTATTTATTTATCTATTTTGGGGGGGCTGCACCCGCGGCATATGGAGGTTCCCAGGCTAGGAATCCAACGAGAGCTGTAGCCTACCTAAGCCAGAGCCACAGCAATACTGCATCCAAGCTGTGTCTGCAACCTACAAAACAGCTCATGGCAACACTGGATCCTTAACCCACTGAGCGAGGCCAGGGATCGAACCCCCGTCCTCAAGGATGCTAGTCAGGTTCATTAACTGCTAAGTCACGATGGGAACTCCTTGCTGTGGGCATTTTTACAAAGGACAATCTGCCACACAACCCAAGTCATTATTTTTTAAATGACATTTATCATGATGTAAATAATCCTTAGTTAATTTTGGACTCTCCTACCAGAGTCATTCTAAACCTTGGCTGCACACAGTAATCGCTCAAGGAACTCTGCATAAAAACCTAAAATATAAAAACTTTGTGAGGGCTCAACTGTGGAACAAACCCTTCTTTTCTGGAGATAATTAATGAGTATCTTATATTAATGACTGTGTCCCACTTCTGACATATTTGGATTTAATCAGTTGGGTCATAGCTAAGACTATAATTTTAAAAAGCTTTCCAAGGAAGTCCAAAGTACAGCTAAGACTGAGAACCATTTAACAACACTGCAATGATTTTGTCTTATTCAGAGCTGCATCTTCAATGTCTAGCATAATGCCTGCTACACTACTAGCAATCAACATCTTATATTCAATAAATGGATGAATGAAACCATAATTCTATACTTAAATATAAGACAAAATGTCACATTTCTATACTTAAATATAAGACAAAATGTCACAAGGTATGAAAAAAGACTAGCAAAAAATTCACAGGGTAAAGTGATAAGTAAAAATATAAAAAACATTCTCTCCATATTTATACTGAAAACCCTGATTTGATTTCATGTTAGCTGGACATTTTTGGCCTCAGAGTTTTGTTATTTAGTATGTTGGCAATGAAAGTAGTAAAAGCCATGAGGAGGAAACAGTCTTTTTGTTAATTTTAAGTTTTAAAATCTAAATGTCACAGATATCCACATGCATGGTTAGATTTTTTTTTCCCTTAAAAAATAATCCTCAGAAAAGAGAGTTGTTCCACAATTGTTTCACAAAGCCTTTATATTCTAGGTGCTTTTCATTAACTTTATTTTGAATAAAGAACAACCTGGAGTTATACATTAGCTTGAAATAATTTTAATAAATGCTAGTTTTTATATTTTGCCAAATTATAACATTAGCAAATTTTCTAGGAAAATATCATGAGGCATTTGATGTTTCTATAAACAAACCTTTAAAGAAGTAATGCATATGTTTTGGGAATTAAGATGGAAAACTCAGCATACTCATCTAATTCTGTTTTTTGCAACTCCACTAAAGCTACAGTAAAGAAAAAAAAAACATAAAACAATATACTAGAAACTAAAAAGTAGAAAGAAAAGCAGCAACTGACTTAGGAGAGCTAAAAAACCCAAAGTGTAGGTAAACCTACACCAGGTTTGTTATGGACAGAGACCTCAAATTGCTCATGAGCTGGCAGCACAAGGCAAGAGACTGGAAAACTGTCTAGAGTTTGATCAACCCAAGAAGAATGACCTACAGATCCTGATCTCAGAAGTTTTCCAATAGCCCACCTTTGACATTCTACAGTGAATTTTATTTATTTATTTATTTTTTGTCTTTTTGCCTTTATCTAGAGTCACACCTGCGGCATATAGAGGTTCCCAGACTAGGGGTCTAACAGGAGCTGTAGCTGTCAGCCTTCACCACAGCCACAGCAACACGGGATCCGAGCCGCGTCTGCAACCTACACCACAGCTCACGGCAATGCCGGATCCTTAACTCACTGAGCAAGGCCAGGGACGGAACCCTCAACCTAATGGTTCTTAGTTGGATTCGTTAACCACTGAGCCATGAAGGGAACTCCACTACAGTGAATTTTAAAGCAAAAAAGCCTCACCCATGGAGTAAGAGATTCCAATCTGCTTTTAGCACCCAACTTTCAAACATGATGAGATAACCAAGAATCACTATACATCATTACTTATCATGGAAGACAAACAGAAAAAGAAACACAGACAACATAAGGAAAAAAACAAAAACAGAAAACAAAAATAAAAACAATAAGTAATATGCTTGATAAATTAAGATATTATATCCAAGGAAGAAGAATAAAGGAGTTCCCGTCGTGGTGCAGCGGAAACGAATCCGACTAGGAACCATGAGGTTGCAGGTTCGATCCTTGCTCAGTGGGTTAAGGATCTGGTGTTGCCGTGAACTGTGGTGTAGGTTGCAGACGTGGCTTGGATCCCACGTTGCTGTGGCTGTGGCGAAGGCTGGTAGCTGCAGTTCCAATTAGACCCCTAGCCTGGGACAAAAAGACAAAAAAAAAAAAAAAGGATATTTAGAGAATAAAAAAGGTGCTGTTAGAAAGAAGAAAATCTCCAAAATAGCAAAAAAAGAAAAAGAGAATGAAAAAGGGAGGAAAATATAAGGAATCAGAAGGGAGAACTGAGAATGTAGGTGGGAGGAATTCATTAATCCAGCAATTCAAAAGCATTTCTCTGCAACATGGATGGACACAGAGGTTATCATATTAAGTGAAGCAAGTCAGGGAAAGATAAATATCATATATCATTTGTATGTGGAATCTCATAAAAAAGATAGAAAAGAACTTATTTATAAAACAGAAACAAACTCACGTTCCAAAATCAAACCTATGGTTACCATAGAGCAAACCATGGCGGGGGTGGGGGATAAATTAGGAGAATGGGAATAACGTATACATACTACTGTAAACTAGATAATTAACAAGGAGGTCCTATATAGCATAGGGAAATCTCCACAATAGTCCATAATAACCTATACGGGAAAAGAGAATGGATATATGTATATGTATTCATTCTGCTATACAGCTGAAACTAACACAACATTGTCAGTCAACTATACGCCAATTAAAAAAAACAAAAACGCAAACATTTCTCTGAACTAAAGGACATGAGTTGCTCAGAGTGTCCAAGATAGCAGAAGAAAAGAAAGTCATTGTGAAATTTCAGGTTAATTACAGAGAAGACTCAAGAGACTTCTAGAAGAAAAAAACAGGTAACATAAAAGATCAGGAGTGAGAACAGCTTTGGACTTCTCAGCAGCGACACTCAACACTACAAGCAAAATGACAATAGCTTAATGTCTTCAAAATTCTGAAAAAAAATTATTTCCAACCTAGAATCCCATACACCTCATCCAAATTTCAACCAAGTATGAAGACAGAATGAGAATATTTTTAGACTGTGGGGTCTAAAAGACATTACTACCTATGTAATCTTCAGCAAGAAATTACTGGGGGATTAATTCTATTAAAAGGAAAGAGTAATTCAAGAAAGAAGATATGAGATAAAGGAAAGAAGATCTAAAAAAGGAGAAAAGTGAAAAAAAGTGAAAGGCAATCTTAGGATGCTACTTCTGAACTACATGCTGTCAGTCAGCTCGGGACGGTTCAGGACAGCATGACCCAAGAGATAGACATGTTGAGGATTACCACGGAATTTTTTTTAATAGGAGGATTAGCCCAGATTTTCACACGAACCTGGCATGTCTGGACAGTGAGCTGATAGTGGTTCTGCTCCCTCCCTCTGCTTTGCTGCCCTGGAACCAACTAAGAATAATCATTTTTTACCTCACAGCTTCAACCTACTTCTGCAAGCTGGAAATAGAAAACAGTGAGCTTTTAAGCAGAATATAGAGAAAACCCCACTTTTCACTGCCATATTTCTGCAAACTATTTATCGCCAGTGTGTCCTGCAGGACTGCCAGATGTCTCACTCTAAAAAGCCCTATGTGTACCAGATCTTGCTCATAATTTTGCCCTCTGAGTTTCTCAGAATGGGATCTTATAAACTTCTAGAGAAAGCTGAGGCCAGATTATAAGCCAGGAGAATTAAAAAAGAAAAAAAAAGATTAGCATCCTATAGAAAATGTCCTCTTTCTAAACAGTGTTATTTTAACTATGTTAAATAATTTTCATATTGTCAATTAACTATTTTTTCCTTTGCTACTATAGATAAGTGCAAAACTTAAGGTTCTCAAAATTAGAATCAGAGCTGCATGGTTTCTATTCAATACCGAATTCCTAGCAGAGTGCTGAACTCAAATTACTCACCTCACAAATACTTCATGATTGGTTTTATAAAATGAAAGACCCTAAGATTTTATTTTTTTAACAATTATAAAAATAATAACTACCATGTAAACTGTGTGGCTGCTCGTGTTTGACACACATTTTTGATTCTTGTCAGTAAAATCAGGTGATGGGTAGAGCTCTGCCTGGTCCCTAGAAGACTGACAGAGACATCAATTTTAAGTGCCCAACTTAAAGTATGAAGGAGATATTTACTAGATTTAAATCAAACTAACAACTTTCTTCAAAAGCTTACGCTTTTGTTAATCTTTTTTTTTATTTTCAGCTTTTATTTTATCTTTAGTTTTTTTAATCTTTTTTTTTTATATTCAGCTTGCCGAATACAAGAGATATTATGGCAATAAAGGTGAATCTGGAGAGATAAAGGGAAGTAAACACTAAATAACAGATGTCTCAAAAAGAAAAGTCATAAAAAATTAAACTGTTGGAAATCAGTCTTATGAATAAAAATTTTAACAATTTCACAAGAAAGCTAAGAATTCCACTTACTATCTGGTAACTTCAGGAATTACTTTGGTCTTCTTGTTTGTTTAATCATTAAAAAAATGAACAGAAGTAAAGAAATATAGGTTTTTAAACTGTCAATGTAGTAAGAACTCAGGAAGAGTAAATAAAATGTACATATAAGAGCAGAAATATATTAGAAAGAATAGTTTGACACACTGCAAAAAGTCATTTCAACAACACCTTAACTGAGGATAAGAGTTGAACATTTTATATTTTACCTTTTAATTGAAACTGAGGTTTTCAGAATGGCAGAAACTTTCTGCCAGCCAGGCAGATGCAAAGTCACATAAATTTCCCACCACCAAACATTTTAAGCATGTACCAACTTGAGAAGTTATGAGTAGACCAGAAAGAAGGAGCAGGAAGGTGGCAGATGGGAGAGCACAGGACCAGTAAAATTTCTTCTACTACACATCTGTCAAAATTAGGAAGGAATTTTTGATCCAAGGTTATCTTATTTGGCCTCTCAGAAGCATCATAAACCACTTGCTTCTTTTGGAAACATGCTCTTTCTCTTGGTTTCTTTTCTTTCTTTTTTTTTGTCTTTTTGCCTTTATTTAGAGCCGCACGCGTGGCATATGGAGGTTCCCAGGCTAGGGGTCTAACAGGAGCTGTAGCTGTCGGCCTTCGCCACAGCCACAGCAGCGTGGGATCCGAGCTGCGTCTACAACTTAAACCACAGCTCACGGCAATGCCGGATCCTTAACCCACTGAGCAAGGCCAGGGATCGCACCTGCAACCTCATGGTTCTTAGTCGGATTCGTTAAGCACTGAGCCACAAAGGGAACTCCTCTCTTGGTTTCTTAAATACCAACCACCCCCATCTGCCCTCCTAATTTCCCTCCAGCTCTGTGAATACCTCAGCTACTGTTTAACTACTGAATTCCTACTGCAATTCTTAATCACGTCCCTATTGGTGGAAATTTAGGTTGGTTATAATTTTTAACTATTTAAAAAAGAGAAAACATGAACAAAAAAATAAGAAATAAAACAGCATAAGTATGCTTCAGGCTAAATCCAGACCATATCCATAATTTCTTATATAGGATAAATCCCAGAAATTCAATTATGGTGTCGAAATTATGCATAGCTTTCAGATGTTGTCTAGAAAGACTTGTTATTTCCAACAATGGAATTTCAGCTTGACAGGCAAATAATAGTTTAATTTTCTTTCCTTGGTATACTTGTGATATTAAATGTTTTCCAAATTTATTGGGCATTTATATTTCTTCTAGGGTTTACTCTGTTCATATCAGTTGCTGAATTTTCTACTTTTGGGTTTATTTGTTGTTACTTATTTTTAAGGGTACCTAATGTACTCAGGTTTGTTATTGTCCTTTGTCTGTCTCACATGTGCAGTGGGAAGAATTCTAGATGGCCCTGTGATCTTTGCCCTTTGCGTTGCCTCTGTGATTTTGTTGTGTTACACAAAGCAAAAATTGTAGATGCAATTAGGGTACTTTCAGTTGGCCTTAAGAAGATTATCTAGGTGAGCCTAATCTTATCACATGAGCCCTATAAAGGCAGAACTTTCTTCCTAGCTGGTAAAACAGAAGAGAAAGTCAGAGACATTCAGATCATGCGAAGGGCTTGATCTGTTTTTGCTAACTTTGAAGATGGAGAGTCCCGTGCAAGGGCTGAAGAGCTGTCTCTAGGAGCCAAGAGTAACTTCTGGCTGACAACCAACAAGGAAACAGGGACCCTGGTCTCACAACCCAGACACCAAACTCTGCCAACAACCTGAATGAGACTGGAAGAGTATTCTTTCCCAGTGCCTCCAGATAAAAAGGCCAGGCCAGCCAATAGCTTGATTTTGACCTTGCTTGACCCTAAGCAGCAAACCTAGCTGAGCACTCCACAAATTTCTAGATGATGAACAGGTGTGTTTTAAGCCACAGAGTTTGTGATCATTTCTTATATAGCAACAGAAAACTAACACAATATGCTAAATTTCTTGGTTCATTTTTTTGCAGTCATATGATTTGGGGGTCTTATCATACTTAAACATCTTTTCAAACTTCTAAAATTATATATTATAAATCACTTACCTTTGCTACCAATTTCAAACTTTTCACATTTTTACATTAAAAAGATGTTTTTGGTTCCAAAAAGAGAAAGTTATGTGCAGAGATGGGACTTTGGGTTATTACAAGTTAAATGAAACAGTTAATTTTCTTAGGAAATAGCAAAAAATTTGAGTTAAATAACAAGAAAAAAAACAGAAATATAACAGCAGACCTATCAGATAATAATTCCAAACTGAAAAGTCAGTGTTAGATTTACTCAAGTACTTACTTTATCATTAAGCCTAGAGAAGTCGGTGTACCGTCTAAAAACTACCCAACTTTCTTCTGGAGTCTTCTTTACTAGTATTTTATACACCTATGCAGAGAAAGTGAGAGACAGAGGGAGTTTAGAAAATATATTCATGTGAAAATATTTAAAAATTCAAACCAAATAATTTGAAAACTTTTACCTGACAACTCAGATCATAACAACTATATAAAATATCAGAAATTAATGTATAAATAATCAATGTAGGGCACGAAAAGATTTTTTTCTTAAGAAACATGACTGACAAATCTGATATAAAATTTTTGTTGTTGTTGTTGTTGTTGTTTATGGCCACACCTGGGGCATATGGGAGTTCCCAGGCTAGGAGTTAAATCAGAGCCACAGCTGCCAGTCGGCACCACAGCCACAGCAACATGAGATCTGAGCCAAGTCTGCAACCTACACCACAGCTCACAGCACTGCTGGATCCCCCACCCACCAAGCAGAAAGGCCAGGGATCAAAGGCGCATCCTATGGATATTAGCTGGATTTGTTTCCACTGCACTACAACAGGAACTCCCTAAAATGCTTTTTTGATGCATTTGAATAATAAACAAACTCATCAGCCTCCAAAATACATTTTATGCTAACATATTTTAAAATTAATAAAAGGGAATTTCCACTGTGGTACAGTGGTTAATGATCTGGCTTGTCTCTTTGGAGGCGCTGGTTTGATCCCCTGGTACAGGATGCAGCTCAGGCTTGGATTCAATCTGCAGCCTGGGAATTTCCATATGCCACAGGGCTGGCTGGAAAAAAAGAAAGACAAATTAATAAAAGACCCAATCATGTCTGAAAAAACTATGAAAAACAGCCACTCTTGTCTTAGAGAGTCAATTTAATTTTTAAACTCAGTCACTGCCAAGCAAAGTTTTCAAATAAATTAGACGATGTTTTACTACTCATATGTAAAAGTTTAGTTATATAAAAGCTTATATTTCTGTAATTATGCACAATTATCTATCGAATAGCAAAATCTGGTTGAAGCAAGTCAATATCTTAAACAGCATTTAAGAAAAACTAGATTCTATTTTTCAAAAGTATAATTTTAGAATTCATTGTGAGAAAGTACTACTTAAAACGAAATTTCAGAGAAACATCTCCCAGTAGTTTTTGGTACAGTATTTTCAACCATGAAACATAAGAAGTACTCAATAAGTAGCTACTGAATGAGTGAAACTCTCTTAAAAAGAGTAACTTTTTTTTCCCTTAAAGTCCGTTGTGCAATACTGTATGTAGCTCTAGCTGTACACTTTAGCCAGAACTGCCTATAGTCCTGGAAATGTGAGAGTCCAAATGGCTATGCGCTGTGAGTATAATATACACAGGACTTTGTGTGAAAAAAGATGTAAAAAATACTTCAGTAAAATGATCATATATTGGTTATATGTTGATCGTATTTTAAATATATTAGGTTTAACAAAAGACATTACTAAATATAATTTAACCGGTTTCCTTTTATTTTATAACATGGCTACTAGGAACTTTTAAATTATACTTATATTTCACATTACGATCCTATTGGATGATCTGGAGACAATTCATTATTTAGGGCCTGTGGATCATCCCTAAATTACAGACTTCTCTCTCAGCTTTGAAGGAAGAGAACTGGCAAGGGTTAAGGATGAATCCTTTAGTTTTGAAGTAAAACCTAAGTAATTTAAATGTGTTAACATATAAAAGGTGAGGAAGAAGATTATCTGGATACCCTTTAAAGTCTCCAGAAAGTCCTGATGTAAAACAGTCACAAAGGGGATACAAAGGAAACATTGTTTTAGGAGTTACTAATTCAAACAAAAGGGATAGAAGGACTTCAAAACTTTTGACTTTGAGTAAGTGATGCATGAAAAAAGTTGACTTCATATGATCATTAGGTTTGTCTACACATAATACATACTAACTTTATTTTCCTGTTTTAAAAAATGAGCCACTGCCTTTAGCTGTTACCTCAGGTCCCTATATCTCTCCTCATTGCTTATTCTGCTGTCGGCCACAAGGGTCTTGGCAGTTGTGACACCTGTCTGGAAAGCTTTTTCCTTAGATATTCTCATGGCTCATTCTTAGTTGTTAACATCTTTTCTGTGAGGCCATAACGCACAACACTATTTAAATTGCAACTCCAGTTTCAAGAAACTGTATTTCCTTTCCCTCTTTTATGGCACTTTTCAACATGTGACATACAGGCACTTGAAAAAAAATTACTGATTTATCTTTCATTCATTCAGTTGAGTAGGTATATCACCATTAGGACCTGGCACATAAGAGGTACTCCAAAAATGTTAAATTAATAAATGATTATGACTAATTTCATATTTGTCATTGATTTCTTCCTCTGTATTGTCTCAATAAACTTGATATTTATATACTACTGACTTAAATTTGCCTATAAACTTTTCACACGTCACCTCCATGAATGCTCATTACTTCATACGGAAGGTAGGTCAATGTAAGGAAATGACCCACTAATTTATTATAACTTACAAAAATCACTCGCAAAAAAGTCAGGTCTCTGCAGATTTCCCATCGTATCATCAAGCCTTACATTATTTAAACTCTAAATATAGTATCTTCATAAATTATTTTAATTTTTTTTTCCTGGTGGTCCTTCCATACTACCATAAATTTACACCATGAAATGTTGAAATAAACGTGAAATCATTACTTTAAGAAAATCCAAAAGAACAAACTATTTCAGCTTATAAGTGAATTTAGCAAGTTCACTGGCTACATAAATAATACTATATGAGACCAAAATATATAAACTAGCAAGGAACAAATAGAAAACATGAAGATATCAAGAATATCAAACATTCATACTGAGAAATAAATCTCCAAAAGAAATATAAGGCCTCTGCCCTGAAAACTATAAAATATTATTAGAATAAGTTAAAGACTTAAGTAAACAGATTAGGTACATAGAATCCAAGACTCAGTACTGTAAAGTTGTCAGTTCTCCCTAGACTGGTTTATAGACTCAACACAGTTCCAAGGCAAAGGACCAAGACACTTATGAAGAGGAACAGCAAAGCTAAGTACTCAAGCTACCAAACATCAAGACCACAGTTAGGCTTCAGTAATTAAGACAGTGCGGAATGGTTAAGGAGGGAAAAAATGGAACACAGAATCAGACCCATACATTTTGGGTCATGTGATTTATGACAGAGGCCACGGTGCAAATGCAGAGAAAGAGATGTTTTTTCAATAAAACCCTGATTACTTGATCCCATTTGGAGAAAAAAATTGTACCTTGATTCTTACTTCACACCTTGGACAAAATTAATTCCAGATCTAACTGTGAAAGGTCCAACATAAAATTTTAGAAGAAAACTCAGGACAACATTATTTGTAACACGGGAGTAGGCAGACTTTAAAAAGTACTAACTGTAAAAGAAAAATTTAATAAATTGGACTGTATTAAAACTAAGATCTGATTATCAAATGCATCATTAAGGAAGTGAAAAGGCAAACCAGAGCGAGAGAGGACAGTCATAATACGTGTTCTCAGAAAAGGACTTATGCCCAAAATGCATAGAAAACTAAAAATCAAAGTGGAAAGGCTTCCTAAAAGAAAAGTGAACAAAGGTTTTTAAACAGACACTTCAGGAAAGAGCATATCCAAATGACCAAAAAAATAAATTCTTACATGCAAATTAAAACCACAATGTGATATTATTCTACCCACTGGAATAGCTAAAAGGAAAAAGGTAGAAAAATAATATATTGGGGGTGTGTGGAGTAACTCTCATACGCTGCTTAAAGGAGTATAACTTGGTACAACTAGTCTGGCACACTGCGCATCAGTATCTTCTAAAGCTGGGCAGATGATCCAGCAATTCTACTCCTAGGCAGCTATCAAACAGAAATGAGATTATGTGTTTACTGAGTAACAAGTACCAAAAGGTTCCTGAAAGTAGTATTTTTAAGAGTCCCAAACTGGAAGTTACCCAAGTGTTCGTCAACAGTGGACTGGGTAAATAAACTGTAGTGTATTCACATAAAGAAGTAATTCCAGTCATAAAAATTAGCTGCCTACGATTACATGCAAGACCGAGGATGAAGCTTACAAACATAATGCCGAAGGGACCATACTCAAGAGTACAGGCTCTGTAATTCCACTTATGTAAAGCCCAGAAACAGACAAAATTAACTAGGCTATCAGGAGAGTGGGTAATGACTGCCAGTCTTGGGGAAGCCTTTTAGGATGTCGTAATGTTCTGTTCTTGATATGTATGCTAGTTTCACAGCTATGTCTGGCTTGTGAAAATTTATTCAAAAAGCAAAAATTCACTACGGCAGGACAATTGAATGGATAAACACTATTTGAACTTTAAGTTCAAGAAATTAAAATATCAGCTAACGAGTTCAGAACTCAGGTTAATCAATCTTCCATCTTCTACAGAGATACAGTCAATACTCACAGTAAACTTAGCTCTTTCTTCCATCACCTCGTAACCCAGGATGGTAGGTGTAGAAGGTCTGTCTTCCAAATTCACTGTTTCCGGATTTTGCTCTTCACTTTCTGTTTCTCTTGGTCTAGCAGAATACTCAATGGAAGAATCTGCACCTGTAAATTTAGTCCTAATGAGGGGACTGCTACAGACAGATGAAGTACTATCCATTTGATCAGGTATACTTGTCTGTTTCAAATTACCCATATTTGAGTCTTCTAATTGGCCTTTGGAAGAGTTTGAGCTTGTTGAGACACTTCCAAAAGAAGAACTTCTTTGGTTTCTGCTGGTTGTAAAACTGGAAGCAGAGTGTCCTATAGGCATAGGAACTGGGACATAAGGCGTTGCCATCTTCTTTTGGCTTTTGCAACAAACCTGTACCCTTCTGAGTCCAAACAATTAGAGGACAAGTTATATGCAATCCATTATTTTCTTCTCAGGAATATACTATCTAAAAATGAGAAGAACATATTGAAAGATTAGTCTTTAATCTGGAGCATTATCCAAAAGAAAACAAAATGTTCATGCCCCTTTCTTTTAATGTTACTTTATTTGGAATGAAAACACACCCCAAACTTTTTCCTTTAATCCCCAAATACCTTGTCTAAGAACTCTCGTTTGCAAGGTAAAGAGAGCAGAACTCCACACCCCTTTTTTTGACCCTCATATTACATGTTATCTCCCCCCCACACACTTTCTTTGTGTTGGATTTCTATATTCATCTCATCTATGTAAAAGAACTGGAAAGAGGAAAAATAATAAAGATGTTTCTGAAGCTCTATTCTCTGCTTATGGTCCTGACACTAAAGGGACAGTACACTGAAGACACAGTACAAGGAGGAAAGGGGAAAATGAAAGTAAAGAGAGGGAGAAAAATTATTCATATTTCCTTCAGATTTAATTAGTGAAACTAAAAAATTTCCTAGAGTAATGACAGTGAACCAGAAGCTTAAATAACTTGTAAAGGTAAATAACAGCCTTTAAAGAAACAGTTTATTAAACCCAGGATCAAATGGACTTGAAAAAAAAAAACTTGTCAGATGAAGTTCACCAAATAAACCCCAATGAACATTAAACTTATATCCAACAAGACTAAATGATGACAAGTTTAAATTTCCTACATAGTTTCCTGATTCTGCTATGCTGTAAACTGAAAGTACTTAGCAAATCTTCATACTCAGTAAGCTGTTGTCAAAAAGGACGAGTTTATCTTGCCTCAAAATAATTCATAATGATACGAAGGAAAAAAGTTTACCACTAAGTTGTTAAATAATAAACCAAGAAATGGCAATGACTACAGACCGGGGAAAAGACACATAACAACGGGTCGCCTGTCCAACTACATCTACGCAACTCTATGGTGAGAAGGGGAGGAAACAAGCTGCTCAGACTTGGAGAGATGCTGAAAAAATAATTTCAGCCCAGCACGTGGCTCTGGGCAACCTTCCTCACCATCAAAGAGTCGGGAAACCTGAGCTGCTGATTCACCACTCCTCGGATCCGCCCGAGGGCCTCCCCCCAAAGAAGTGAAGTCTGCAATCTCAACCCCTAACCGGCCGTGGGTTGCTCCGCCCTTGGCCACTCGAACACCTGAGGACACTGGGCCAGGGGTACTACTCAGGCCAATAGAGCTACTGACCTTGCTAGGAAGTGAGCGCTACCCAAACGTTATAAAAACGTACTGGCCTCATTACAAGTGTCCCCACTTTTGCCCTGCCATCTACAGGCTCTGAGGACGCACATCTCAGCTCTGCTCCGCAGAACCTCCGGCAGGTGAGGTGGCTCGAGCCTGAGGAACACCGTGGGCGAGAGAAGTCGCTGGCGAGACCAAAGTGGAGAAGCCCGGGCTTAGCTCGACCCCAGTAGGATCTGGTCGGTGTCTGAGCAGGCCAAGGGTCTTGGGCTCGGCGGATGGCGAGATCCACCGCTGCGGGGCAAGCTGGGGCCCCCGAGACAGTCCCACCTCCGCCGCCCGGTGCGCAGCCAGCGCCTCCCAAATTCACAGCGGAGTCGGCAGTGGCCTGAGGCTGGCCTGGGGACTCCTGTCGCGCCTCTCCACCCTTCTGGGGAGCCGGCCCACCGCGCGCCAGCCACAGGGGCGCAGGTGTCACCCGCACGAGCGCCCAGGACAGCGCCCGCCACCCTGTCCCTACCTCAGCCCTCTCGGTGATCCAGCTCAGGCGCGCTTCCCAGTGACGGTTAAATCCGACCCCCTTTTACTGCAGCTTTTCGTCTCCACCCACAACACCGAGACGCCTCACGTGACCTCCCCTGCCAGAAAACAGCTGCTCCCCGCCTCTGCCAGCCTCTGTCCCCGCCGCCCGGCCCAGGATCCCCGCGAGGTGGAGGGCGGGGCTGGGCCTGGCCGCCTATCCAGGAAGTGACGTCAGGCCAAGGGCGCCCGCCTCCAGAGGTGCGGACCGGAGTTGTGGGGCCAGCGCTCTCTGGCAACTAAGTTGAACCTGTTTGTGTGGTAAGAATCCTACCGTAGTTTCTGTAGCTTTATTTTTATAAGTTAACTTTTGAGAAATGGAAGCTAAGGTTCATTTGCCCCATAGGTGATGAGAAGACTACAATTCCCAGGAGGGACTACGGCCAGCCGTGGCCGCCGCTCCTGCTTTGCATCGTGGGACTTGTAGTCATCATCGGCTGGAGCCGGTTCTACCAGGTTAGAGATTGTTTTCCGGAATTAGCAGGGCTTTAAGGGATGGCAGTTGGTTCTGGGAGTGGGAAGATAGAATGCTGGCTGCAGTACAGCCTATTCTCCCTACATAATTCAGAACTCCTTGTGAGCAGAGAACTCCTGAAATTATTCAGGATGGTGGTGCTGGTTTTTTTGCTTGTTTGGTTTTTTTTTAAATCATCTCGAGAGCAATTTTATCTCAAGTATTGTAGTCTTAAGCTTGACAGACATGCACATATAAAGACCTGAGGAGTATACGGAAATTCGTTCTTTGATAGCCAAATATTAAAATTCAGATCGTTCTGTGAGCCTGTTTGTTATTAGAATTGAGTGATTTGATTTAAAATTAATTTTATGATTTTTTAAAGCTTTGGAGTATTCCCAAAATATGGGAAAAATATGAGAAAAATGGATAGTTGTAATTTCCAAATGAGCGTAGGAAGATAATCTGGTTTGTAGCATAATAATGGTTTGGGATTGATAATTTTCTCTTCTAGTGTGAAGGAGACATAAAAAGAGAGTTCTGTAGAAACAGTAGATTAAAACATGAGGTAGTTTTCAGAATAAACTTGGCGGTCTCGGCCCTGAGATAGCAATTATATCCATGAGATCTGTAAGTGAATAACGGTGTAGAAAGAAAGGAGAAGAAAAATGAGCTTTGGGATAGTTCCCTCACTCGTGGTCAGGGCTGCAGATGGGAGCAAAAGATACGTTTGGTATGGAAAACCTGATAGCCTAATATCAAGGAAGCTAAGGCTTATTAAACTTTCAAGTCAAGACTTATGAATATCTGAGTTGGCAGGAGGATAAAGATCTAGACTAGACCACTGAAATTGCCCAAGAACTTCCTCCACAGATTATTGAAAGGAGCATAGAGGATATACATCCTATTTGTATTCTTTATCTTCCAGAATATCTGAAATGATGAATATCTAGATTTTACTTTCAGAAAATGAACTGAACATTTCTTAAAAATATTTTAAAGGATAAAATTAACATACAACATACTAATTTAAAGTGTACAACATAATGGTTCAATATTTGTATACACAGTAAAATGATTATCACAATAAGTCTAGTGAACATCTGTCACCATACATAATTTGAGTTCTTTTTCACATGATGAGGACTTTCAAGATTTACTCTCCTGACAATTTTCAAATATGTAGTGTAGTTTTATTAAATGTAGTCACTGTGCTGTATGTACATTATATACCCATGACATTCATTTTATAACTGGAATTGTGTACCTTGTAACCAACTTTCACTCATTTCATACAGCTCCCATCTCTGGCAAGGCTAATCTGTTCACTGTGTCAATGAGCTTGGTTTTTAGTTAGTTTTCTTTTTCAGCTGCACCTACCTGTGGCATAAGGAAGTTCCTAAGCCCAGAATTGAGTCCAGGCCAGAGCTGCAACTATGCCACAGCTGCAGCAATGCTGGATCCTTAACCCATTGCCCCTGGCTTGGGATTGAACAAGTGCCTCTACAGAGACAAGCCAGATCATTAACTCACTGTGCCGCAGTGGGAACTCCTGTTTGTTTTGTTTTTAATTCCGTGTCTAAGTTGGATCATATGGTATTTGTCTTTCGCTGCCTGACTTATTTCACTTACTGTAATGCCTTCAGGGTCCCTCCGTATTTTGACAAATGTCAAGATTTCATTTTTATGGCTGCATAGTTATTTCACTATATATCTATGGATATAGATAAAGGCATAGATGTAGGCATAGGCATCTCTGTATCCATATTGCTATATCTATATATATCACATTTTCTTTAACCATTCATCCATAGATGGACATTTAGGCTGTTTCCATATCTTGGCCATTGTAAATAATGCTGCAATGAATGTGAGGTGCCTACATCTTTTTGAATTACTGTTTTGTTTTTGGGGGGATATAAATAACTAGAAATGGGATTGATGGATTATATGATAATTGTATTTTTAAGTTTTTAAGAAACTTAAAAACTGGAAAACTCCATGCTGTTTTCCATAGTGGCTGCACCAATTTACATTCCCACCAGCAGTGCACAAAGGGCTCCCTTTTTTCCACATCCTTACGGACACTTTTGATTTCTTATCCTTGTGATAATAGCCTTTCTAACAGCTGTGAGGTGATAGCTCACTGTGGTTTTGATTTGCATTTCCCTGATAATTAGTGATATTGAGCTTCTTTTCATGAACCTCTTGGCCGTTGATATGTCTTATTTGGAAAATTGTTTATTTAGATCCTCTACCCAGTTTTCTAATTGGGTTATTCATTTGTCTATCTATCTATCCATTTGTTTATTTGCTATTGAGTTGTATGAGTTCTTTATATATTTTGGATATTAACTCTCATCAGATATATAATTTGCAAATATTTTCTTCCATTCGTTTTCTTGGTGGTTTCTTTTACTATGTAGAAGCTTTTAAGTTTGATATAGCCTCACCAGTTTATTTTGCTTTTGTTGCCTTTGCTTTTGGAGTCAGTTCCAAATAATCATTACCATGCTCAATGCCAAGGGGCTTACCACGTATGTGTTCTTTTTGGAGTTTTATGGTTTCAGGTCTCACATTCAAATCTTTAGTCCATTTTGAATTAATTCGTGTGACTGGTGTAAGGTAGTAGTTTAGTTTTATTCTTTTGCATGTGGCCGTCCAGTTTTCTCAACACCATTTACTAAAAAGACTCTCTTTCCCCCATTGTATATTCTTGGCTCCTTTCTTTTGTTATAAACTAACTGACCATGTATGTGTGCCTTTATTTCTTGGGCTCCCGAACATCTTTAATAATCAGAAAAGAATATCCTGTTGTCAGAGTAAAAGTTACATTATTACAGAGGGTATATAATGACTTGTCTCTTATTTGTGGAGCATTTTAGTTAAGCCTGGATGCCTCTATACAATCAAATTGTATTGCACTTTAATTTGAAGCATAACGGAAGACTATATTTCTGCCCTTTCATTATCATAATTTTATATAATTATATATATATATAATAGACCTAGAAGGTGTTTTGAGCCCATTCAAGGTACAATTTCATACAATGATATTTAGATATTGGTAACTGGGGGAAGAGAGTTTAAGAGGGGAGGGAGAGCAATAAGCAAACATCTCTTGATGCAGTTTCCTGGATCCTCACATTTCCCCCGTCTCTGGGACTTGTCCCCTCTTCTACAAGTCTGGGTTCCTTATGGCCATGTTAGTAACATGTTAGTTTCATGACAGAAGTTTTTCTTTTGGTCATGGTCAATTATGTCTGAAGAAAACATTTGACCCAAATTGTGTCCAAAGGATACTCTTTCCTAGAAATTTAAGTTGAGAGTCAGGGGGGCGGCGTGTGGATACAGGAGTCAAGGAAGTCACAGGAGCTCAAGTCAGACTAAAGGAAATTCTGCAGTGCAGAGATCCATGAAGTCCCACGCTGAGGTCCCTGGAGTCAATCTGGCCCTTCCATATTCTCATGAGTTCATGAGATATCCCAGTGTTCTTCCCAAGTAGTTTTGCTTCTTCCTAAAATCTAGCCAGACTGGTTCTTTTGCTTATAACCAAGAGTACAACTAATCCAGCAAGTGGGAATGAGGCAAAGTGAATGTGCATAGCGAAAGTGGGTAAAATGGAAGCAGTTCCTTCTCAATGACATGTAATAACTAAAATAACATCAAACGACTTTTTCAGTTATTACTTGGATATGATTTCATGGATTCTGTAATTCACATATGTTGTTTTCCACAGGCGATGCTTCTATAATCTTAATATTCAGGATCAGTGCTCAACTTGCCCTCTGTTTTCTCCTTGCCATGAAATTGTAGGGGTTCAGAAAAAGAACCACACATGACCTATTCTTTGAGTAATGGGAGGTGACCAAAGTAGTAACAGGGCAAGATGATGGCCAATTTTATAAACAAATCTGTGACTTAAGCAATTTCCCAAATCCAGGGTAGGAATTACATGTCATTTATAATGGCACAGAAAA
The DNA here is from genome assembly GCA_004024745.2 of Catagonus wagneri. Classification (NCBI taxonomy): domain Eukaryota; kingdom Metazoa; phylum Chordata; class Mammalia; order Artiodactyla; family Tayassuidae; genus Catagonus; species Catagonus wagneri. Next base: position 2,709,693 of record PVHT021183585.1, read on the forward strand.
GACACTTCAGTGTTGCTACCATTGACTAATGATTTTTTTTACTCATCCTATTATTATAAGGAAGGTTTCGAAAGCATTGGTGGAAATCTTACTGGGAATATAACAAAGAGATCACATTCCTTAAAAAGTCTGAAAGAGACTAAAATGATCACGAGGGTAAGCCTCCACTTTAGAGCTAAGCCTGCTGAGGAAACCCATTGCCTAGGAGTTCCCATTGTGCCTCAGCAGGTTAAGAGCCTGATATTGTCTCTGTGAGGATGCAGGTTTGATCCCTGGCCTCACTCAGTGGGCTAAGGATCTGGTGTTGCCACAGGCTGTGGCATAGGTCTCAGATGTGGTTCAGATCCGGTGTTGCCATGGCTGTGCCATAGGCCGGCAGCTGCAGCTCCAATTCAATCCCTAGCCTGGGAACTTCCATATGCCACAGGTGCGGCCCTAAAAAGAAACAAACCAAGAAACCAACCCCCCCAAAACTTAGCCAAAAGATCTGCCTGTAATCGATCCCAGAGCCAATGAACTCTTGACTCCCAAACGTAAACTTCTCACCACCACACACAGTAGGATATCCTTTTCTGAGCCTTTTGGCACTCGTTATGTCCTGAAGAGTGTCTTGGCTCTGCTACATTCTCAATTAACAGACCTGCGAAGTCTTCATGGATTTTATGTAGGAGGAAGGCCCGCACTGGCCCTTCAAGGGTTTCTAGCAACTGGATAAGTAAAGGAGGGAGGCAGGGCATACAGGCAAAGGCAAGAACTTGAGAAAGGACATAACAGTGTGGGGTTTTGTGGGGCAGGGAGGAGGCCAGTGTGATCGGATGGACAGGTCTTTGGATACAGCTGGAAACAGAGACAGGAGCTCCTACTCATCTCTCAACCATCTCAGATATAATCTCACAAATTACACATTTCTAATTTCCTCAGATGGAATTAAGTAAGCTCTCCTTCTGTGAGGCCACTGGATTTGGTACATGAGTGAAGGCTCTCATCACATTATGTTGTGAGTACTTACTTACGTGTGCAGCTTCAGAGCTAGGATTATATATTAAACATCCGCATGCTGACAGCACCATAAAATGAAACCTGAATAGGCAGGTACTTCAAGTATAGTCCCCATAATAACTGTTTTTTTATACCTAATCACCTTTCCTATAATATCCCTCTAGACATTTGTGCTTTCAGTTTCTGGTTTGGAGAATAAAATCCAAATTCTTTGAGTAAGCCCGTGAAACCCTTCATGTAATGACTTTTCTCTCCTTGACAGTCTATTTCCTTCAGATTAATTAACTAGTTAATTAATCGACCAGCTATTTATTGAGTACCTGTCACATGCAGTGATCGCAAAGTCCAGCTATATCAATCAACTGTTGCTCATTCTAAGCTTTTCATTTTTTTCTTTTGCTAGTATTTCTGGTTGATTTTGCCTGAGATCCTCTTTCTCTCCTCCCACTTCTGAAGCTCAACTCTAGGTGACCTGCCCCCCAAAGGCTTGTCTGAATCCCTCTCCACTGTGTTCTTACCCAGGCCCCCTCTATAAGCTTCTGCTATGGTCTTGCTCCCACTGGATGTGGTTATCCCTACATGACTGCCTTCCTGACTAGAACATGTGCTTCTTCTTTTAATTGAAGTGTAATTGACTTGCAGTGTTGTGTTAATTTCTGCTGTACGGCAGTGTTTCAGTTTTATATATGTATATGTATATATATATTCTTTTCTATTATGACTGATCATAGGTTATCAAATACATTTTCCTATGCTCTACAATGGGACCTTGTTGTTTATCCATTCTCTGTGTAATAGTTGGCCTCTGCTAATCCCCAACTCCCAGTCCGTCCCTCCCCCAGCTCTTCTCCCCCTTGTCTGTGAGTCTGTTTCTGCTTTGTAGATCAGGTCACTGGAGTCCTATTTTAGATTCCACATGTAAGTGATATCACATGGTATTTGTCTTTCTCTTCCTGACTTACTTTCCTTAGGATGATAATCTCTAGCTCTATCCATGTTGCTGCAAATGGCATTATTTAATTCTTTTTTATGGCTGAGTAGTACTGCATTGTATTTATGGACCACCTCATCTTTATCCATTCATCTCTTGGTGGACACTTATATTGTTTCTGTGTAGAATCTGTGCTGCTTGAGGTGGAAACTATGTCTTTCTTCTCTGCTGACTGGTAGAATCTTTGGTATATGTTGGGGCAAAACCGAATGGATAAATGGATAAAAATGGGTGTCTAAAGTTTTCTTTTTGGCTCAGCTTGGTGGTTGAATATTAACAAACAAATACACCTATACACCAAAGTGGAATTTGGTTTCAAAGAAACATTAAAGGGTAACTTGCTCTATGTAACAAATGAAGTGACACAACTCTGCTTAAAGAGAAAGGATCCCTTCATCTGTTCAGAGTAATTTGTGAACAACTGGTCTAGTTATAGATGATTTCTAAGATCTAATGCTTTATGAGTGTATGTGTATCATTTGAAACCTTAAGGAGATAACCAAACAAATATTACAGCCTGGTTAAGATCTAAAAGGCGCTAGGCAGAGCAAAAATAAAATGAACACCGAAAAAAGCTAAACTACTGAAATTAAACAGACTAATGAATCAGGTATTATTGTACATTTAAGTCTTTGTCTTAATTAAATTTGAGATATGCTGCAACTCCCGGTATAAGAGAGAGGTGGAATTTTGTTTTTTGAGGCCCCAGTGGCAGGTTTCAACATCCCGGTATGTAAGATCCTTCCACAAAAAGAAAGTTTTCTGAGAAAAAAAATATAACCTGGAAAGAAGCAAGTCTCTGATCCATCAACACCAGGTTTCTCACTCATCTTCTTCGTCAAGTATCAACCACTTCAGGGTGGGCTTAAGTCTCCTGGGTTGCTTGTCATCTTCCAGCTATTTTTCATTTGCAATACCTGACAATAGTAATTCTTCCTCCTAGGATTGTTGTAAAAAAAAAAATGGTCTTGCTTGGTAAGTGCTTAGTACAATGCCTAGCAGAATAAACAATAGCTATTTTTATTATCTTGAGTCAAACAGGTAGCTCAACTACTTTAAGAAGACAGGGAATATTAATAATAATGTAGCTATTTGCAGAATGAATGCATGAATGGTAGGTATTTAACTGTGAACAGAGAAACTGCGCTATTGGTTTATGCACATTACCTTATTTAACCCTCAAAATAATCCCATGAGTCAAGTATTGTTATTATAATTGATCCTTTACAGATTGAGTCTCTAAGACACCAAATAATTTGTCCTTTATATATGAAAAGTTATTTTTTGAGAAGTTACCTTGTTTGGAAAGGTTGGGACTCCAGCCCAGTTCTCTGTCTCTGATGCCCATGCTCAGATTCTCCTTCACCATACCCTCTCTGTCATTGAAGGGAGCAGAGCCTAGACCCTTAAAGCGTCACACTTGGCAAGACATGGATTGAAAACAGTCTTTGGATTTAGTTCCTGGAACTCCTGGGCTCCTCGCTTCGTGTAGCGCTGGCCCAAATGATTTCATTTCCTTTACCTTTATTTATTTTTATTTTTTTTGTCTTTTTGCCTTTATCTAGAGCCGCACCCGCGACATATGGAGGTTCCCAGGCTAGGGGTCTAACAGGAGCTGTAGCCGCCGGCCTACGCCACAGCCACTACAACGTGGGCTCCGAGCCGCGTCTGCGACCTCCACCACAGCTCACGGCAACGCCGGATCCTTAACCCACTGAGCGAGGCCAGGGATCGAACCCACAACCTCATGGTTCTTAGTCGGATTTGTTAACCACTGAGCCACGAAGGGAACTCCCTATCTTTATTTTTTAACTCTTAACCTGGCTCTAGTATAATTTATGCATCCTAGTTTTGGCTTCTAAAATCATTTGTCTTGATAAACAGATGTTCTTCTGGGCCTCTTTTGTCCTCTGCTTCTCAGCTGTTATACTGATTTGCTCTCTGATATTGGCTCTGAGGTCTCACTTCTTTCATCTACCTTGTTGAAGAACTGGATGGACCAGATGAACTGGGAAGGAGTTAACCGGGTGGAGTATGTGTCTGGATGGGAGGCAAGGGGTGTAGCTGGGAAGAGCAGTGTCTTAGGCAGAAAAGGTGTAGAGGATTTGGTATAGACATTGCTTAATAATGAGAGACAAAATTGTTTGAATTGAAATAAAGACTTATACACATGTAGTTTTAACTTTTATGCGGTACCAAATAGCCTCAACTCTGAAGCCAGATCTTCCTAGTCATTCAACAAATATTTGTTGCCTGCCTACCAAATGTTCCTGCTGTTGTTCTAAGCCTGCAGGAATTTACCAGTAATAACAGATGCAAAGCCACTCTTCATATGGGGCCCACATTTGGTAAATGTTGATGTGGAGACAGCTAATAAATATAACAGGAAGTAAATTTTAAGAATTTAGCTAGGTTTATATGCTTTGAAGACAATGAAAGAGAAGAACATGATCAAAGTGGCTGGGACAAGGGGACATTTAGCAATTATCCTCTGGAGCATCACATCGGACCTCTTTGAGGATATGTCTGGATTGCTGAGATCTGAAAGCCTAGAAGAAAACAGTTTTGCTAATATCGGGGGCAGAGCATTCTAGGGAAGCTGCCTCACATGTTCTGTAGGAGGAAGCAGGAAACCAGTTAGCAAAAGCACTCCCTTTCCCTTTTCCTAGAACTCCAATTCCAGGAAATAAGATAGATGCCAGATGTTCCCCTAATTGCCTATGTGATCCCCATGTCTGAGGCATTAGATTTTAGCATTAATATTCAAATCTTGGTAGCTTCAACTTCCCACTTCCTTTTAGGGACCTCTAAGCTCTTGTAAAGTTTTCCTTTGCTACATTTCCTTGCACTCACCAAGAAATATCCTCTGTGCTCCAGACAATCTGTTTGGGTTATTGCTGCTTTTGCCACTGGCTGAGTCACACTTGCCTTGACACCTCCACACCAGCCTTTTCACTCGCAGTGATGAGTCAAGCTCTTAGACCACAGATGCAGCCATTCAGTGTCGCCTGAGTCAAACTCTTACACCATGGATCCAAGTGGAGATCTTGCAGCAGTGCTACCTTCCTTGCTGAGCTGGAGACCCACGGGGCAGCAGTTTGCAGCCAACTGACATAGAGAACTTACTTTCACTTTTGCTTGGCTCCAGAAGTTTGGTGAGCAAGCCCTTTGAGACTGTTCACCTTGTCCCCTTTCCCCAGCGAGCACCATACTGTGTGGGTGGCTGTCTTGGCAGAAGCTCCTCTTCCAGTTCTGCAGCGAACCTTCTTGGATACCAACTCGTTGAGTGTCTTTCTGTGCCCAGCGAATTCCAGCCGCCTGAATCTTGGTGAGAGGTCAGAGCCCTCTTCCCACTATAAAATTCTAAAGTGCCGTATCATTGTTTTCTCAACCTGCATTGCAGTTAGGCTGGAGAACATAGCCTCAGGATTACTAATCAGATGAATCCTTTCTTGTCTGAGTACAAGGATTAATGCTTAGCTGTAGCAGCATCCTCACAGAACTCATCTTACGGTTTGGTTGTAGGCTTTGTTCCTGGCTGCGTCGTTCCCAAGCTTCCCAGAGGTCCCGTGAGCTAGTCAATATCAGCATTTTTCTTTTTTCATAAATTGGACAGAGCCACGTTGGGGCTACTTCCTTCATAGGCTGGTGAAGAGAAGGGTCAAGAGAAAGGCCAAGCAAAGGGAAGGCTTTAATTCTTGTGCTTGAGGGGGAATATTTTTTTCCTCTCTGCATTTGGCGACAAACAAGGAAGCACAGAGTCTTGACCACCACTGGCCATCTTCTCGCAGCTGGTAGAGAAGTGGGCTGAAGCCAGAGTGAAGTGGGGTAAGCATCTCAGTGGTACCATGGAGCCTTTGATTTTGCTGTGCCTAGAGTCTGCTTTGCTTCTGGACTTGAACTGACCTGAAATAATAGATTTCCTTATTGATAAGTAAGCTTAATTAGGGATTTCCTGTTGTTACTACCTTTACTACAATAAATACAAATACTAATGCCAAGCCTGTACTGAGATCATAAAATGTTGCAAGCACTTTTTATTCATTCAACACATATTCATTGAGCACCCACGTATGTTAACTCATTTAATTGATATAACCAACCTAGTGTTACAACAATGTAGTGTTACATGTACACCTGGATGTACAGACTCATATATACATTGATATATGTATTATTATAGATATGTGTGTGTGTGTGTATATATATATATATATATATATGTATAGATATAGCCAAATGATGTGTATAAATGTGGGTATCAGTGTAGATGTAAATATATATAAAGATATGCAACTAGATGGTACATGAGATTTATTGCCTATGGCAACTAAATCCCAAAGATGAGAATTCCAGTTGCTGAGTACTCCATGTTTTAAGGATGTAGTACATAGGTTGTTGGAGCCATAAATTCTTCTTCTTTTTTTTTTTTTAGGGCTGCATCCCCAGCATATGGAGGTTCCCAGGCTAGAGGTCTAATCAGAGCTGTAACCGCCGACCTACACCACAGCCACAGCAATGTGGGATCCGAACCGCGTCTGCAACCTACACCACAGCTCATGGCAACGCTGAATCCTGAACCCACTGAGTGAGGCCAGGGATCAAACCCGCATCCTCATGGATACTAGTCAGATTCATTTCCTCTGAGCCATGATGGGAACTCCTGGAGCCAGAAACTCTTACTGATGGCTGCCAGTTCAGAGAATTATTGAAATGTGCCATGAGCATCACCCAGGTAATAGATGAGGAGGCCTGAAGAGAGGGAATGGTGTCTCCTTCTGGAGAATTCAGTGTGAAGAGATGCCGTTACTTTCCCATCACAACAGCTAACAACAGTTTAACCAGTAATTTTACATCTTTATTGTCAGGTTGGCCATTTCCTCAGCTTGGATATGCCCAAGACATTGCTTCTTTCATTCAGCTAATTTCACATTTTTTTTTTCTTTTTGTGGTCACACCTGCAGCATATGGAAGTTCCTGGGCTATAGGTCGAATTGGCTCTGCAGCTGAGGCTTATGCCATAGCCACAGCAACACCAGATCTGAGCTGCATCTGTGAACTCCACTGAAGCTTGCAGCAACACCAAATCCTTAACCCAGTGAGTGAAGCCAGGGATCAGACCTGCATCCATATGGACACTCTGTTGGGTTCTTTACCTGCTGAGCCACAATGGAAACTCCTCATTTCACGTTTTATTTTTCGCTTTTTTTAGGGCCACACCTGTGGCATATAGAAGTTCCCAGGCTAGGGGTTGAATTGGAGCTGCAGCTGCAGGCCTGTACCACAGCTACAGCAACATGTGATCCAAGCTGCATATTCTACTTACACCACAGCTCATGGCGATGCTGAATCGTTAACTCACTGAGAGGGGCTAAGGATAAAACCCACATCCTCGTGGATACTAGTAGGGTTCTTAAAGGGCTGAGCCACCACAGGAACTCCCTCATTTCATGTTTTAGTAACAGGCTCTGAATTAGTTACCGTAACTTTGGGTATTAAGTAATAGAAAGCAGGACAAATTTGCTGAAACATTAATAAGCAAATCTATTGACGCAATTGCCTGCAAATCCAGAAGGAGGGTGGATTTGAAGCTTGGGTGAACTGATGACATAATGGTTCTGTTCTCTTTCCTGTGGTGTTAGGCTAAAAAGCCTCATGATGTAGGACAGCTGCCAGGAGTAATGAAATAGGTATGTTTCCCTGTTAATTCTTATGGGAAAAAGAACTTCCATTTGAATATTCCAAGCAGATTCCTGAGATTCATTCTGGTTGGACTGTTTAAATCAGATGCCCAACAGTGCACCAGTGACAGTGGCCGGGGGACTAGAGTCCGTTTGCTGGCTTACTGCAGCCAACCCCGAGGTAGGCAACTTTGAATCAGCTTTTTGCAAAATCATGGGTTGTTTGGGGAAGGGGTGTATGTCTGAATAACATTCTGAATGCTGTTAGGAAGGGAGGCTGGAACACGGATACTGGAAAACAATCAATAATGTCCTGTGCATGGGGAGTTAATGACATAATGAAAGGTGATCAGTGATGGAGATACACATAAATCCTAAATAAGAGAGAGGCAGAAGAACTTGGGTGATGTCCCAGTTCATGGGTAAAGATGGACAGCTTTCAGAGGAAGACAGGGATGGTTTTCAAGAATTCTTTCTCAGTAAAGATCAGTTTATACTTCCAGTGGAGCTTGTATTTTTTTTTATTTTATTAATTAATTAATTTATTTTATTGGCATTATAGCTGGTTTACAGATTTCTGTCAGATTTTCCAACTGCACCGTGTGGTGACCCGATTACATGTACATATATGGATTTGTCACATGTGATCAGGCATAGTTCCCCATGCTATACAGTTGGAGCTCCTTGCTTTTCCATCATTAAAGCACTCGTCCGCATTCCCTCCCGCCCCTTCCCCCACCCCTCCCCCGCCCCCTTGGCAACCACAAGTCTGTTCCCCAAGTTCGTGATTTTCTTTTCTGATGAGATGTTCATTTGTGCAGTGTTTTAGACTCCAGTTATAAGAGATTTCATATGGCATCTGTCTTTCTCCTTCTGACTTGCTTCACTCAGTATAAGGGTTTCTAGTTCCATCCATGTTGCTGTGAATGACATTATTTTATCCTTTTTTATGGCTGAATAATATTCCATCATGTATATATACCACATCTTCCTAATCCAGTCATCTGTCGATGGACATTTGGGTTGTTTCCATGTCTTTGCTTGTGTTTGGAAAGTCAGGTTGGGTGGAGTCTAGTACACACGGAGGAGGTGTATATCTTCCTCTCTCGTGATCCACAGGGAGAGGCACCTGCTTCCCGGCGACTGCTGAGCAATGAGGAGCATTAGCAGTCTAGCTGGAAAAATGGTAGGGTTAACCCCCACCTCCAGTTTTTTTCCTTTTCTAGAAGTGGAGAGAATGGAAGGAGCATACCACTTGGGCTTTTTTCCAAAAGCTGGTTGAATGTCCCGGCAGCGCTTTCATGTCATTATTTCTTCAGTCTCCCTTCTCTTTCTCTTGAGGTCCCCTCCCCTCTCTGCTTGGGTCCCTGACAACACTCCTACCTCCCAGATCATCCAAAGCAGAAAACTTAAGAGTTGACTGAGATTTCGATTTCTCCATTCCTTACCCCCCTGTCAGAAGCCGTCTCTGTCAATTGTTTTAAAAATATTTTTCAAAATTGGTTTCTCTTCATTTATCACTACAAACACCATCCTTTGAACATGCCATATATATTGCCTTGGTATTCTTTACAATTGATTCCACATCAGTATCCTTTTTTTTTTAATTTCTTGATTCCTTCATTTTATTGTTTTCCAATTTTTTAAATTTTTATTGAAGTATCATTGATTTGCAGTGTTACGATAATTTCCGCTGAACCACAAAGCAATTCAGTTGTACACATCCATTCTCCTTCAGATTCTTTTCCCACATGGATTACCACAGAATATGGAATATAGAGTTCTCTGTGCTATATAGCAAGTCTGCAGTGTCCGATCATTCTATATTCCTCAGTATACATATGCCAGTCCGGTCCCCTCACCTGTCCCCTTGGTAACTGTAAGTTTTTCAAAGCCCGTCAGTCTGTTTCTATTCTGCAGATCAGTTTATTTGTATCCTTTTTTCAGAGTCCACCTCTAAACGATATCATATCCATGTCAGTTTTCTTCGTATTAGACATTTAGTCTCCACTTTTGTTGCTAGTGTGAGAAGTCTGGAACACAATTCTACATGCATCATAATTCACTTGTTCGAAGTGCTTAATTATTACTAATCACTTATGAAGTCAAATGCAAAACTCTTTACCCTGGCAGCTGGCACTGAGGACTTCGTCTTCTGCTTACACTCTAACCTCCTCATTCCTGATTTTCTCTTTCTGTCTTTTTAGTCCAGATACTGGATGAATCACTCGTCATAAATGTGAAATGTCTCCTTTCCTGGGTCCATGCTGTTTCGTCTCTGTCCTTTGAAAGATTCCATTCATAAAGCTCACATTTTAAATCCTTCATGTGCTTTTTTGTAAGTTTCTCAAGCTTCATTGGCATATTTTCCTCTGTACTCCTATTTGTCCTTTGTGTAAATTTTGGCCTTTACAAGCTGTGTTGAAATTGTTTCCATATTTCTCTCCCCAGTCATTTATTCAGTCAGCCCACATCTCCTGAGTACCTTGTGTGTGGGAAGCGTAATTCCAAGTACCGGCCATTTTAACATAAATACATTTTACTTATCAACTTCAGTTAGCAGTTAAGTAGAGATAGGCATTGAAACCAATAAATATGAGTGTGATGCCAGGGTGAATCTCTCAACAGGATGCCTGATCAGCATAAAGAAGAGAGAGGCAATTTTACTTGGAGCTGGAGATTGTGTCAGATTCAGTGCTGGTCACTTTACATGTATCTCATTTATTCTTTTTACCAACAACAGATGTTTATTAAACACTTACGGTTGTCGTACTCTGAACCAAGAGAGACAGTGGTAATAAAAACAGAATTAGAGTTCCCGTTGTGGTTCAGCCGGTTAAGAACCCAACAGAGTGTCTGTGAGGATGCGGGTTCGTTCCTTGCCTCACTCAGTGGGTTAAGGATCCAGCCTGGCCGCAGGCTGCCTTGTAGGTCACAGATGCAGCTCGGATCCGGTGTTGCCATGACTCTGGCATAGGCCAGCAGCTGCAGCTCTGATTCAGCCCCTAGCCCGGGAACTTCCGTGTGCTGCAAGTGCAGCCCTAAAAAGAAAAAAACAAAAACGCAATTAATTATTACCCTCGTGGCATTTTCAGTATAGTTCCGAGGAGACTGACCAAAACAGGCAATCATAATACATCGCAGTAAGCACTATAATGGCTAAAGTGGAGGTGTTCCTGCAAAAGAGATAGACTAACCCAGACTCGAGAGCGGGTAAAATCAGTGATGACTTTCTGGGGGAAATAACATCTGAGTTCAGACCTGATTATGAAAAGTTGGGCAGGTGAAGGGAATGGGGATTGGAAGTGGGGCAGGGGAGGGAGGCATTCCAGGCAGGACCAGCATTTCCTAAGGTCTGGTGGTGAAGACCAGCATGGTAGAGTCAAGTGTATTAAGGGCAAAACATTAGCGGTGTATGAATGTGTACAGTTTTCCATACCCCCTTGACCTTAAAAGAGTCAGTGTTGCTCAGCTAGTCTTTTGCGTAATATTGTAGTGGACTGATTTTTTATTTTATTTATTTTTCATTTTAGGGCTTCACCTATGACATATGGAAGTTCCCAGGCTAAGGGTAGAATCAGAGCTACCGCTGATGGCCTACACCACAGCCACGGCAATGTGGGATCCCCGCTGCCTCTGCGACCTATACTGCAGCTTTCGTCGATACCAGATCCTTAACCCACTGAGCGAGCCCAGGGCGCAACCCCGCATCCTTATAGTTATTATGGGTTCTTAACCCACTGAGCCACAATGGCTACTCTAATTTTTTTTTTTTTAATAAGTTAAGCAGCTAAGAAGGTTGCTGAGACTGCCTTTCTCAAGAAGTTCCATGGGTGCTTCCTTTCTGAAGACATGAGAGAATTCTAGGAGTCTAAACTGCTGGGTACTTGACTGTCCTAGACCGTCCTAGGATGGATTACCTTAGCTACTGGGCTTGGGTGGGAGACTGGGGACCAGGAGTGGTGCGTGATGGAGGTGTGATAGAATGCAGGGAAGAGCCACCTGGGTACAAAAAAAATTGTTTTTTCAACTTCACCCTTTATTTAGGAGATGAAGATGTGTGGAATAAAATTGAGAGAAATTTAACACTTCTGAAAATCTTGCCTTGAAATAGATGCTCAAATTCAGTAATTTATTTTAATATGTCACTTTATAGATGATATATAAAAAATGTGTCTATCTATATATTTAAATAGGTATATTGATATCATTTCCTTGATACTGAATGTTTGGTATCTAGGCTAAGAGGACATCGCCAGAGCTTACCTGAGTGTGACTTAAAATAAACATATTTCTTTTTTTTTCTTATAGTACAGGACCTAGGTGAATGTTTATTTCTTAACAGTGGGCCACGGCTGTCCCAGGCTGCCTTTTTTTTTTCTTTTTTTTTAATTCCTTAATTAATTTTATTACATTTATAGGTGTACAACAATCATCACAACCAAATTTTATAGCATTTCCTTCCTAAACCCTCAGTGCGTTCCCTCACCACACAGGGACAAAAATGTTGTCAGCTGCTCAGAATGGAGACCCTTTCGGGGGATGGAAAGGTGAGTAAAAGTAACGCTTAGGTAGCTTTCTGTGAAATTCTGAGTGAAACT
>PVHT021183585.1:2722964-2738814 GCA_004024745.2 Catagonus wagneri
AATTTTATTACATTTATAGGTGTACAACAATCATCACAACCAAATTTTATAGCATTTCCTTCCTAAACCCTCAGTGCGTTCCCTCACCACACAGGGACAAAAATGTTGTCAGCTGCTCAGAATGGAGACCCTTTCGGGGGATGGAAAGGTGAGTAAAAGTAACGCTTAGGTAGCTTTCTGTGAAATTCTGAGTGAAACTCCTGTGTCACCTCTTTAAGAATGTCGTAGTAAAAATATGCCCCGTCCTTCAAGCTTTCAGATGTAAGGCTTATGTTTCTGGGGCTAGAATACCACATAGAGATTGGACGGACTGGGAATTCTTTGCATTTCAGAAGGCAGTGCAAGGAGAGAAATAGAAAAAGTTCACCGAGCAAACGCCTCAAAGTATAGAGTCAGGGGAGGCGCAGGTTGAGGCAGAGGAGACGGAAGACCAGGTCACAGAAGACCTTGAAAGTGGAGCTGAGGAGTTTAGAAAATCCCTCTTGGGAATGGGCAATGGGCAGATAGGGAAATACCCGTGGGACTTCAAGGCTTCTCCAAGGATATTAAACTCAAAAAGCCTCTAGCTGAGATAAGAATTGCCAGATGCTTATCATCCCATCTGTCTCACGCTAGTCCTTACAATGTTCCTGAGGACCTCCCCTCCCCAGCAACTTGGCCTGCTCCTTGCTGCCCCCCACTAGGAAAGGTACGTGGCCCACTCCTCGCCTCCTCCCCTGGATCAGCCTGGCCTACTCCTTTCCTGCCACTTGTAGCCCATGCCTTACCCCACCCTATAGGGGCAACATATGCCCCCAACCAGCAAGTGAATCCAAAGACCCCCATCTTTCCCTGACCAAACAGTAAGCCTATCAGAAGACCCCATTCTTCTCCGACCAATCGGCAGTTCAACAGGTGTAATGACAAGAGCACTCCTCACACTCCTTGTCTTTGGGCTAAAAAACAGACGTGACCATGCACCCAGAGTCGGCTCTCCCTGCTTATCAGGATGTCGGCCCACTATGTTGACAGGTGTCTCCTGCCTCAGTAAACTTACCTTTTCTACATCTTGGTTTAAATCCGGAAAATTCTTTTTCCACCCGCGTGCATTGGCCACAACAGAACCCAGGATCAGGTTTGCATTTCAGACAGATTTCTCCATCTCTGCTGTCCAGAAGAAATAGATGTCTCGAGGTATCAGCTAGAAAAATATGCACTGCCTCAAAACTGAGAGTTATGTTTTATTTGGCGGACAAAACTGAGGATGTAAGCCCGGGAGGCAGCAGCTCAAGGAACCTTGAGAAAACTGCTCCAAGGAGGCCATGGGGGAGCTAGGATATATAGTTTTGCGACAAAGGACAGGTAGTAGGAACCAAAGATTACAGCTAATAACAGAAAGCTAGATATCTCCAGTTAAGGAATTTAGCACTTTTCTCTGTATGGGGAGATGCAAGGTCTGGGCTCGCTGACATCATTCCTTTGATAGGCACAGCTGTCTGGGGCCGGTATCCTGTGTTTTCACATCCTGAGTTTTCTCATGGCTCACCATAGGGAATGGCTGCCATGTGATGGCTGCTAAAAGGCAGGTATTCTTTGTTTCCTTCCCAAATTTCCTCAGGGCTCACCGGTTCACCCTTGGAGTTGGCTGCAATCGCCAATGACTGTGACATCCTTTATTTAATGATACGGCAGACAGTATTTTATTTCTCAGAGGTGATTTGCGAGGGTATACAGCGATCCTTGGAGGACACGTATTATTACCTTAATTTTCCAAGTGCAGAAGCAGAGCTCAGGGAGGTGTTTGGTAGTAAACAGAGAGGATTAGGACTCTGGACCATCTGGCTCCAAAGTTCATGATTTTTCTTCGTAGATCATAGTGTTCTGTGTACTTGACTGTACTACTCCTTGAAAGAGCCGGGCCTTCTTATTGTGGGTTATGGTGCTTGTCCTGGTTATCTATTCATGAGTGGCTAACCATGGCAAAATTTAGTGGCTTCAAACTATACCATTTGTTTTACTCATCCCTCTGCAACAGGAGCAGGACTTGGGGAGGACAACTCAATTCTCCTTTACTCAGTGACACCTAGGGTGGCCTGGAGGCTGGGACTAGAGTCCCACGTGGGCTCCTTCTTAGGCATGCCTGCCAGCTGATGCTTGCTGATGCCTGGAGTCTTAGTTGTTGGGGCTCTTGGCCAGGACACCTCCATATGGACTCTCCCTGTGTCCTGTTCCTTGTTTCCATCTGGGTTCCAAGCTGAGAAAGAGTGGGCCATGCTGAAATTGTATTTCTTTCTTTCTTTTTTTTTTAAGGGCCACACCCACGCATTTGGAAGTTCCCAGGCTAGGGATCTAATCAGAGCTGCAGCTGCTGGCCTATGCCACAGCAACGCCAGATCTAAGCCGCATCTGTGGCCCATACTGCAGCTTGTGGAAACACCACATCCTTAACCCCAATGAGCAAGGCCAGGGATCATACCCACATCCTCATGGATACTAGTAGGATTCTTAACCTGCTGAGCGGCAACATTGCTTTTTTTTTTGTCTTTTTGCCTTTTCTAGGGCCACACCTGCGGCATATGGAGGTTCCCAGGCTAGGGGTCTAACAGGAGCTGTAGCTGCCGTCCTTTGCCACAGCCACAGCAACGCGGGATCCGAGCCGCCTCTGCAACCTACACCACAGCTCACGGCAACGCCAGATCCTTAACCCACTGAGCAAGGCCAGGGATCGAACCTGCAACCTCATGGTTCCTAGTCGGATTCGTTAACCACTGAGCCACGACGGGAACTCCCAACATTGCTTTTTTTTAACTAGCCTTGGAAATCACTGCATTCTGCTTGTTTGGGATGCCTCACTGAAGCTAGCTCTTATCTAAAGAACAGAGAATTAGACTTTTGATGGGAGGAGTGTCAAGATATTTGCTGATTGGAGTTCCCGTCGTGGCGCAGTGGAAATGAATCCGACCAGGAACCATGAGGTTGCGGGTTCTATCCCTGGCCTTACTTAGTGGGTTAAGGATCCGGCGTTGCCATGAGCTGTGGTGTAGGTCTCAGGCGTGGCTCGGCTCTGGGCGTTTCTGTAGTTCTGGCGTAGGTCAGCAGCAACAGCTCCGATTGGACCCCTAGCCTGGGAACCTCCATATGCCACGGGTGCGGCCAGAAAAAGTCAAAAGAAAAAAGGATATTTGCTGATTGTGATTTAAATCAATTACAGTGCCTAATAATAATAGCCAATACTTATCAAGCGCTTAAATGTAACAAGCACTCTTTGATGCTTTTTACTTATATTGAATTATTTGATATGACAGTCTTATATTATACCCATTTTACGTGTGAGTAAATGCAGGTACAGTAAGTTAAGTACCTCACCTAAGAGGACACAGATAGTAAGAGGTAGAATTACTACTGGACCTAGACGATTTGGCTCCAGGGTCTATGTTCTTAAATCACTCCAATGTGTTGTCTGTTGCAGAGTCTGGAATATAGTCTGGACCAATATATGTTTGTTGAATGAATGAGTGTTTTGTACTTTGGGCTTCCCTCAAATGCTAGTAAGGACATTGCTTAAGTGAATGATTTCATAATTCACTCTTTATCTGATATTGATAGGGAGGCACACTCTTGTACAAGTGAAAAAGGTTCAATCATGAATTCCAAGTGAGTGATGGAAGAACCTAATCAGGGTGCTTTCCATCTAGGAGATGCCTTATGTATACATTCTAGTACAGTTACTCAGAAGCCTAAGTATCTTTTAGATAGATATAATAACTGTCTCTCTCTCTCTCTTACACACACACACACACTCACACACACACATGCACATACTCACATGTACATAATCACAAATAATTGAAAAAGCATGTAGTTGTACATATTACATTTTTTCTCTTTTTTCCAAAAAAAAAAACTGGCTTTATCACAATAGTATCATTTTACAAGAACACATAAGCGATAATATATTCCCTATGGATATTGCTTTTTCACTGTTATGTACATAATACAGTTAATTTAGAATCTAGGAAGAGCCACCTTGTGGTAAAATTTAGCATTTTACAGTCACCTATTTTGAAGAAAAAATTATAAGCAGCTTTAAAAGGAGGAATCTACTGGAAAGCAAAACAGAAGGTATTGATATTATATACAAGCCACTTAATATGGTTTCTGAGATATGTAGTTCGATTTTAACTTAGCAGATGTTGTCCAAAGATATTCATTGAGAATGCAAAAAGCCTAGATTAATTCATTAGTGTATTATATACAACAGTAATGGATTTATATTTAAAATGCACAATTATATTTTTCTTAATATTTAATTATAGTACAGCTATAATTTTATTTTATTAGCTCTTTCAGCATATTTATACGACAGTATATTTATATGACGTGAGTTCTAATCATGTTTCAATAATCATGTTTTAATATTTAATTATAGTACAGCTATAATTTTATTTTATTAGCTCTTTCAGCATATTTATACGACAGTATATTTATATGACGTGAGTTCTAATCATGTTTCAATAATGAAGAACACTGAATTTCCTTTTTGGTTGATACCTTTGCAGTTTTTCCAAAATTTCTTTCTGACACTCCAGCAGTTCACTGAATTTTCCTTTCAGTTCCCGCTCATATTTTCATGGCTTCCATAAAACCTTGGCCAGTTAGTTGAGTGAGATAGTAGAGTTTGCAGCTCTCGATGAGTATTCCTACTGTATATTGAAGTACGAATCACCACGCCATTGCAGAACTTCCTTTCTCTTTCTCCTTCTCATTGGAACCTTGAGACTTGCTGGATGCTAAGAGGTTAATTAAGCATCTGACTATCCGCCTTTCCGTTCTCCTGCCACTTCTCATTTCCTCTATTCCCGTTCCCCAGATTTCATCTGACAATTTGGTTCCTGTCTGGTAGTGGTGGAACTGAGGCAGGTGTTGATGGTCTGAATATTGGCGTGGAAATGCAGCAGGGAGAGCTGCAACCTAAATGTCCTAGTATAAAGGGAGAGGAGTAGGTGAGTCGGACTGAAAAGGCGAGAAAGGGGAGACACGGGGACATGCGGCTTCTCCTCACTAATAACCCCTGACCCTGCCTTCTGCTTGCCTCATTTCCAAGTATGTTTATTCCTCTCAAACCTCCAAGGATATATGGCTTTTGTTTGAGTTCTTTTTACTTATGTCTGTTGGAATTTCTGGATTGCCAGTTCAACTTCAAATCTGGAGTATGTGAGATTCAGTGCAAACACAGGTTACTCACTACCCTGTTATTCCTTGCTTCTCCCTGTCCCTAGCTGGTTTGCCTTCTCTCCAATTTTCAGAGTCATCTTATTTTGTTTTATGTGCAGTGTCCAGGGTTTCCAGTTGTACTTAATGGGAAAAATAGGGGGAGGAAGATCACTTTTTCTTCTTGAAGTAGAAGTCTTTTTTTTTTTTATTTTCAAATTTACTTTTTATAAATTCCTTTTGTTACTATGTGGAAAACAGATTCAGAAGGGAAGGGAGTAAGTTCCAATCCAAGATGGCAGCGTAGGAAGACCCTGAGTTCATTTCCCCCATGGACACGTTGAATCTGCCCCTCAAATTAGAGCAATTTCTCCTGAAAAAGAACCAAAGAGAGATTGAACAGCTTCTGCACAAAAAACAATAGCAGGGCCACATATAGACACGTAGGAGAGATGAGATGAGACCCAGTGTCAATGGGACTGTCACTGCTGTTGTGGTGACCTCAAGTAGGGAGGAGCATCATTGAGTACAGACTTGCCTGCCCTGGGGTCTAGGGGAAAAAGAATGGTTTGAAGGGCACCTAGACCAGACATAGAGGAAATCCATTTATTAACCCTAGGGGCATCTACCATACAGTCAGGGACTTGCTGGAACTCTCTTGGGGGCCAGAGGCACTGGAGAACATCATTTTTTGCATTCTCCCTCCATCTTGATCGCATAGGCAGGAGCATGGTCCAGGTGCCATCCCGGTATGCCCTAGACTCTTGGCCCACACCAGCTCCAGCTGTCCTCTGAAGGTGGCCCTGGTGAGGCATGCTCTGAGACTCCCCCCGCCCAGGTATGTGCCCACTGCAGCCATGCTGGAAAGGTGGCCTTGATGTGGTACCCCTGGGATGCCCTGGCCTTTATATGCTCCAAGTCCAGCTCTTCTACCAGGGCAACCCCTGGACTCTACCCTCAGCTGGCACCTGCTCCAGCTCCAGCCTACCTCAGGCACCTGACACATGCAGTCTACATCAAGGACTCTCCTACACAAGGTCACACCTTCAAGACTGGGAGAGGTAGTTCTTTCACTTAATTCATAGTAACAGAGAAAGTTAAATGAATGAGGAGACAGAAAGTATGTTCCAAATGGAAGAACAAGATAAAATCTCCGAAAGAAACCCTAATGAAATGGAGATAAATAATTTGCCAGATAAAGAGTTCAAAGTAAGTCCTAAACATGTTTCCTGAACGTTGGAGGAGAATGGAGAAACACAGTGAGAACTTCAAAAAAGGTTTAGAAAATAAATGAACAAACAGTTATATCTGAAAAATACAGTAATTGAAACAAAAAATATACCATAGGGAATCAGCAGCATATTAGATAATAATGAAAAATAGATAAGTGATCTGAAAGATGGAATAGTGAAAAGCACGCAATGAGAACACAAAGCACACAAAAAGAAAAAGTACTTTAAAAAATGAGAATAGTTTAAGGGACCTCAGAGACAAACATCAAATGCACTAACATATGCGTTATAGGGATCTCAAAAGGAAAAGAGAAAAAAGAGGTAAAAAACTTATTTCATGAAGTAATGGTTGACAACTTCCCTAATTTGGGGAAGGAAACAGATATCCAGGTTGAGGAAGTACAGAAAGTCCCAAACAAGATAAAACAAAAGAGATTCACATCAAGACTTACCATAATTAAAACAGCACAAATTAAAAAGAATATTTTAAAAGCAGCAACAGAATAATAACTAGTCACATAAAAAAGTACCCCCATAAGGCTATCAGATAATTTTTCAGAAGAAACTTTGCAGGCTAGAAGGGAGTGAAATGATGTATTTAAAGTTCTCAAAGGGGGGAAAAAAAACTAAAAGAGGATTACTCTACTCGCTAAGTTTATTCAGAATTGAAGGAAAAATAAAGAGTTTCCCAGACAAGCAAAAACTAAAGGAGTTCATCACCACTAAACTGGCCTTACAAGAAAATTTAAAGGGCAGTCTTTAAGCAAGAGAGAGAAAACCATAACTAGGAAAAAGAAACACGTAAAAGAAAAAAATCTTAGTGGTAAAGGCTAATATATAGTGAAGGCAGTGGTTCATCCACTTAAAAAGCTAGTATGAAAGTAAACAGACAAAATTCATAAAATCAACTATAACTACAGTAGGTACATACAGGATAAAAAATAAAAGGATATAAACTATGACATCAAAAAATAAAATGTGGGAAGAGGGAGTGAAAAGCTTTTAGAATGCATTTGTACTGAACCAGCTATCAGCTTAAAATAAACTTCTACCTATAGGTTGATAGATATGAACCTCATGGTAACGATAAACCAAAACTCTACATACAATAGTACACACATGGAGAAGAGAAGGGAACCAAATATTACATTAAAGAAAATTACTCAGTCGCAAGGGAAAAGATCAGAAAGGAAGAATGGAACAGATAGTAACTACAAAAACAACCAGAAAACAACACCATGGCAATAAGCACATACCTATCAATAATCACTTTAAAAGTAAATGGACTGGGAGTTCCCTTCATGGCTCAGCAGTTAACAAACCCTACGAGGATCCATGAGGATGAGTGTTCGATCCCTGGTGTCACTCAGTGGGTTAAGGATCCGGCGTTGCCGTGAACTGTGGTGTAGGTTGCAGATGTGGGCTCAGATCTGATGTTGCTGTGGCTCTGGCGTAGGCTGGCAGCTGTAGCTCCAATTCGACCCTTAGCCTGGGACTTATGTATTCCATGGGTGCGGCCCTAAAAAGCAAAAATAATAATAATAAAATAAATAAATAAATAAATAAATAAATAAATAAAGTAAAAGTAAATGGAGTAAATGCCCTAATCAAAAGATATATGGTGGCTGAATGGACTGAAAAAATTAGACCCATTGGTATGCTACCAACTAGAGACTCATGTCAGACCTAAAGGCACTGAAAGACTGCAAGTGAAGGGATGGAAAAAGATATCCTATGCAAATGGAAATAAAGAGAAAGCTGGGGTAGTGATATTTATATTAGGCAAAATAGACTTTAGTACAAAAACTGTGGTAACAACAAAAAGGAGGTCATTAAATGATGATAAAGGGGTCAATCCAAGAAGGGGATAAAACATTTGTAAATATTTCTTCATCCAACGTAGGAGCACTTAAATATATAAAGTGAGTATTAACAGGGAGAAATTGACAATAACATAATAATAGTAGGGGACTTTTATATCCCACTAACATCAACGGTTAGATCATCCAGACAATAAATCAGTCAGGAAGGATTTGCCGTAAACAAAACATTAGACTGGGTAGACTTAATAGATATCTATAGGGTGGTCCATTCAGAAAATTCAGAATACTATCAAGTGTATGTGGAACAATCAGTCTCTAGGATATATCACATGTTAGGCTACAAAACAAGTCTCTTTCATTTGTTTAAAACTGAATTGTTGTTTTACAATATTATATTAGTTTTAGGTATACAACATAGTTATTTAATATAAAGTTATTACAAAACAGTGAGTATTTCCCTGTGCTATATCCTGTTGCTTACATATTTTATACACAGTAGTTTGTACCTCTTGATCCCACACCCCTATTTTACCCCTCCCTCCTTCCTTATCCACACTGGTAACCACTGGGTTGTAGGTTTTTGTTTTTTGTTTTTTTAACATTGATGTTTTGGTTTGTGTATTTTTTCTTTATTTTATTATTTTTTTTTCTTTTTAGGGCCACACCTGCGGCATATGGAGGTTCCCAGGCTAGGGGTCAAATCGAAGTGTAGCTACCAGCCTGAACCACAGCCACAGCAATGTGGGATCTGAGCCACAATCTGCGACCTACACTACAGTTCACCACAGCACTGGATCCTTAACCCACTGAGCGAGGCTAGAAATCGTACCCGTGTCCTCATGGATACTACTCAGGTTTGACACCACTAAGCCACAATAGGAAACTCTCCAGGAAATCCCTGCGTTTACTCTTAAAAATATATCTTAGAGCTATCTTTGTGTGAGTACATGTAGACTTATCACAGTCTTATATTGCTATGTATAATTTTGTGATGTGGGCATACTGTATTATATTGAAATAATTCCCTATTTCTGGATATTAGGTTGATCCTACTTTTTGGTGGTTGCTGAAATTATAGATAATGTTGTAATGATATGCTTGTGCATAGCAAGAATTTGTATAGGACAGCTTCCTAAAAGTGAATTACTGGGTCAAAGGATATGCTTTTTTTTTTTTTTTTTTTTAAATTTTATGGCTGTACCTATGGCATAAGGAAGTTTCTGGGCCAGGGACTGAATCTCAATCACAGCTGTGACCTATGCTGAGGCTGTAGCAATGCCAGACCCTTTAATGTACTGCTGCATGCCAGGGATTGAATCCATGCCTTTGCAGCAACCTGAGCTGCTGCAGTCGGATTCTTAACCCACTGTGCCACAGTGGGAACCCCCAAGGATATGCTTTTTTTATGTTTAAAATTTTGATATCTACTAGCAAATTACTCTCTCAAATGGCTATAGGGATATACTCCTATCACTATTTTCCTACATCTTTGCAGTGCTGTGTTCGTTGTGCTTTTCTAGGGAGATTGTGGTATAATATGTTAAAGAATCCACATGTTAATAAAGGAAGGGTTTTTGAATTGATGTCTGATTTAAAATTCTTACTCTTGGGAGTTCGCAGTGGTTAATGGCCTCGACCAGCATCCATGAGGACTCGGGTTCAATCCCTGGCCTTGCTCAGTGGATTAAAGATCCGGTGTTGCTGTGAGCTGTGGTGTAGGTCGCAGGCGAGACTCGGATCCTGTGTTGCTGTGGCTGTGGCGAAGGCCGACGGCTACAGCTCCTGTTAGACCCCTAGCCTGGGAACCTCCATATGCCTCGTGAGGTCCTAAAAACACAAAAGACAAAAAATAAATAAATAAATAAAATAAAATTCTTACTCTGCCACCAACTAGTTATATGATCTTGGGTAAATTACTCCTTTTTTTTTTTCAGCCTCAGTTTCTTCATCCATAAAATACAGACAATAATAACAACTTTCCTGAATCATTAGAAAGAGTTAATGAGATAACTACATATATACAGTGCTTGGTGAAATTCTTAGAGCTAAGAATTGGAGTTAAATTATTTTTCCCTTTTGTTCATCAAATTTTTATTTAAGTATATTACCTCAAACATAGGCCCTCTCTTGGCCCCTACACATCTTATCACAAGGTCCTGCTTGATTACGAAATTTTCAGAATAACATTTCTTCTGAAATGATAGCTTAAATTATATATATTTGAAGAATGTGTTTTGATTTTTCTGACTTTAAAAATCTACACATCTGGCATTGTAGTTTTTAGAAATTTCATTTTAATTACTCTTTGACCAGAAAACAATTATCGTTTCTTGATATATTGGTGTCTTACAGAGTGTATTTTAACATTGCTGTATCGTACTTATCCTGGAGAAAAGCTGCGTTCTCCTGTATATTAGTTTCACTGTAGATGTATTACCGGAAGGAAATATTTTTAAAAAACCTGGAGTTTCTGTCTGTTAATGTAAAATGTTCCCAAGAAAAAGATAAAGGACAAAATTAAAAATTCACAATTACACTGTAACCCTTGATTGTGTTTCCAGAAGTTGCCTGGCCTGAATGAAATTTTTTAGTTTATAATGAGTTTTAGGAGAAACGAAGAGAATGGAGGTATTGGAAAATGAAATATGTCTCTTAACTGAAAAGAGCCTGTGATTGTTTCTTTCTAATCTAAATCAAATTATTATGACAGTGGTTTCAAGCAGTTGGAAAGACGAATTATTCTCTGGAAATAATGACTTCATTATATAACCTAAAAAAATACATTAAAAAAACCCTTTAGTTGTCTTTCTGCTGAAATATGTGATTTAAAAATGAAAATACTTTTATTCTTGTTCCTTTGCAGAATTCATTTTATCTCAAAGTAATATATAAACATTTAGATAACGGGTGTCTGATTCTGTACTGGAATTCTCATTTGGGCAATCAGGAGATATAAACTACTTAGGCAAAGAAAGTGAAACTATACATATGCCATATATAAATATGTGCATATATATATGGATATCTATCTATATATCTATGTAGATAGATATATGGATGTATATGGATAAATAAAATGGTCAGTGGTCATTATTTTAATTGATTTACTTTTATAGAAATTTTAAACAACTAAGTTTTAAATTTACCATTTGAGATGAATGTAATTTAAATTTTCAGGAATATAGTTTTCATTTTTATATGTACAAACACCTACGTGATCCCAGCACATGAAAAAACATTGCATTGGATGTAAATTCATTTCCCTCACATTCTGAAGTAATACTTTTACCTGTTTGTTTTTTACCTTGTATTAAAAATGATCTCCTAAAACCCCAATATCACTAGACTTTTTAATAATATGAAATACTAACCAATTTTCACCTCAAGAACAAGGACTAATTGTCCAAATCCAGATGTTAGAAATAATTACTAAAGCCTTCAGTCATTTTCTTTTTCCCATTTACTGGTACATGGTCCATGCAAAACTGTTATTCAGGCATAGCCCTTAAACTCTTAAAGCCTTGACTGGGGTTCCACATTTTGGAAACTGGGAAATTTGATTAAACAACATTTTGGAAACTGGGAAATTTGATTAAACAACATTTTGGAAACTGGGAAATTTGATTAAACAACATTTTGGAAACTGGGAAATTTGATTAAACAACATTTTGGAAACTGGGAAGTTTGGTTAAACAATGCAGTAAGACTTATCTGCTTGTCTGTGTATCTATTCATTTATCTAATATCTATCTAGCTAGTTAGGTAGTTATGATTTGTACCAATCTATCTGTCCATCTCTCATCGGCTTACCTACTACACACACAAACTCACACACACACACACACACACACACACACTATGTATATTATTCTTTCTTCTACTAAACATATACTGTCTTCCTTGACATATGTGTTGTATCAGTTACATTTCTTTTCTTTACTATTTTTGTACAACATTCAGTGAACTAACTTTTAGAATATAGGTGTTTGGGAACAAATGTTCTTAGAATCACACTCTTGGAGAACTGTGATTGTTTGAAAATTCTTTCTGGTTTCCAACTGAATCTTTTGTCCTGTGGGCTTGCTTTTACTAATGAGCAGTATGCCTAATCTTTCCTGAAACAATGATCTTATTTCATAGTCTTACTGTTTCTTTCTTTTTATCTTCTTAATCCTCTCCTACAGGTTTTCACACTCAGCTTTGAGGCTTTATTTTATTTTATTTTTTTTTTCCTTAGGTGAAGGAGAAAAAGCTTTGTTGCTTTACCAGGCAAAGGGGGCCACAGCAGGCTAATGACTGTGCTCCCCTTGGAAGGGATTAGGAGGTGGTTTTATAGTTTGGCGAGTGGAAAGTAGGGCCTCAGATAATGATCAGGGTAGAGGCAAGCTTGCATTGTCTTTCAAACCTGGTGTTTAGTGGCCACAGGACTGGTTCTAGTGGTCCTCCCTCTAGTACTTTTTGGTTTGTTGGGGGTTTTAGTTCTGCAAAAGGCTCAGAGATATTGTTTTGTATATTACTTTTTTTTTGGTTTATTTTCTCCTGATGTGGCCTCCTTTTAGTCTTTTGGAGTAGGATATCTTTTTGTAAGTTTCCAGTCCATTTGGTTGAAGGTTGTTCAGCTTTTGGTTGTAATTTTGTTGTTTTTATGAGAGAAGGTGAACTCCAGTCCTTCTCTTCTGCCATCTTAATCTTTTCCGGGGCTTTATTTTAAATATATATCTCTAAACAAGAAATATTTGTAAGCACAGATATCTGTATGTAGCCCCCCCCTTACGTTTTTTTTTTTTTTTCTATATCTGATTGTTAATCTTGTCACAAATTCCAGTCACAAACAACTTTTTTTTTTCTTTTTAGGGCTGCACTGGAGACATAAGGAAATTCCTGGGCTAAGGGGTCAAATTGGAGCTGCAGCTGCTGGCTTACACCGCAGCCCCAGCAAAGTGGGATCCGAGCGGCATCTGTGACCTATGCTGCAGCTTGCGGCAACATCAGATCCTTAACCCACTGAGTGAGGCCAGGGATCGAACCTGCATCCTCAGGGACACTCTGTCCAGTTTTAACCGGCTGGGTCACAACAGGAACTCAGGCAAACAATTCTTTAAAACGGCACCTATGTTCCTACCAGTATGCAGAGTAAAGGTAACAAATATAATAAATTTGAGATTATAAGCTGGTATGTTTAAAGCCACCTCATCAGTCTGATTTGATGCCTTCTATGTGCTGCTCTCAAAGGTAACTCTTCTGAAAATAAGACTTGCTCAAGTCAGTATCTCAAAACTCTTCACTGATTCTATACCATGTAGAGAGTGACTTACTAGTGCTCTACCAGGGCCCCCTAGACCCTTTAATCCATCTTGCCAACTTCATCTACAGCGATTCCCTCATTGCAAACTTCAGAGAAATGAATCTGCCCATTGTGCTCTGATAGGCAGTGTACTTAGAGAGGCCAGGCTGTCTGTGTTTAATTCCTCTCTGCTACGTCCTCACTGTATGGCTTGGGTAAGTTAAGTAAGCTCTTCGTGCCTCTGTGTGTTTAAAAAAGGGACTAATAATGGTATCTACTTCATAGGGTTATTATGAGGCGTAAAACTTTTTACATGTGACAGTCTCAGAAAATCATACATGACACGTGGAAAGAATAACAGATGTGAGCAGAGATGGCAGATAGGCCTCGTTGAGTTTATTTTTGCATACCATGTCTTTTTTCTATAACATCGTTAGTTTTTTATTTATTTGAGCCCTCCCTTCCTTCAGACACGTTTCAGATCTCATCGCTGTCCTTCAGTGATGTCTCTCCTCCTGAGGTTGTGTGTTTCTTTCGTTTGTCATTGATGCTGTGCTTAATTAGGGCAACCACACTATTTGTTATTCAGGCTGGGACTCTTGATAGTGAACATGTATCATTGATAATTACCCTGGGACAGCTGGCATAAATTGTGGCTGACCTGGGCAAAGAGACAGATGGTTATCCTATGAATAGTGGAGCCTTAAGTTATCAAATCTGCTATTTTCTAATCAAAGCCAACTTTATATGTAAATTGTTATGGCAAATGTCCCATCAATTTATATGTTTGGGAAATGAGGTTAAATGGACCTCAGTGATTTCTGGCCGTTCCCAGAGTACCGCTCTTCATCTATTCAGGCACAAAGCCACCAGTTTCTTCTGTTCAAACTTCTTCATTTGATCCTTGTTTCTTCTGCCTTCCTGACCACTGATCCTTACGAGGTGGCCACTCCGCCTGGTGCTCCTGCATTGTCCAACTCCGTTGCTTCCCACCGCTGCCCCTCCCTACCCTCATATTCACATCCTTCTCCAGGCTCTGCAGAGAAGGAACTGCTCTCACTTGGACCATTCCTTCTCACCATGCATGCACGAGGCCTTTCCTTATCACCCACAACACAGCTGAGACCACCAGGATAATTCTTGCTCAGGCTTTACTGGCACATCATGGATAAAAGAAAAGAACAGAGAAGTTTAAGTTAGAGAGTTCCGAACAACCACTGCATCAACCTATGCTCACATCTGTGGTCACTTGTTGGCTCATTCTTTTCCTTACTTTCAGCCTGTCTCCTCTAACCAAGGGTACCTCAAGCCTCACCTTTAGAATCACTCCAGAATTCTCAGTCATCCTTATGCATCAAATGCCCCTGCCCAGAAAGAGATGTTCCCTTTATACCCAAGTTCCCCATCATCCATCCTTTCCATCTCAGCTCTCTGGTTTGACCTCTTTTTGGATGATTGACAAGAGGAAAAACATCCTCCTTTCTGGGGGAGTTACCTCAGTCCTCAAGGATGTGTTCTGGTTCTCTTCTCTTTCTAAGATAATTCTAATAGCTGTACCTGTTGTCTTTTTTCAATGTGTTCTGTATCCTCAACTTGACTGTGTGTTCCTTCAAAGCTGGTATTTCCTATGCCTAGCAAAGTTCCTGATACAGAGGTGGTATTCACTGAAGTATGTGGTTGATGAGTATGGTGTGATCCGATATTATAGAACACTCCTAGCTTATGAAATACCCATTCTTTTCTCAAACGTTGTTTCCTTTTATTTTTAGAAGTAATTCATGTGTAGAACAACTTTCCATTAATCTCTGGGTTCTGTGGGCAGAACCATGTTGCCTCCTGATCTTCTTCTGGTCTGTGCTGCTTATTTTGTGGTGTAACTTCCCTCCTGGGATAAGTTAGTCTTTTTTTTTTTTTTTCTCTTAATGGATTTTATTTCAGTTATAGGTGTGCATAAATCATCACAAGTCAATTTTACAGATTTTGTATCCCAAACCCCCAGTGCATCTCCCCACCCCCCAGATTGTCTTATTTGAAAAACCAAGGTTTTCCAAAGTCTGTGAGTCATTGTCTGTTCTGTAAAAAGGTTCATTGTGTCTTTTTAGTTTCCACATGTAAGCGGTAGCATTGGGTATTGCTGTCTAATTGTCTGACTGGTTTCACTTTGCATGATAATTTCTAAGTCCATCCATGTTGCTATAAATGTTGGTAATTCGTTCCTTTTAATGGCTGAGTAACATTCCATTGTGTGTATGTACCATATCTTCCCTATCCACTCTTCTGTGGATGGGCATTTAGGTTGTTTCCATGACCTGGCTATTGCA
>PVHT021183585.1:2739814-2830702 GCA_004024745.2 Catagonus wagneri
TTGCTGTCTAATTGTCTGACTGGTTTCACTTTGCATGATAATTTCTAAGTCCATCCATGTTGCTATAAATGTTGGTAATTCGTTCCTTTTAATGGCTGAGTAACATTCCATTGTGTGTATGTACCATATCTTCCCTATCCACTCTTCTGTGGATGGGCATTTAGGTTGTTTCCATGACCTGGCTATTGCATAGAGTGGTGCAATGAACACTGGAGTGCAGGTGTCTTTTCGGGTCATGGTGTCTGCTGGATAGATGCCCAGGAGTGGGATTGCTGGATCAAATGGTAATTCTATTTTGAGTTTTCTGAGGAATCTCCATACTGTTTTGACAAGTTAGTCTTATATTCTTGGCATCAAGCACAGACCAGCCCAAACCTTGGTGAAGGAAGAGTTTGTTTGCAAAGTGAAATCCGCATAGATATGTGATACAAAGTCACCAGTATTAGAAAATTTCCCCACTGGCATTATCTTTTTTTCTGCACAGATCTGTCAATAGAACTTTGGTGGCCTCCTCTGGCAACTCTTCAATTGTTAAACACAGAAATACCCCCCCTCAAGTATAAATTTTCCTTTTTTCAACTCTAATAGTTTTCACATAATAATATATCTTTGTCAACCAACACTTACTGTGTGTGCTCCATTGGATATCAAACATGACACAAAACAAGGGAGGTCTTACTCTTTTATCAGTGCAATGTTTTTTCTATCATTCGAGCTGACCTGGTGTCAGCAGCCATTTCACCAGACATCATCATCTGTACTTACAGTTAACCACAGAGATATATATACTCAGATTTTGACCTTTGTTCTGCACACTGAGGACAAAGAAAAAGACACAAAACTGATAGTTTATCTGAATAGAAAATGATGGAAGAGTCAAGAAAGCTAACACTACATGAAAAATCCTACCATTTATTATAATTTAGTTTTAAGGTGGTTTTAAAGAATGACATACTCATTTTCGTTAAATGTACTGAAATCTTCCAAACAGTGGCAGGTGTGTTATTTGTATTTCTTCGTTTACTGCTATATGATTTAATGCTTTGTATTTTTGCTGGGCACTATAGCATCTTCTTGGCTTGTGAAACAAATAATGAAATCACAACTTACACTTTGGTACAGGCTGATGGTATTGCTTGCCCTATATTTTACGCAGGGGGCAATAAACTCAAGGCACTTATATTGGCAGAATATGGAATTTGGTCTGAGAAATTCTGAACTTAATATTTGTTGGGGATCACTGAGGGGAGACAAAAGAAGTACTGTCTTTCTTCCCCAAGGAGCAAGGCAGATGGAAGTCCAAATATGATCTCTATTCCACATAAAGCTAATATTTCAGAATGTGGCCTGTGTTTGTATACAACTGTGTCTCTTAACATTGAATTCTGGAGTTAGACCAACTTCCTCACCAAGTCATAACTGTTTGGATTAAGGCAGACCTCTACACACACATCAGAAACTGAAGAGCCAGCATCTGTGGCTAGAGCTGAAGGGATGGTTTGCCCCCTCTAGGGAGGGACTTCTTAAGAAAACAGACAGCCTAGGAGAAAGGGTTTTCATACCCATGTTCTCCTTCTGGACTCACCAGGCATGTCAAGTCATTTAGGAGATGGTGAATGAGGGGTTGGAGTGAGGCCAGGAGTATTTTACTAGTGAGGTTCCCTCTGCATCAAAAGAAACATCAGGGAATGGACAGTAAGCATCTGTCAGCACTAATATTCCCTAGGTTTTTGCACCTTGATCTGTTGGGCTGAACTGTTAAAATTTTGGTCAACCAAAGTTGTGGTGGTACCGCCAGGAAAAGGGGAGCAGGGATGTCTCAGGTGACCCTTCCTCAGAGGCTGCTCTGCCAATACTAGTCACTGCTCCATTAGGTACCTCCTGGGACCATTAGTAGGCAGGATAGATTTTACACCCAAAAGGCTCTGAAATAGGTCATAACAATACCCGGTTAAACTACCTCCTCCAAGGCCTCTCTCCATTTAAGGCTGAAGTTCACTTATACGTTACTTCATATCCCAAATGTATCGAACTATCTATCCAGAAGGGCCTATTAGAAGTTCTTCCAAGACAGAAAATGACAAGTCATGGGAACTTCATAGTCCTCTTCTTCTTATCAAATTCCTAGGGAAAAATGAAACTTGTAAACTCAATTCCCCTTCCAAGCTGTATCCAGTAAGTTCTCGTAGGAGGCAGATGGCATGCTCAAACTGGGCAGGTGAGCAGAGTTTAATAAAAGGGCTTTGTAACACATCATTGGAAACAGGGTTTAGGGAAGTCAAGAAGGATGGACAATATTTGGGGTTTACCAAAAGGGAGTAGCTGTCACCACCCTAGCCTGCAGGGGTACAGGGAAGGAGAGAGCCTTAGATTCTGGAGAGAGTAATTGTATGGAGAGGGCTACCTTAAATAGAGGGATGGGAGTTCCCATTGTGGCTCAGTGGGTTAAGCCCTTGATTAGTATCCAAGAGGATGCAAGTTCAATCCCTGGGCCTCGCCTCGGTGGGTTAAGCATCTGGTGTTGCTGCAAGCTGCAGCATAGGTCTCAGATGTGGCTTGGATCTGGCATTGCTCTGGCTGTGGCACAGGACAGCAGCTGCAGCTCTGATTCAACCCCTAGCCTGGGAATTTCCGTATGCCATGAGTATGGCCCTAAAATTAAAAAAAAAAAAAAAAAAAAGAAAAGAAAAAAATAGAGGGGTGGAAGTAACTTGTGGTGACCTGGGAAGGAACAAAGAGAATAAACCCCCTGACCAAATTTTACTCTTGTCCTTTTGGTGTGTTCCAATAGTTGAATCCAGTGGAGAGTTAGAGGTCCAGGTGCCTCTGCAGCTTCTGGGGCAAGAAGTGTACAGTAAGTAGAGGAGCAGGAAGAAAATAATCAGCTCATAAATTCAAGTTTAAGAAAAAGCACAAAGAAAATCAAGTCCAAAATCAAATTCTCTTGCACTTCTGTTGTAAAATGCCAAAGAAATTTAAGTCCAGAATCCATTTTGTTTAACCTAATATTCTGCTCAGTCTCAGTAAGAGTAATTTCTCAGTGCTTGGCGGAGTCAGGTTTCTTTTAAAAGTTGCAGGCTAGGCTGTCTCCTCTTGGAGTGGGTGTAGATCCTTCAGGGCCTCAGAACTTGTATTAGCTTAATGGCAGATGTTTGTTTTGCAAGCTACACTTTTAAAGAGAACAGATGATAAATAGGACACATCAGATTGTGTCAGCTCCAGGCACATACACAGCGGGTTTTGCTATGAGCTGATCCCTGGTTCCTAGAACAGTTAATACAAGGGCAGATAAAGAGTTCCTGTTGTGACTCAGCTGGTTGAGAACATGACATAGTGTCCATGAGGGTGCGGGTCTGATCCCTGGCCTCAGTGGGTTAAGGACTGGTTGTTGCCTTGAGCTGCAGTGTAGGTGGCAAATGCAGCTTGGGTACAGTATTGCTGTGGCTGTGGTGACCGTTCGACCCCTAACTACTACTACTATTACAGTTTGACCCCTAGCTACTGCTAACTGCTTCGGCAGCTCCAGTTCGACCCCTAGCATGAGAATACTAAATCTAAGTCTATGCTGCAGATGTAGACTTAAAACAGCGTAGACTTCGCTTAATGCTTAGCGTAGACTTAGATTTAGAGTAATCCTAAGTCTATGCTGCAGATGCGGCTGTAAAAAGAAAGAAAAAAGGCAAAATAATATTTCCAGAATTCAGAACCCAGTATCTAATCTAACCAAATACTGTTTATCAGAGACCATAATATTGACTCAAGGATGTCTAAGTGAAGGAAATCAGAGAAAATATACTCCCCCCCCCATTTTTGTTAATGTATATATTTTAAACTTTATTCTTTGGAAAAATCTCTGGACATCAAAATATCTAAACTTTGAAGCTTTCCCGGAAGACAGAACTGAATCTAGTGTCGGGACTACCATCAAAGAAAGATTTTGATTTAAAACAAAAAAAGCTAGAGATCTTTATCAATTAGGATGTAAGAGATGACCTAAGAAGGATTCCATATTGGTGCGTGATAAGTTCTAATAGAACATTTTCTTTCTTGTGTTTTTTTTTGTTTGTTTGTTTTTTGTTTTTGTCTCTTTAGGGCCGCACCTGCGGCATATGGAGGTTCCCAGACTAGGGGTCGGATCAGAGCTATAGCCACCAGCCTACACCACAGCCACAGTAACACTAGATTCAAGCTGTGTCTGTGACCTATACCACATCTCACGGGAATGAAGGATCCTTAACCCAATGAGCGAGGCCAGGGATTGAACCTGCGTCCTTATGGATGCCATGATGGGAACTCCCTATTAGAACATTTTCTGATGTTCTGATTCTTTTCCTGGTTTCTTTTATCCCTATTTTATTTCAACTCCTACAGATTTTATCTTCCCCAAACATAAATTAGCCTTATGTTTCTTAACTGCTAATCAGGGAAGATATTCTTTCTTTTTTCTTTTTTGGTCTTCCTAGGGCCACACCCACGGCCTATGGAAGTTCCCAGGCTAGGGTTTGAATCAGAGCTGTAGCTGCCTGCCTGCACCACAGCCATGGCAACACAGAATCCGAGTCCCATCTGAGACCTATACCACAGCTCACGGCTACACCGGATCCTTGACCCACTGAGTGAGGCCAGGGATTGAACCCAAGTCCTCGTGGACACTAGTCAGGTTCGTTATCACTGAGACATGACACGACAAGACCTCCAGGGAGGATATTCTTGATCTAGCCTTTCTGTAATGCCAGTCTCTGCCAGTTGGTCCAGAAAACACAAATAGGAGAAATCAGCAAGAGCTAAAATTTTCCTTTATACATATATGGGGGAAAAGTCCACCTCTTTGTGCCATGTCCTCTTCCAGATCTTGCATTTGAGATGTGGTCCCTCAAAGTTTAGAAATTTTTAATGGTGGAAGCTCCAGATAGAAACTCTTTTTTTTTTGTCTTTTGTCTGTTTTTTTTTTTAGGGCCACACCCGTGGCGTTTGGAGGTTCCCAGGCTAGGGGTCTAATCAGAGATATAGCTGTCGGCCTGTGCCACAACCACAGCAACGCCAGATTCGAGCCATGTCTGCGACCTACACCACGGCTCACGGCAATGCCGGATCCTTAACCCACTGAGTGAGGCCAGGGATTGAACCCGCAACCTCATGGTTCCTAGTCGGATTCGTTTCTGCTGCACCACGATGGGAAGTCCCAGATAGAAAATCTCATTTGAGGAGAGCCTCTTTCTAATTCTATATTCAAAGCCTCTTAGTTTTGCATTTTTATTTGTACTGTTTAAGTGTGCCCAGCACTTAGATTATCAAAATTTAAACCTAGAAACTTACTAGTGCAGCATAACACCAGCCAAACTCAGGTATAGCATGAGCTAAATCCTTGCAGCATAATAGAAGCAAATGTCCTGTCTTCTGTCTAATTTTAGGATTTATGTATAAAAAGGCTGCTGCCTGGAGTTCGCATTGTGGCTCAGCAGTTAACGAACCCGACTAGTATCCATGAGAACTTGGGTGTGATCCCTGGCCTTGCTCAGTGGGTTGAAGATCCAGCTTTGCCGTGAGCCGTGGTGTATATCCAAGCAGATATGGCCTGGATCCCGAGTTGCTGTGATTGTGGTGTAGGCCGGCAACTACAGCTCCGATTGGACCCCCTAGCCTGGGAACCTCCATATGCTGCCAGTGCAGCCCTATAAAGACAAAAAAAAAAAAAGGAGGTGGCTTCTTGTGGTTACATTTTGTCTCAGCCCTGCCTCTCTAGGAAACTGTGTGGTCCAAGGTTCTGCAGCAGGATCCGCCACCCCACCCTGCCAAGTTAGCCATTTATCAGTCCTTCAGTGGAGCCCACAACCTCTTATTCTGTATGGCTATAATCCTGGTAGTCTGGTGCATGTGGCACTGCCCCCAAAGGAAGCCTCTGTAAGCTGTGATCACCAGCAAGTGAAACAATACTATGGGGCTTTAAGCTTAAAGTCTTTTAGGCCAGGGCAGGAAAAAAAATAAAAATTACATAATTGTAGATTTCAAGATAGTTTGGTAATGTTTCTACATATGGTCAAAGTAAAAAAGAAAAAAAAATAACTGGAAGTTCTCATCGTGGCTCGGTGGTTAAAGAATCCAACTAGGAACCATGAGGTTGCGGATTCGATCCCTGGCCTTGCTCAGTGGGTTAAGGATCCGGCATTGCCATGAGCTGTGGCGTAGGTTGCAGACGTGGCTTGAATCCTGTATTGCTGTGGCTGTGGCGAAGGCCGGCGGCTACAGCTCCTGTTAGACCCCTAGCCTGGGAACCTTTATATGCCACGGGTGCTGCCCTAGATAAGGCAAAAAGACAAAAAAAAAAAACAACAAAAACTGAAGCCATGGATAATAGCTACCCAGAAGCCTCAGTCACTCCTGATGTGTGTCAGCCCCCAAACATTCTTCTTTCTATTATAATGACCCTGACCCGAACCATGCACCAGGTATCGCCTCCCTTAAAAATAAGCACAGGCCTTCTTCCTCACCAGAGAGTAAATCTTATGTCCTGACCCAGAGCAGTGAAGAGTACCATCTTTTGGAGTTCCCGTTGTGGCTCAGTGGTAACAAACCCCACTAGTATCCATGAGGACACGGGTTCGATTCCTGACTTGGCTCAGTGGGTTAAGGATCCTGCTTTGCTGTGAGCTGTGGTGTAGGTGGCAGACATGGCTCAGATCCCTCGTTCCTGTGGCTGTGGCATAGGCCAGCAGCTACAGGCTACAGCTTCGATTTGACCCCTAGCCTGGGAACTTCCATATGCGGGTGCGGCCCTAAAAAGACAAAAAAAAAAAAAAAAGTATGATCTTTTGTGGGGAGTTCGGTTCCCAAGAAAAGGAGAAAAGAAGGAGCCAGATAACATGCTTAGTTTCTCCTTCTGTGGCGATCACGAAAATGCACTTCTTAACCTCTTTTGCAGCAGGGAGCGTAATTGACTGCCCCAGTTTCTGCCCTTCTGGAGCCCACTCTGAAATTGCTCTGAAGCCCCTATGGGCTGCTCCCACGTGGTAACTTAACATAGTTTGGGGACTGGTGCCTCTCATTACTCAGATTTCAAATCTAGCTGTGAGGTCGGCATTGGCTTTGCCCAACCTCTCAGAATGGCAGGTTGTTTTTCTTTTTAGGGGCTGCACTTGTGGCATATGGAAGTTCCTAAGATAGGGGTTGAATGGCAGCTGCTGCTTCTGGCCTATGCCACAGCCACAGCAATGCCGGCTCCAAGCTGCATCTGTGACCTACACCACAGCTTGGGGTAATGCCTGATCCTTAACCCACTGAGCAAAGCCAGGGATCGAACCCACATCATCATGGATACTAGTTGGATTCTTAATGCACTGAGCCACAGCAGGAACTCCCTGCAATCTGAGACTTTTACTGATTCCCCCAGGCAGGTGTCAGACCTGCATGGCGTCATGAAGACTCTCTTCTCCCTTCCCTGGCTCCCTTCCCTTCATCCTTCACAGGTATTCTCTCCAATAAACCCCTTGCGTGTCTGATCTCATCTTGCATCTTCCTCACAGAGGACTGGAGCTAACATACCTTCCAAACGCATCGACTTGTTAGGTAATTCTGCCCATGTGCCCTCAAAGTGTGAAGGTAAAAAATATCCCTCCACGTGGGATACGACTGGGAAATAAACTGCACATCCTACGGTTTCATTACAAGAAGTTAGGGAAGGTAGAGTATATCGTTTGTCTGTTTAAAATATGGATATATATCGAAGTATGTCTTAATGGAGTTGCCAGGAGCAGAATATGAACAGGCCCTTGATATGGCCTCCTGTGGCTTTTCATTGTGATGAGAGAAATATAGCTGATTGATTTAACTCGTTGAATCAAAATTAAGTCAGTTATTTGATTTTTACATTTCAAATTTCAGGTAATCGCTGTTGCATCTTATAAATGCCGTGACCTCCGGTTTCTTTCTTTTTAGTGCATTTCTGTTTGGTTAAAATGATCGACATCCAATCAGTTGCTCAGCCTGGAAATTTTGACTCAGCTCTTTCTTTATGGTCCATAGTTAATCAATCATCAAGGGCTTTAGAATGTACCCTTCGGAGATATCCAGAATCTGTTCCCTCATTTCCATTCTTTCTGATGATGATATTGTCGTCAAAGGTGACCCATTTAAATAGCCTCATTATTAACTGCCTTCAGTCTCTTCATTATTCCAATTGATTCTTTTTTCTGATCTATAAACCAAATTATATTACTTTCCTGCTTAGAAATTGCCTTCCATTGCCTGCAAGGTGAGGGCAAAACTTCTTATCATGATGCTAAAAGTTCTTCATAATCTGATCCCAACCTCTCTTTTGAGTATCATACCAGTAAAACTTCCCTTTATGTCCCCTGTTCTAGTCATGCCGAATCACTGGATGTCCCTTCTGTTTGCCAGTTGTTTCACTTCTCTGTGTAACTGTGAGTTTTTGTTATTGTTTTGTTTTCTCTTTTGGCTACACTCATGGCATATGGAAGTTCTTAGGCTAGGGATCGAATCTAGGCCACAGCTGCGGCAATGCTGGATCCTTTACCCACTGCACCACAGCGGAAACTCTGTGAATGTTTTTCTTTGGGTTTTGAGTTTTATTTCTTCTTCCCACTTTCCTTGAAGCTGATGACCTTCTCCACATTCTTTGGAGCCTGGCTCAGAATTATCTTTTCTAAAAGTACTTTTAAAGTTTCCCAGGCAGAAGTAATCATCTGTAATATTTGCTCTTAAAACATTGCATATTTAGATCTACAGTGACATTTTTCAACTATATTTCATTTTTTTTTTATCCATGTGTCTCTGTCCTTTTTGATTGTAAATCCCAGTGATGGTAGGCAGTTCTAAGTGGCGCATAACAAATATGAAATTTAAGCAAAAATTTCGAGATAACATAGAAAAGGGGTTTAGGAAAAATCAACATTAAAATGTGTTTCTCCTTTAACATCTGTCTATCTATCTGTCATCTATTTATGATTTGTGTTCAATAAATAGTAAAAGTTCCAAATAATATGTAATAAATAATATAAATTACAGGAGCAAAGCCTTTATAGCCTAATTTTCAGTATCATGAAATTTTTAAGATTTTGGTTTTCATCAGAAGGGCTGTATGTAGCATGCAGAATACTTAAATTATGTTATTGTACCCAAGTCTCTCTTACATTGTTAGCTCCAAAGAATAGCTTAGGGTATCGTGAAGTTGTAAGTCCAAAACTGACTGAATATTTTATATGCATTACTTCTTTTTGTTCTCTCTCTTTTTAAAAATTTTATTAGGGTATAGTGGATTTACAGTGTTGTGTCAATTTCTGATCTACAGCATAGTGATCCAGATACACACACACACACACTCACACACACACACACACACACACACACACACACACACGCACACACATCCTTTTTCTCATACTATCTTCCATCGTGTTCTGTCCCAAGAGACTGGATATAGTGCCCTGTACTTTAGAGTAGGACTTCATTGTTTATTCATTCTAAATGTAAGAGTTTTCATCCACCAACCCCAGACTCTCTGTCCATTCCACCTCCTACCCCTTGGCAACTGCAAGTCTGTTGTTTTCTTTTTTCTTTTATTACCAACAATAAGCAGCAACAATAACCATAACTTACATAGCAGAAAGAACTTAAATGTAGTTGAGTGTACTTATCAATTTTACTAGAGCAAATATTAAAAATGTGTGTATTATTGATAAATCATAGACATTTAAAAGCAACATCAGTGAAACATTGATAGCACAGATTCATTTTAGCAACCTCTTAGTTGTTCTTACTGAAAAGGAGAGAAGATATGTAGCCTTGTTGGGTCTCAGTTTCCTTAGTTGTAAAATAACAGGGTGGGTCTAGCCTCATTCATTTATTCACAATGCTTATGTGCCAGATGCTAGTGCTGGAAATACAAAGATGAGCAAGATATATAGAGCTCCTGTCACCTACTGATTTAAAAGACTAGATGAATTTAAAATTATTTTTCCTTTAGAGTTTCATAAACATGCCACGATGGTGTAAATTAGTTGAGATGGATAATGAAAACTTTTCATGTTTTCTTTTTTATGCAGAAGCATATTTTACTGAGGTTTACATGATTAAAAATTCTCTTTGGAAGACAAGTTTTGATGGTTGAATTGTGATAAACATAGCGTCACTATCTTGTGTAGTAATTGGACTGTTTAGGAATACTCAGTGATTGTGAGTGACTCAGTGCCTAGAGCTGGAATCATTGGGAGCTGTCTCCACTCACATGTCTGGAGTGGAGACATGTTGGCTGTTAAGATCTTGCTGGAGCTGCCAGCTTCCACATAGTCCGATCTTGTCTGGTTTTCAAAATATGGAAGCCTCGGAGTAGTTGGACTCTTCTCCAGTGGCTTGGGGTTCTAAAGGCAAGTGTCACAGTGGACAAGATGAAAGCTACCTCACTTTTTATCAACTAGCTTTGGAAGTCACAAAGCCTCACTTTTTTTTTTTTTGTCCTTTTGCCTTTTATATAGAGCCGCACCCACTGCATATGGAGATTCCCAGGCTAGGGGTCTAACAGGAGCAGTAGCTGCCGGCCTTCGCCACAGCCACAGCCACGCGGGATCCGAGCCACGTCTGCAACCTACACCACAGCTCATGGCCACGCTGGATCCTTAACCCACTGAGCGAGGCCAGGGATCAAACCTATAACCTCATGGTTCTTAGTCAGATTCGTTAACCACTGAGCCACGAAGGGAACTCCACAAAGCCTCAATTTTGTCTTACTGTCTTCTTAAAGCAGTCATAAGCTTACTTGTATTTGAGGGGAAGGAAGGAACCTTGACCCCATTTCTTGGTTATTTTACTTCTTAAATCACATTTTATGTATATGGCTTGTTACATTTAACTGGGAAATACTGGATTATACAAAATAACATTTAACATATAAATTACATACTTGTCACTTAGATTTGTAAGGTAAGTTAAATCTATAAAGTTTCACATAATTAGGGAGTTTTTGCTCTGACACAGTGAGTTAAGAAACAGACCACAGCAGCTCAAGTTGCTGCAGAGGCAAGAGCATTTGATCCCTGGCCTGGAGCAGTGGGTTAAGGGTTCTGGCACTGCTGCAGCTGCAGCACAGTTTGCAGCTGTGGCCTGGATGCGGTCCCTTTCCGGGGAACTTACAATATGCCTCGGGTGTGGCCATAACAAAAAAAAGTTAAACATAATAAGAGCGTAATAATAATATAAACATTTTGAGTACACTAACTTTAAAGATTTTTTCTTAGCTCTTGTCATGTTCTTTGTTTAGAACATATTCTTCTGTTTCTTTGTTTTGCTTGACTCTCTCTATTAGTTTCTGTGCATTAGATAGAACAGCCACCTCTCCCAGTCCTGAGAGAGTGGCCTTGCATAGAAGATGTACCGTATTATTTAACACTACTGTAGCTCTTGCTCATCTCTGAAGCCTTTGTGATTGTTCAGGCAGCCTATTTTATTTTTCATGGCTCCCAGTAGCACCAATCTCAGGTTGATTAGAAGCAAGGCCCTCAGGCAGCAGTGTTTGGTTTTTTTTTTGCTTTTTAGGGCTGTACCTGTGGCATATGAAAGTTCCCAAGCTAGAGGCTGAATCGGAGCTACAGCTGCCAGCCTACACCATAGCCATAGAAATGTGGGATCCGAGCCGAATCTGCCACCTACACCAAAGCTCACGACCATGCTGGATCCTTCACCCATTGAGAGAGGCCAGGGATGGAACCTGCATCCTCGTGGATACTAGTCGGGTTCATTACTATTGAGCCGCAATGGAAACTTCCAGGCAGCAGCTTTTAAATTGTGCCAGTATATACAGTCCTGTGGGACCCTGTGGGACTGCAAGCATAAGCCCCACTGGCCACCAGTGCCAGGCAATGAAGAGGTGTCCCCTGGTGGCAGCAGACATGTGTAAAAGCTCCGCTCTGGGAGATACTCAAAGCATGGAAGAGGGAGAGAGAGCACAATGATGACACCACCAGTCTATGTCCCTGGAGAGCACCCCAGCATGTCCACAGATATGTGTCAAATCAGATGCCTGCCCCTCAGGCAGACACCCCAAGAGAAGCAACTGGGTCTCTCCCACACAAGTCTGGGCAAACCTTGATCAGCCCCTCTTGCACCAGGTCCTGAGATGAGCGAGTTCAAGCACATGAGCCACTTAGGAGCCATTTCTCAGATTGCTGTAGTTTTGTGGGGCTCATGGGCATGAGCCCCCAGCATTTTCAAAGCTAGACATTTTGAAAGCTTTTTCTAGGTGCAGGTCTTAAAAAGACTGTGAGTCAGTCACCTCGAAAGAGGATGGGGGTTATGGTTAAATTATATCCCAGCTTCTCCTACCCATGTTGATGTGGATCTTCTCTCTTTCAACAAGTGCCATCTCTCCCTCAGCCATTTTTTTTTAGGTTTTTTTGTTTTGTTTTGTTTGTTTTTCAGAGGAAGCTGTTCTACACGTAGCAGTTGATTAGGTCTGTTCAAGGGCGAAGGGGAGTTCAGGATCCTCATATGCTGCCATCTTGAACTAGAACTTTAGACTTTGTTTCTTTTTATTTATTAAAAATTTTTTTAGTGGAAGCATATTCGACATACAATATTGTACAAGTTTCTGGTATATAACAGAGTGACTCAGTATTCAGATATATTCTTTTTTACATTCTTTTCCATTTATGGTTTATCCCAGGATATTGGATATAGTTCTCTGTGTTATACTGTAGGACCTAATTGTTTATCTGTTTTATAAATAATATTTTTATCTGCTTATCCTAAACTCCTAGTTTTATCTCTCCTGTACCCCCTTTCCCTTTTGGTAATCATAAGTTTGTTTTTTATGCCTGTGAGTCTGTTTCTGTTTCTTAAATAAGTTAATTTGTGTCACATTTTAGATTCCACATGTAAATAATATTATATGGTATTTGTCTTTTTCCCTCTGACTTATTTCACTTAGTATGATAATCTCTAGGTCCATCCATGTTGCTGCATATGGCATCATTTCATTCATTTTTTTATGGCTGAGTACTAGCCAACTTTATATATGTAACGCATCTTCTTTATCCAGTCCTCTATTGATGGACATTTAGGTTGCTTCCATGTCTTGGCAATTGTAAGTAGTGCTGCAGTGAACACTGGATTGATGTATCTTTCCGGATTATGTTTTTCTCTGGATATATGCCCAGGAGTGAGATTGCTGGATCATATGGAAGCTCTGGTGTTTTGAGGAACCTCTGTATTGTTCTCCATAGTGGCTGCACCAATTCACATTCCCACCAACAGTGTAGGAGGGTTCTCTTTTCTCTACACCCCCCAGCATTTGTTATTTATAGACTTTTAATGATGGCCATTCTGACTGGTGTGAGCTGGTACTTCACTGTAGTTTTGATTTGCATCTCTCTAATAATTAGCAATGCTGAGCATCTTTTCATGTGCCTATTGGCCATCTGCATGTCTTCTTTTGAGAAGTTAGACCCTATTTCCTGATAGTAAGTGACAAGGTCACATTACAGGAGAGAAAGAGGGATGAGAGATATTGTTCTGACAGTCTCTGGAAATCTCTGAACCACCTTTACTTGAAGGTAGCATGTTGTACACTGAAAGGAGACTAGTTGTACTCAGAGTGACCGGGATAATATTAATTAGAAAGTTTAAATTTCCCTATTACTCAGTGAAATGTGATACATTGAAAATATTAGATTTGTTTTATTTTTCACATATTGTAGTGGTAGATATTTATTTTGTAATTCTACCATGTTAGCCTAATAGGTTGGGTTTAATTTTGAAACCGGTATAATCTCTGTCAATGACATTTTAATAGCTAGCCTATATCTCCAGTGCCTAATCTCAATTTCAGCTGTTCATGAACAAATAATTTCTCACTTGAACTACAGTCAGTCTTTTGAATACCTCCAAAGATGGTTGCCTGTTTCTTGGGATGTTCAAAAGTTATCCTTAATAAGAGTCTACAATGTCTTTGAGAATACGTATCTCTTCCAACTGTCAACATATTCTTAAGAGCAAATAGCACTTTTATTCATTTAAAAAAAAACGATTTCTTTCATTATTAGTCTTTAAGTGATTTTCCTTCGTATCCCCTTTACCCCCAGTCCCAGGAGAATTTTGCATATGCTATCTTGTCTTTCTAATTGTGCCCAAATTTGTTGAAAAAATATATCCAGTCAAGGCAACAGAAACACTCAGAAGCATGAACTGTTAAGTCTGGGGAAATATATGGCTATTACAGAGTGACCAGAATGGGGCATTGTGCAAAAAAAATTTTCTTTTGTAAGGTTTTGGGATGGAGTGGGGGTCTCAAGTACTCCAGTGAGAATGCAGCTATGATGCAGGTAGGAACAATTCTTTGAAAGAGATGTAAGTGAAACCCTAGGAATAGTGAGAGAGCCGGGGTGCCTGAGAGTAGAGCTCTATTACCTTGCTGGGTCAGTGTTGAAGGGAAGCGAAGAAGCTGTCCCCCTCTGGAATTTTAAATAGCTCAGCAACTGTCTTAGTATTTACATGTCATTTACTGACTTAATGCCTGTTACTTTAAATTTTAATGTTCATGAGTATTTACTCCTATAATCTTATGGTAAATACATTTAAATAGAATGTGTCCTGTGTGCTGTGGTTATTGTTACAATTTCTGTAGGAGGGTGGGAATTCACAGAAGGCTATCTTGACATGCAGCTACAATTCTCTAGTATATTTATGATATGCTATCACATATAATAGCCTGTTCTAGATGATGTAGTTGAAAGATACTTAGACAAAAGACTGTGTTTTGGTCAACAAAAAGTTATTTCTTTTAGGGCCTTTAGGTTCCTCATGTTAAGCAATAAAACAATGTGCTAGATAAAATAATTTTAAAGTTTCCATCCAGTATTGTCAGTCTATGCATTTCTCTTATTGTAATCAGGTGATGAAGAATAATAAAGAAGCTATAGGAGCTCCCCTTGTGGCTCAGTGGGTTAAGAACCCAACATAGTATCTGTGAGGATGAAGTTTTGACAGCTAGCCTTGCTCAGTGGGTTAAGGATCCGATGGTACAGCAATCTGTGGCTTAGGTCACAGATGTGGCTCAGATCTGGTGTTGCTGTGGCTGTGGTGTAGGCCTGCAGATGCAGCTCTGATTCAACCCCTAGCCCAGGAGCTTCCATATGCCGCAGGTGCAGCGATAAAAAGAAAAAACAAATGAATCTTTAGTTTAATTTTGCACAAAATGATTCTCATGAATATCTACTTTCTACTTGGTCACTTGCTGACATTTGTGAAGGAATTGTGTTAAAGAGATTTTGACTATTTCTTATCTGCATAACTTTAAATGGATTTTGTAGGATCTTGATGAAATTAGAGGTTTTTTTCATTATAAAGGTGGAAAAATTTTTCTGTACAAAGCATAGCACTGCAGATAAATTTAGTAATACCGCAAGTGAGTAAATGTAAAATTAAATTATCCTTGCACTTCAGGCATATGGCATAACTTAATTTTGTGGTATGATAGAAATGCCTCATTTCTTTTCAGGTAGAAGAATAGGAAAATAAACTAGGGAGAGAGTAGAATACCTTGGAGAGAAAATACTCAACTTAAGTGCAAACAACTAAGAAAGATTACTGATAGTTGTAAAAAAGAAAAAAACATTACCCCATTTTGATGATTATTGTAAAAGGTAATACATTTGTTTTAGGAAAAGGTACTTAAATATTTAGCTTTTTTCAGAGTGAGATTGTATTATCTTAAATTGTGACTTAAATATTTTGCGATACTTGACCTTTGAGGTTTTACTTACTATTAAATTACATAAGCCAATAGCAGAGTATTATTGTAGCACATTATTTTGGAAAACACTAAAACATAATAATTGTTTTTACAGACTGACAACTAGAAGTAGATTTGTAGTATTTTCCTTTGGCAGAAC
This sequence comes from Catagonus wagneri, assembly GCA_004024745.2. Lineage (NCBI taxonomy): Eukaryota > Metazoa > Chordata > Mammalia > Artiodactyla > Tayassuidae > Catagonus > Catagonus wagneri. The sequence continues at coordinate 2,755,711 of PVHT021183585.1, forward strand.
AGAATTCCATTAGACCTAGCTTATATATTTTTTAGCTAGAAAAAATTTTCCCTAAACAATCTATGTAAACTGTAATTTACAATAGATTTTAATTGATTAGAAGGATGCTCCAAAGAAGACATACAGATGGCCAAAAAACACATGCAAAGGTGTTCAACATCATAAATTATTAGAAAAATGCAGATCAAAACCACTATGAGGTTCCACCTTACACCAGCCAGAATGGCCATCATCAAAAAGTCTGCAAATAATAAGTGCTGAAGAGGATGTGGAGAAAAGGGAACCCTACTGCACTGTTGGTGGGAATGTAAATTGGTGCAGCCCCTGTGGAAAATAGGATGGAGATTCCTCAGAAAACAAAAAATAGAATTACCATTTGATCCAGCAATCACACTCCTGGGCATCTATCCAGGGAAAATGATGACTTGAAAAGACACGTACTCCAATGTTCATTGTAGCACTATATACAAGAGCCAAGACATGAAAACAACCTAAATGTCCATGGCAGAGGAATGGATAAAGAAGATGTGGTACATATACACAATGGAATATTACTCAGCCATTAAAAGGAAAGAAATAACGGCATTTGCAGCAACATGGAGGGGCCTAGAAATTATCGGGCTAAATGAAGTCGGTCAGACAATGAGACACCAATATCAAATGCTGTCACTTACATGTGGAATCTAAAAAAAGGACACAATGAACCTCTTTGCAGAACAGATACTGACTCACAGACTTTGAAACACTTATGGTCTCCAAATGAGACAGGCTGGGGGGTGGGAGGATGCTCTGAGGGTTTGGGATGGAAATGCTATAAACACTTGGCTGTGATGATTGTTGTGCAACTATAAATGTAGTAACATTCATTGAGTAATAAAAAAAACCCTTAAAAATTAAAAAACAACAATATCACACATAAATTATAATTTATGACAGATTTTATTTGATTAGAAGGATGCTTGTGGGCCCTGAGCCCAGTTCCCTTTGACATTTAGCTCTGTTATTTCACCCAACAAGTCTCCTTACACACCTCAGAACCATGAGCATCAAGAGAGCAGTCTGAAAATCAATACCTTATTGTATAAAGTAGTTCTGTGTTCAGGCACATTTACTTCATTTACTTCCTAGTTCTGTACTTTTTTTCTTGGCCATGCCTGTGGCATGTGTAAGTTCCTGGACCAGAGATTGAACCTGCAGCACAGCAGTGACCTAAGCCACAGCAGTGACAACACCAGATCCTCAACCCACTAATCCACCAGGGAACTCCAAAAAGTAATTCTTTATTATTATATAAGTGGTAACATTAATTATTACAACATGACCAGTATTTATGAGCGATAGATGTTATTTATGCAATTTCTTCTAATATATATAAAAGTCAAATGATCATTGCCTCACTAATAGATATTAAATCTTTATCTCTCAAGGAGGATAACATATAAAAGAAAGGTGGTCAAGTTTAAAGTGGTATTCCAGATCACCTGGAAATAATTAAATGAACTAGGGTATTTTTACATAAGAAATCTACAGGTATCTGCAAACACAGGAAGTACAGAATTGCCCGTAAGTTTGTTCAAATTGTTCCATTAAAACCCTGGCTAGAGTCAGATGTTTGTGCAAAACACAGCACTATTGATTTATCAAATAGTAGAAAAAATACTTTGGGGTTATTTTTATCAAATCGCTTCACTCTTGAAATATTTAAAATGACGGGAGTGGCGGATCTGGATGGTTCTCTGGATGTTAATGAACTGTTCAGATTTACTCAGATGAGGTTAGCAGTGGCTGAAAATCTCCCCAGCACATTTTATGGCATTTGTATAATGTGTTTGTCTTTGTAGCATGTTTGCCACTGAGCATCTTCCTGAGAAGCAGTCGATAAATATTTGACTGACAAGACACAGAGCTACCAGGCGAACAGATGTTTTTGTTGGCAGTCTCAATATAGCAAAAGCAGGCTTACTTGTCATTGTTTACAGGCTTTCATATCTTCCTCAATTTTCTGTCACCCATCGTCATAAACACTGTACCCTCTCCTCTGAGCATGTAATTTCAGATTCAGCTCACCTTTTTCTCATCGCGTATTCCAGTCATTCACAAATCAAGAAAAGTTATCATTTCCCTGCTCTACAAAATCATAACCATATTTTTCAACCCAAACTGCCATGCCCGTGAATCTGAGCTGGGAAACCAGATAAAGGCCTGTTGGTCCTCAGATTTTTTTTTTTTTTTTTTTGTCTTTTTAGTGCCGTACGGGTGGCATATGTAGGTTCCCAGGCTAGAGGTCGAATTGGAGCTGTAGCTACTGGCCTATACCACGCCACAGTTCACGGCAGCACCAGATCCCCAACTCACTGAGCAAGGCCAGGAATTGAACCTGCCTCCTCTTGGATGCTAGTCAGATTTGTTTCCACTGAGTCATGACAGAAACTCTAGCTTGTATTTTACTAGAAAGGGAGAAGCAGCATCAGCAGCTAACTGTAACAATAATTTTGCCCTTGGTTGTGACATCATGCTAGACATGACTAATCCTTGAAAACTTTGAAGGTAGTTTCCTGTTACAAAAAATTCCCAACCCCCGCTGAGAAGTTCTCATTTAGACATTTCTATTTGTGAGTCAGTGGCATTATCACACTGTGCTAAGAAGTGCTGGAGAAAAACCAAGCATAGTGTTTTACTTTAGGGATTTACAGATAGTTTGAGAGACAATGTTGTTTTTGTGGTTAAAAATATAGATTCTAGAGCCAGACTCCTCGAGTTCAAGTCTCTCTTCTGCCACATTGCACCTTGGGTCACGTTACTTAACTTTTCTACCCCTCAATTTCCATGTGTCTTGAATAAGGATTATGAAAATCACAGCCTCCTGGAGTTAAATGAATTAACGTGCATAAAACACTTTGTGCCTGGTATGCTGTAAACGCGCTGCGCTTGCTGTGATCGTTATTTGGTTGGGCCCATCTTTGTCTCATTTCTCCTTTCTCCATGCTCCACGCATTTTGGATTCATTGAGCTGAACTCCAAAAATAATAATGCAGAAAACGCTTCTCTCAGTATCTCAGTATTTATTTGCACCAGCTCGTGTGTGTGTGTGTGTGTGTGTAATATGATAGAAAAGGAACCAAAAATGAAGCCAATATTTGGTCTGTTATCTGTTTCCATACAGGCAAATGCACTGGGTTTGAATGGCCCTATTTAAAGATGGACAGAACTGCTGCTCTGAGAAAGATCTGAGCAGATGCCAGGCAAGAGGAGGTGGTCGGGATCTGAGAGAGAGAACTCTCAAGTCGGACTTTGTGAATCGCAGAGACACCCTGGAGTATTTCAGAAGAGCTTCTCAAGGCTGACTTGATCAATTTACCATCACTTATTCCACTTCACTCTAGTCTACTTGCCTAGTTCAGATCAATCAATACCCTTTTAACACCGGGCACTTAAACAAATAGAAGAAATCCATTTGGTAGGTGCGGGCCTCAGATAAGAAACTCTTAGTATGAGTTGTTTTCCAGGCCCCATTCTCCCTCTGCTGGCTTCAGAGCTGATCCTCTGGTATAACAAGGTATGGTATCCCTGGGCTCAGGTTAGCTGGGGTAGCTCCAGCATGGATGGCTCCCCCCTGCACCATAGTTGAGTGGCCTACATCCCAAACTTCCTAGTCTTGCGAGAGTTGGAGAAGGGTCCATTCTGATGGTTGGGTTACCTTTAGCAATCCAGTTGGTAAACAGAGCTTTTCACTCTTCCCAAGAGCTTCTGTCAGAGCAGAATCAGAATCTCATGAGTTCCTACCTCCCAAGCTTGTCACGAGGAGCTCACTGGTTTATTTTCCCCTGGTAACTAGATGGAGAAGAGGGGCCTCAAATCCTTTAATAAGTCAGAATACAGTAGCTTCCTATTATACGTTGCAGTTACCTAGGCATTTTCAGGAACATTGAATTAGCAAATATGAATCATTGCTTCAAGGGAAAAATGAGGTTAGGTGCCTGTGACACAACATTTTCATCTACCAATCAATATGCAATCTTCTTTTATGTTTGTTTCTGTTTTTAAAGAACTTATTCAATATATTGTTATATTTGTTAACAGTGAACTCACAGCCAGCAGTACTGTAACTCCTGCCTGAAGGCAATTAAGTACACATATTTTCTTTTTTTTAAATTTATTTTATGGAAGTATAGTTGATTTATAATGTGTTAATTTCTACTGCTTAAAGCAAAGTGATTCAGTTATATATGTATTTACATTATTTTCCATTATGGTTTGTCACATGATATTGAATATAGTTCTCTGTGCTCTACAGTAGGACCATGTTTGTTTTTTATCCATTCTCTGTGTAATAGTTTGCATCTGCTGATCCCAAACTCCCACTCCTTCCCTCCCCCACCTACCCCCATCCCCTACCTCTGGGCAACTGCAAGTCTGTCCTTGTTTGTGAGTCTATTTCTGCTTTGTAGGTAAGTTCATTTGCAGCACATGTTTTTTGTTTTTTTGTTTTTTGTTTTTTTATATAAGACACATCACAGCCTTCCTGTTCTTAGGAACACTAGACTGCACTTCAGCACTATGCTGGGAGCTGTTTTAAACAGCAAAATCACTAACAGAAAGCACAATAATGTGAAAAACATGGCACTAAACACACTTAAAAAGGACACTTTTAAAAGGACAGTGTTTACATGATGCAAGTTAAAACAAGAAGGCAGAGTCAGATAACATAATTTTCACCATTCTTAGCCTCTCCATGTTGGAGAATTACCTTAAAAGCACCATATATATTGATTTTAAAGCTACAAATAAATTATAGCAAGTGGGCAAATTTGCAGATACGAAATCTGTGCAAACAATGTAATCAGCTTTATTCTTCAGGGTGCTTCATATTGACAGGTACAAAGTTATTTTTGATTCAAGAAACTTTTTGGTCTGGCATGAAATATACCCATGATATGAGGTATCTAAGCACTGATATGTTCAGTAAATCTGAGAGGATTAGGATATTTAAATGGAATATATTGGTCTCTGCATGAATAGATATTTTTTATATATTCCAAACCCTCTAACTGGCACTGCCCATGGCCGGGGGGAAGATCAATACTACAAATACGAAGAATAAATGCTAATTCTTTTTTAAAATTTATTTTTATTTTTAAATTTGTAAACATTGTACTTATTTTTTAAATTGAAGTGTAGTTGATTTATAGTGTTATGTTAGTTTCTGGTGTGCAGCAGAGTGATTCAATTATACATGCATATATGTATTCTTTTTCATATTCTTGAGAAAATAAAGCAAATCAAAGAAAAAGAGAAAAGAGGGATAAATTAGGAGTTTGGGATTAGCAGATACAAACTACTAAATATAAAATAGATAAACAACAAGGTCTTACTGTGTAGCATAGGAAACTATATTTAATATCTTGTAATAATCTATAATGAATAAATTCTAATTCTACACTAAAAAAAAAAACTTATTGATTTTAAACATGCCTGCTTACCTGAAACTTGAGCTTTAGAATGGCCTTGGCTCCTATTTTTACGAAGGACAGCAAAACTACCCGCAGAAATTCCCATATGCAGACTAAATGCTGCTTAATTAAAAAAAAAATTGAATCGCAATTCCCAAACTTAAATCATCCACCCAGCAGACATTCTCCCCCTCTGCCAAATACTCTAATAAATTTGTCTATAGTGTGACATATAATTGGGAAAGGGGCCTTTCCTTTCTTCCCTGCAATGCTTTGTCCTGGTTGCCTCCTCTCAGTCTCCATTGGTCATAGGAGGTGTTGGCAGAGCTGGTCTAGGAGGCTTCTCCAGGTACCTCATAGGCAGGAAGTACGGATACATAAGGGCCAGAACAGGACGTTGAGGAGCAGGTGTGTGGAGTAACTAGTTTCTGGGCAATTGTAAGGGCTCTTTGGAATGGCTCCAGATACCTGGGGCTATTTTGGGACATTTTTTCAGTAATGAAGCTTGTGGAGAGTTGTGTCATGATAATTTGGTTTTCATTATACCATAAATATTCAGTATTCTGACTTCAGAGCCTTGTATGCATTGTACCATGATTATGTTTCATATCTATTACAATAGCTTTTTTTTTTTTTTTTGGTCTTTTTAGGGCTGCATCTGCAGCATATGGAGGTTCCCAGACTAAGGGTCAAATCAGAGCTGTAGCTGCTGGCCTGCACCACAGCCACAGCCATGCCAGATCCGAGCCGTATCTGCAACTTACACCACAACTCATGGCAATGCCAGATCCTTTACCCTACTGGGGTTTAAGGCCAGGGATTGAATCTGTGTCCTCAAGGATGCTAGTCAGATTCGTTTCCGCTGAGCCACAATTGGAATTCCCTTTTACAGTAATTTTTGACATCTGTCATTTACTGACTTTTTGTTCTTATCGAATTGTATCTTTTTATTCTTTACTGTCAATTTTGAAGGGCTTAGGAGTAGATATAAAATCATGTTAAAGTAGAATTCTCATTTTATTATTACTTTATGGCAAATGTTGGACTGGAAATGTAAGTTACAGACCTTTACATGTAGGTGTGAGTAAAAGTCAGAGCTGGTTTGAGACAGTCCATGAACTTTCGAGATTCTGGAATTTGGCATTTTCTTGGTATTTCATTGACTATTTAAAATTTAAAACTTATTTTCCTAATCATTTTGAGTTAAATTGTTTCATATTAAAAAAAAACCCAATCCTGACTGTATTTTTTATAATAGAAGAATTCAGCCCATTTACATTTAGTGTAAAAACTACAATATTATATTTTGTTTCTTTCATGTTATTTAAGATGACTATTTCTTCAATCGTATTGTTTCCTTTTTCTCTTTATTTTTGCTGGCTTATTGAATTTTTTTTTCATTGCCTCTTATTAACGTAAAATTTTTCTCTTGTTTTCATATCATTATAATTTCCATACCACATTTCTAATGATATTAGAAGTACCTACTAGATGAGAAAAAATACCAGTCATCTTCTCCCGCATGATTTATTTCACCACTGCTTTCTCTACTATACAATGATATAATTAAAATGGTTTCATGCTGTGGGTATGGCCCTTAAAAATGGTTTTACCCATTCTCTTCCTATAATACCTATATTTTGCTGAAGGATTCATGACTTTTAAGGCAGCTATTAAGTTTTCTTTTTAAAATGTCTTTTATTTATATTACACATTCTCTTTATCCATTTAGATTTAATAATAATGTGTTTTAAAGCTCATGTCTTTCCACTTTTTCCTTCCTCCTCATATTTCTCCAACTGTTTTGACTCCTTTGTATCTTTGTTTCTCCAACATTTTCTTCAGATATGGCATGTGGGTTATATATTGTCTAAACCATCAATATCTGAAATATATTTATTTCACTCTGACATATAATTAACATCTTGGCCAACCTAAGATTGTCAGTTTGCTATTCTAACATCAGCTGTCTGTAGATATTATTTTATTGTTTTCTTGCTTCTAGAGTTGTAGAGGAGGAGTCTGATATTACTCTGATCCTTTTGCCTTTTGCAATTACTTCTTCTTACTCCAGGAAGGCTTATAAAATTTTCTCTTTACCCCTGTGTGGTAGTTTCCTGAGGTTGCTGTAACAATTTATCCAGAACTGGGTGGCTTAAATAACAAAAATTTATTCTTCATAGTTCTGGAGGTCAGAAATCTGAGATAAGTATCACAGGGCTGAAATCAAGGTGTCAGCAGGCCCACACTCTCTCTGGAGGCTCTAGAGGAATTCATTCCTTGCCTCTTCCAGCTTCTGAATATGTTACAAGCATTTGCTCTAAATGTTTAGAAGATCTTTGGAATAGATAAGCCACAGAGAGCACTGAGAACTCATCTTGTTTTCCAGTGTATGGTGGCTGGCTGTCAACATTCCTTGTTTTGTAGCTGGCATTTAGGGCCTGTCCAAATAATCCAGAATAATATCACCTTTTCAAGACTTAACTTCATCACCTCAGCAGACCTTGCTATAAAAAAGCAACATTCACAGGTTCTAGGGTTTAGGACCTGATATCTCTGTGGGGGCATTATTCACCCTATTGCCCCTTAAAATTCCAGTGTTATTGCTAGGCACGTCCTAGTGTGAGTCTTTTAAAATCTCCCTGGGAGTTTCTACTGTGGCATGGTGGATTAAGAGTCCTACTACAGTGACTTCGATTGCTGCAAAGGTGCAGATTTAATCCCTGATTCAGCAAGGTGGGTCACAGGGTCCAGTGTTGCTTGCAGCTATGGCATAGGTTGCAGCTGCAACTCAGGTTCAATCCCTGGCCCCTCATGACTACTCTCTCTTTGTATTTTTTCTCTCTTTTGAGATATTTCTTCCTCTTTGCCTCCTTCTCCCTGTCTTCTCATTGTAGCCCTACTAATCCGTGTAAACTCAAACCTTATCTTGTGTATACCCTCCTCACCTGGTTAGAATCCTTTAGTGGCTTTCATTTGACTGTATGATTTAACATGGCATTAAATCTCAGTATGGTCTGTTCTCTGGCTACCATTCCGGGCTTGTTGATGATCTCACTTACCTTATTCTCTTCACTTCATTCCGTAAGACTTTGCTCATGCTGTTTCCTTTCTAGGAATTGTTTTTCATTTATTCATTTGGTTAACTTCGCCTCTCACCTTTAGGCATCAGCCCACTTCTCTCTTCTCGGGGGAAAATTCTGTAATCTTTGGCTAGAGAAAATTCTTCAGTTAACATGCTCAGATAAATTCATAGAAGTCAGTTGAAGTTTCACATTTGTGTGATTTCTTTTGAGTAATGTCTTTATACTTTACTTGAGTAAATGTCATGAAAGCTGTTTTGTTGATAAGTTTACTGCCCATACCTAGCAATAAAAGTGAATAAAATAAAAAGAGATGAAATGGGGGTGACCAGGAAACACTGACTGATTGAATAAACAAATCTGCTCAAAGTGAATAATATAGAATCCATAGATACACAACTGTTCATAGCTGTTATCACTATGAGAGTTGAAAGCATAATTTCCTTTAGGGATTCAGAGTTCTTATGAATATCAATTACAGAATTATATATATATTATCGCAATATCCATCTCCAAATTGAATGAAACCCCTTTTCTGTGAATTCTGTTTATATAAATTTACAAATGAATACTTACAATTTTTTATTGTAAGTCAAAAAGGTGTTTCTAAGATCATGTAAGTATTAAATATATACATCAAATTAATAATATCCAAAGTTCTCTTCAACATTCATATAATATGATTCTATGTACTTAATATTAACTTAGCCTAATATGCTTACATGACAGGAACTATTTTAAGTTCTTTACAAATATTACTTATATAATTTTTAGAACATTATGAGGTAGGTATTTTTACCCTTATTTACATGAGGCTGAACAAAGAAACAGGAAAGTATGTTTAAAATGTCTAATATTCAGCAATGGGATCAGGATTCAAACTCAGACTTTTTGGCTTTAGAAAGTTTAATATTGCTTGGATTCTCTTTGTGTGGCCTTCAACATCTATCCCGTTACTTGAAAACCATAACTTGAAGGTAAAAGTTTGGTTCTTTTCTATGAGGGTATTTTTTTCTATGTGTGTTTCAGTCTGGGTTTTAAAAATCTGCATGTTTTTACATCTCACCAGAGAATCAGGTGATAAAGGTGAGTATTTATATGAAGACAGGGATAAGTACCTTGATAACACTCTCCAAGAGATATTTCTTTTCACCTCATACTTTTCCTGAAGAAAAGTACTTTTAATTTCTTTCTTTCTTTTTTTTTTTTGTCTTTTTAGGGCTGCACCCGCGGCATATGGACATTCACAGTCTGGGAGTCTAGTAGGAGCTGTAGCTGCCAGCCTATGCCACAGCCACAGCAGCATGGGATCCGAGCCACATCTGTGACCTATGCAATAGCTTACGGCAATGCTTAACCCACTGAGAAAGGCCAGGGATTGAATCTGCGTCCTCATGAATACCAGTCAGGTTCGTTTCCCCTGAGCCACTATGGGAACTCCTGTTAATTTCAAAATATTTGTGGAAGTTGTAAGATGGCCTGACTTTAAGGGTTCCAGTGTAACTTATTAGATTGCATGAAAGAAGCCAGGGGATTAGTTAAAGACACTCAATTTGGTAAATGATCTGTCATAGGATTTGATTTAAAAAATCCTTTTAAGCAGAGTGTAGATTTTTGTAGGTTTGGCAAGGTGTCAAAACTTATGAAATATTTGGAGGACTCAATTCAGCAGTGGCCTCAGAATAGATTCTCTTTAATGAAAGTTAGAAGTTAAAAGGCAAAATTGAAATACAGCCTGCCTTAATGTTTTACAAAATTGCCAGATTGCCCGATGATACTAAATTGGAAGCCCAGAGAATAATGATGAGCAACCTAATCAGGAAAAATCTATTTGGTCTAAATCTCTAGAGAAGGAGGTTGCACAGACAGTAAACAGTAAACTGGAGGCATTTAAAAATTAGTCAGATGGTGAAAAACAAAACAAAACCAGCGCCCCCCCAAATCAGACATAAAAACAACAACAAAAATAGAAAACAGCTGTTTAACTTAATATATCTCCACATTATTTTTGAGAAAGAACGTTAGACTTTATCCAGCTAAGAAGCTGAAAAATGAGAAGTAGCTCAGAGTGCCTCCATATAATAGATTCTCTCTGAAATTAGCAGTGGCTGCAAAAAGTCTTCAGTCAATGTCTGTGATACATTTCCTCTATTTAAGAATTAGAGCTTGGAATGCCATGAGTCCAGTTTTATCAGAGCCTCAGAGAAAGGAAACTGTGGTCAGCAAACTAGAAATCTTGCTTTGAAAATTCAGAGTTGCTTTGCTTTTCTTGTAACAACCATCTTAACGTCTGGGTATATTTTATTGGAAGCACAGAGAAATTTCAGGGATTCTTTTAGCACCATGCTGTTCAATACAAGCGGTTATATAAATTTAAATTAATTAAATTTAAGTACAATTAGAAAATTCTTCAGCTGCATTAGTCACATTTTTTTTCGTTTATAATGATAATTATCCACATTTTAATTGCTCAATAGCTACTTGTAGCTAGTAGCTACCATGTTGGAATGAACACACAGAGGTACCCAACATTCTCATCATCTCAGAAAGTTCTGAATACTGACTTTGAGTGTTTATACTTGGCCATCTTAGTGTTGTTTTCTATCTCTGTGGTCCAGTCAACCTCTTGAAAGCCCCTAGTTTCTGTTAGTTTTCTATATGAACATATTGTAATGGAAATATTCACATCTTAAAACTCAATTTCCTAATCTGTGGAAAATAAGACTTACAGGGTTTTTGTAAGAATTAATGTGAAATAATACAAGAAAACTGTCTGGCATATAGTAGGTTTTCAGCAAACACTAATTTGCCTTCTCTATAATGTAGTGATTTTTTTCAATGATAATAGTTCATTCATTATTCTTGGAAAACCAGATTATAGGAGAAATATATATACACTCCAAATTTAGAGAAAGCTTGTTCTGACATCGATATGACTCTCCTCCACTAAATTTTTTTTTCTTGTTTTGCCACAGTACTTCTCAGGGAGTATATTCAAGTCCTCAGTCACTACATCCATCTCAGGTCATGGCTTGTGTACTTGTCCATTTACCATCATAATTGGGCAAGGAAGTAACAAGCAACGTCTAAGTGGCTTACGTGTTTGCCAAACATATTTCTCCCTGCCTCCATTATATAATAGTATATTTACCTCTTCCTAGTGATCAGGTTCAGTTCTCTCTGCCCAGCCTGATGAATTCTTGTTTGCTGGTCCTTTCTCACGTGAAGCCCAAAGTTCCAGGGCTATAGTCACAGCTTAAAGGTTATTGGGATTTGTGCTATTTCCCTTGGTAGAAGGCTTCGTCCTTTGGGAGTCAAGACTTCTCAGAGCCCAGAATTGTGATGCAGGAATCCCAAATTCTCTAAGTGGTTCCCCGGGAGTGATACCAGTGAGATGATCTCGTATTTCATCCCTTGGTCCTCAGATCCATGCATTTATCTCTTGGGGACACAGTGTCATTATGTGAATACAGGCTTGAATGCCTATGTGTATGTACATCTTGTATTTTGGAGAAGGGTACCTCATTCTTATAGGATGTTTTCTCTGAGTTGATGCCTTAGCTCTACCTTCAGCATTTTTTTTTTCCCTCTATCAGGCTGGCAGATTTGGGGTAGCACAGTATGTGAGAGGACCACTGCATCCACTACTGCATCTCCATTGGTCTATTGTGATTCTGTGTGCAATTCATGTTTTTTTTTTTTTTTCCCTAGGACAGCACCCGTGGCCTATGGAAGTTTCCAGGCTAGGGTTCCAGTCAAAGCTACAGATGCCAGCCTACACCACAGCCACAGCAACATCAGATCCGAGCCATGTCTGTGACCTACATCATAGCTCATGGCAATGCCAGATCATTAACCCACTGAGCAAGGCCAGGGATAGAACCTGCAACCTCATGGTTCCTAGTCGGAGGCATTTCCTCTGTGCCACGATGGGAACTCCTGTGTGCAATTCATGTTGATGGATCAAACATTCTTTAAGCTTTTGGATAATAGTACAGGTTAAGGCCCTATGAGAAGGAAAGGGAAACCTTTATCTTAATATATGTCCTTGGCAGACCAAAAAAATCATTGCTCTTTCAGGGTAGGAAAGGACAATTCACTACTGAGTATTTACTCAGACTCCTTGAAATTCTCTGTCTTGCATAGTTAGTCTTTAAGTGCTATTTATTAGCTATATATTATCTTTTCTTCTAAAATATCAATTATCTCCAACAATAGCCACCCAATTCCATTATCATTACAATTGTACTGTTTCCCCAGTATTTCTCAAATTCCTGATAAATTCCATGCTAGTACATCTCCTGTTGCCGTAAACCATCCCAGTTCATCACCAATCAAGCTTTTAATTTTTACATTGCTGCACTTCTGGGAACTGTTTACGTTCTGCCTATCCCCGGACCTTGTGTGTCTTTGCATTGACCACTCTTGGGGTGCAGACGTTAGCCTGGAAGGAATTATGACCTTGGGGACAGCACCTCTCTTCAGCTGAGATTACCTTGCTGTGAGGGTTGTCAGTCAGAAGCACTCCCAGCAGTCAGGGAATACAGTTCTGAAGGGAATACCTGGGGGTTATGTCAGGGCATATATTTTAATCGTCATTATTATAATTAACGTTCTCATTTTTATCTCACCTCATGTTAATTCTCTGAATGTTACATGACAGCTCACACTGATAATAAGGCTTTCAATGACAGTTCCTTAACCAGGGTCTTTGCCACTGTTAAAGGCTCCAGATGAAAGCCCTCTCTCAGTTTCTGACACCTTTGCTCTCCCTTCCCAAACTCTATGGCAGTCCATCCTAGGATCAAGGTCTTGTCACTGCTATGGAAAACAGATAGGAACCCTTACTTAGAACAAACCTTATTTGTGGGATTAGATGCTGATTCCTATGTTCTTTCCTCTGATACCTACCAATGACGGTCAAAACTCTTTTTTTTTTCCTCTTGTTTTGCTTTTTTGGGCCACACCCACGGCATATGGAAGTTCCCAGCTAGGGATTGAATCGGAGCTATGGCTGCCAGCCACAGTCATAGCCATGGCAACGCAGGATCCTAGCTGCATCTGCAGACTATACCACAGCTTATGGCAATTCAGGATCCCTGACCCACTGAGCAAGGCCAGGGATTGAACCTGCATCCTCATGGATCCTATAGGGTTCATTACTGCTGTGCTGCAGTGGGAACTCCCGGCAGTCAAAACTCTTGATCAAGGCTAAATAATCCTTCTGTTTCTTAACTTCTTGGTCTCTCTCCTCTGGATCCTTAATCCATTTGTTTTTTTCCCTCTCTCCTGTATATTTAAGTTCTTCTCTTCTGCCTTCAGGAATTCAAGTATCATATACTAAAGGTATACTCTCCTGACACATACATATCTTTCATTAGCCTTAATTTCGTTGATCCTCTTCCTTTCATCCTTTAAAAGAATGACATATACTTGCTATCTCTTCTCCCTGTCTTTCTCTACCTATTGGCATTTGGCTTTCAGCTGCATTCATCCCCTGAGTGAGTTAAAGGCTTTTTGTTTCTTCTTTATCGCCTAAGCCAATGGTGGGTGTCTTAGGTTTTATTTTGCTGGAATTCTTATTTGAAAATTTAATCTCTCCTTTTGAAAGTCTCTACTATTTTGATTTCACAACTCTGCAGTCTCCTAGTTCTCTTCATTTCTAAGGACTTCTATATCTCTTCTTTATCCCATTGATCCTTAAATATTAGTGTTCTTTTATTTTATCCCAGTTGTCTTAGGGTTCTATATGTTTTCCCTGAACTATATCTAGTATTTCCTCTGTAGTTTCAGCTATGTACTATGGGTTGATTACTCTTTTTATTTTATTTTTTTTTCCTTTTTAGAGCCATAACTGTAGCATATGGAGGTTCCAAGGCTAAGGGTCAAATCGGAGCTGCAACTGCCGGCCTACGCCATGACCACAGCATACTAGATCTGAGCTACATTGCTACCTACTCTGAGGCTTGTGGCAATGCTAGATTGTTAACCCACTAAGACAGACCAGGGATGGAGCTATCGTCCTCATGGATACTAAACAAATTCCTAACCCTCTGAGCCACAACAGGAACTCTGAGCTAAATACTCTCGATTTTACTTCTTTCAACCAAAATCTTACCCTTGAGTTTCAAATTTGCATATCAACTCTTCAAAGGTTATCAGTTTATCTCCATTTGGAAGTTCCAAAGATGCCCCCCAGGCAGTACAAACAAAACCAAGTTTGCCATTACCTAGGTCCCTTTCCTCATGTAAATTGGTGGCACTCAGACACCCAAGCTTGAGTTCTTAGAGCTATCTCTGACTCCTTCCTCTCAATTTTTTTTTAAATAACCTTTCTCATCCTGATTGTGTTCACTCCTAAATATTTCTGGAGCTTCTCGCTTTCATCAGTCTAATCTTCCTCACATTTTCTTTCTACAGAACTGCTAGTCATCTGATATACAAATCTAACCATGTCAGTCTTTTGATTAAAATCCTTTATTGGTTCTCCATTAGCTATAACTTAAGGTCCAAGATAAGGTTTTCACTATGGGACTAGTTTTATCTTCCTTCTGTAAATAATTAGAAAACTGGACAGTATATGGGCTGCAGCAATTTGGGGCCATTGGTCGAACAGGTGGCACGATACTGAAAGAAGGAAAACGAACAAGATGAGCCTACAGTCATTCTAGCTTTCTGCCTTCAGCACTTTCTGGACCACTGTAAGAGAGTGGCATCTTGAATAGAGCACAGTGGTGTCATTGAGTTGAGCAGACAGAATTGTCCAAGAAGCTGGAGGCATCTGGGATTTGTGGAGCAGAAGGACAAGGAGGCGAAAGCTGCACAGAGAAAGAATGTTAGAAAATTGTTTAGGAATCCCCTTGAATTTGTTGCTAAATACTAAGCTGTACCTATGCATGAATAAACAGCTTGAGGGCCAGGCAAAGAATAGCTGGGAATAATTGAAAAGCTTCCAGAATTCATATGTGGTTGGGAGTTATTTGAGTTTTAATCAGAATGAAAAATCCTTCTTGAATACCTGGGCTTTCAGAGAATCTTTAAAAGGATCACGCCGTAAGAGTGCGGCATCATTTGAGAAATTATTTTCTTGTTTCTTTCAAGGTTGATATAATACCATTCTAAATACATTAGAGATAAGTTAATTCATTATGTAAAGTATTTCCTTAGGCACTAGGATTTAATGTCCTTGTAGAACTCTCATTGAGAAGGAGTAGTTTATACCCATTCCCAAGAGCTTTGAAATAAACTTCAAAATATCAAGAAAGTTAACGGCCTGTCAGACGAAAATATAATCTCTAACGAGGGGAAGCACACACAGTATCTATTAGTGAATCAAAAATTGCTAGATTTATGGGGAAGGAAATTGTGACCATAGCTAGGGGGAAAAAATCAGTCTATAGCAATGTGCACAAAATGATGGAAATGATGAAATTAGCTAATGGCATTAAACATTTCCTATGTATATTATAGATATACTCAAGGATTTATAGAAATATGAATAAAATATTGACTATATTCCCTGTGCTTATAATTTATCTCCTTGTAATTTATTTATTTTATACCTAGAAGTTTGTACCTCTTAATCCTCTTTGCCTGTTTTGCTGCTACCCCTACCCCTCTTCCACTGATAGCCACTAGTGTGTCCTCTGTATCTTGAGTCTGTTTTTGTCTTGCTATATTCATTCACTTGTTTTATTGTTTAGATTTTACATATAAGTGAAAATGTACACTATTTGTCTTCTCTCTGTCTGACATTAAGAATCTGTAAAAATTTTGAATCCCTATGCTGTGCACCTGAAACTAATAGAACTGTAAATCAGCTATATACTTTGATTTTAAAAAATGGTTAAGAAAGAAAAAAAAGGAAACATGAACATAATGAGAAGCGAATGGAAGATGTTGAATGAAATAAGTGGAACATGCTTCATTTGCTTAATAGCAAGTGAAACACTGCAGAAGAGAGGATCAATGAACCTGAATATGTAGCTATAGAAAGTATAGAAAATGAAGCTTGGGAAAAAAACCCCAAAAATGTATAGTCTCAGGGACTTTGGGGATAATACCAAGTAGTCTATCAAATGTATATTTGGAGTGCCAGGAGAAAAGCAGAATAAAAATTATTTAAAGTCCAAGATAGTTCACATATCTCATTATGCATTTAATGATCAGTCTTTTCAAATCTAAAGCAATTCCTGACATTTGGTTTCTCTTCAGTTCACTGAATGACTCACAGTTTATCACACATGCCATGCTATTTCTTATCTCTATATCTTTTAGACATTATAGTGTCTCTGCCTAGAATGCTCTTAACTTCTCCTCTTGGACAATCTAATTCATACTTTTATTTAAAGTCTCAGTCCATGAGTCATCTCCGAGATTCCTTCTTCCCATTATCCCTTTATGTCACACCCAACCAGATGTAGTTGTACTCTTTGGTGCTTCCAAAACACCTTTGTATGTTTCTACTGCTGCAGTAGGGTATTATTTTATATAAAGATCTGATTTTGTGAAGGAATATATCTACCAGAAGGAATATATCTAATTCACATTTCAATCTCCAACACTTAATAGAAGTATTGGCACAAGATGAAGAATGAATAAGTGATGATTTCATTAATCTGACTTGGAGTCTGAATTGATAATTTCATATACATACCATTAACAGTAATAAGAATCAGTTTCCTTTAAATCTCATTTAATATGGTTAACTTTTTTTATTTGAAATTAAAATATCTTACAGTTAATGAGTCTAAGTTTGAAGTCTGAATATAGCATTTTGGTAACATTTTATGTATGTACATATATATATATAAATGTTAAATATTTAATGCTTATTTTTCACTTCTTCATAAAGCTTCAGTGAATAAATTTAGAATTCCCAATGAAAATTTATGGAATTTGTAATGAAAATGCTTTCAAATTTCAGTATGGCCTGAGCGCTTTTGTGAGGCTTGTTAAAATACAGTTTATCTTAGAGTTCCCTAGTGGCACAGCAAGTTAGGGATCCAGTGTTGACCATGCAATGGCTTGGGTCCCTGAAGTGCTGTGGGTTCCGTCTTGCCTGGGAATTTCTGTATGCTGTGGGTGCGAAAACAAACAAACGAACAAACAAAAAATCCCCTCCAAAACCAGCTTACCTTGCCTCACTTCCAGAGAGTCTAATTCAGTAAATCTGGACAATAGCTCAGAAGTCTTCACTTAAAAAACAAAGCAGGAGTTCCCATCATGGCTCAGCGGAAACGAATCCGACTATTATTGATGAGGATTCAGGTTCAATCCCTGGCCTAGCTCAGTGGATTAAGGATCCAGCATTGCCATGAGCTGTGGTGGAGGTTGCAGACATGGCTTGGATCCCACATTGCTGTGGCTATAGTTAGGCCCTCAGCTGTAGCTCCAGTTCGACTCCTAGCTTGGCAACTTCCATATGCCACGGGTGTGTC
Source organism: Catagonus wagneri (assembly GCA_004024745.2). Taxonomy (NCBI): domain Eukaryota; kingdom Metazoa; phylum Chordata; class Mammalia; order Artiodactyla; family Tayassuidae; genus Catagonus; species Catagonus wagneri. Next base: position 2,773,684 of record PVHT021183585.1, read on the forward strand.
CCTAAAAAAAGGCAAGAAAAAAAAAACCTCCCTAGAAGAGCTCTGATGTAAACGATACATAATATCTGGAGAGGAGAAAACCTTTATGTTCTAAGGCTAGAGAAATGTAGTTCAACAATGAATCCTTTGTTTGTGCTTCGACTAGATAAAGGGAGGTTTGGAAGAGTGACATTCAGAAAAACCTTTCAGGGGTAAAGAATCCACAATGACTGTTATTTTTAAAGTTCTGAATAACCTTTGTAGTTGAGCAGTTAAGGGGGATTGAGTGTGATGAATATTTTTATGGAGACAGTAAAGCAAGCAGAAGAATCCTCTTCATTCCATTTTAAAATCTGTGCTCTAAAGAAGAAAACATTGTTTTACAAACTTTTATTTGATTTGGAGCACTTGATTCCAGGAGGAACAAACTGTCACCGAAAGTTCCAGGATAAAAGGCTGGAGGGAAACTGTTATAATTTGTGCCCAGCAGTCACTAGAGTTAAGAGCAAGATTTCCCGCCTGATTGCACCATTCTAAATATTGCCTTAAGTCAGTTACTTAAGGGTATTTTAGAGAGCAAGTTAATGGGCAATTTTGTCATATTATATTACATGTAGCAGTCATACTGCTGAATGGCCATATCTGAGAGAAACTTTTGAAAAACTGAGCAAATCCAGAGAATAAGAAAGTTAGCGTTGTTTCTACGTATGAAGATGACAAGCCATGTAATGTCCCATTGACGCAGAATATTTCATTTGGTCTGTGTAACATAGGCAAAGAATTTATTGATGAAATCTCACAAGTGAATTTACTTTGGTAGAATTTTGAATTTAATTCTCTTTGAGTACCTTGTTTTTTATTTTTATTTTTTGTCTTTTTGCCTTTATGTAGAGCCGCACCTGCGGCATATGGAGGTTCCCAGGCTAGGGGTCTAACAGGAGCTGTAGCCGCCGGCGTTCGCCACAGCCACAGCAACGCAGGATCCGAGCCGCGTCTGCAATCTACACCACAGCTCACGGCAACGCCGGATCCTTAACCCACTGAGCAAGGCCAGGGATCGAACCCGCAACCTCATGGTTCCTAGTCGGATTCGTTAACCACTGAGCCACGAAGGGAACTCCAAGTACCTTGTTTATTATATCATAGTTTACATTGTATGTTCGCCACAAATTCTCTTAGAATGTCTATTATCTATCTATCATCTATCTGTCTATCTATCTATCTAATATCTCTCTCTCCACTTATCCATCTATTAATCTAATATTCACAACACTAGAAAACAGAATTTTCAAAGAAGGTGGTATTTCAATTTCAAATGGTCTTGAAAACTTCTATCCCGTTGCAGAGTTGTAGGTGCTTGAGTTGTTTCATTTAGGTTGATTCTATTCTATTGCCCAAAAAGTCTAGCTAATTCCTTCCTCTGGTCTCATAGGTATCTGGTTCAAAGTTCAGGAAATAGGGAAAAATGTAACTGCAACCACAATACTTACAGAAAAGAGTAAAATGAATGTCAGGTTGAGTACCGAAGTAGGTATTAATGACCCAAAGAATATAATACAGAGCCTCATGACTTCATCACCTCCATCTTCCATGCAAATGTCTGTTATCAGTCTTTTTTAATAAGATTAGTTCCTCTAGTTTTTAAAAACTCCTCTTTTCCTTTCATAATACTTCATTCATGCATAGAAATAAATTTAACTTGTTTTATTAAAATATACTCATTTAAGTAAAATTGCTGACAAATAAACTCTTAAAATATGTTCACCCTTAGCTTTGCCATTCTCATATTTTGTTAATTATGATTTATGCCTAATATCAGCTTTGAGTTTTGGGGGGTATTTCTAAAAGAAATTAAGGCACCTTTAAATTCCACTTAGTACTGGTTCAACAGATTGTTACTCCCACTTTTTTCTTATTTTATATTATAAAACCAGCAATTATTCTTTTTCATTGATACCTAAGACATATGTTTAGCTCAGCTCCAGCAAAATCTGTCATCCACTTGTACTTTTTTATATGTGAATCTTTGTCTTGAGCTACATAGCAGACCGATTAATCATGTTAGGAGTTCTTCTGTCCAGGTTTAAGTTGCCTCCTATTACTTGCTGGGTATGGGCAAGTTATATATTCTTTTTAAGTCTCTGTTTCCCCAAATGTGAAATGAGGGTTGAAATAGCACATAGTATACAGGATTTTTTGAGACTTTTTTTTTTCTTTTTCAGTTCCACCCATGGCATGTGGAGGTTCCTGGGCCAGGGATCAAATCTGAGCCACGGCTGCGACCCACGCCACAACAATGACCTATGCCACAAGCTGAGGCAATGCCAGATCCTTAACCCACTGTGCCACAGTGGGAACTCCTGCTTTTTTTGAGATTTAAACAATATAGGTAAAGTATCTGAAACATAGTAAGTACTCAATACATGTCATTCATTTTTGATATTGTTACTATTACTGCCTGTGTTTTTCAATCTTTCTGGGATTTCTGCGTTCTGTTTCTTGTTGGAGCTTTGCAGTTGTGCTATATTAATAGTAATTTAAGGCAAGTAACAAAGCTATCTGTTTGGATCACCAAACACTACCACTCTTCTTTAGTATAATGCTTTAAATGACCGTAACCATCTCCTACCACTGTCTCTGTCTAGTGATTTTAATAATGCCTGGCTCCCTTAGACTATGAAAAAATCATACCCATAAAGATTGCCTGTCCCATGTCCCAGTGTTAGCATGAGCAGTGTAACCTACATGGTCCTAAATGCCTGTACTCACTAACATGACAGAATCTACTTGAACGCATTTCAAAGCAAAAAGATTCTTTGGACCAAACTACTAACTGTAGGATATTGAGTAGCCCTAGATGGCTGTGTGAGGAGTAGATTCTTGAAATCAACTTGCAGATATGGAGTACAGACAGAAATGTATTTATTTTTCAAGGTTGTGATCAGAAACAGTACATACAGTTGGGAGTAAGTGTGTATGAACAAGTATCTGGAGGTTCAAGGGGTATGTTCACAGGTAAATCCAGTTTACCTAAGAAAAGTGTTGAAGCTGAGAAGACCGCAAAACAATTGGTGCTTTAAGGATTTAAGCTCCCTGGATAATATAAAATTGTGAACTTTTAAGTTCCCTCTTCCTTACATGGATTGAGGTCTATTTCTAAAACTGTTCAGATAGGCTGGGCTTTTAGGTGACATAAAGTCAGAGACTGCAAGTAGAAATAAAGGCCTATGGATCTGAAGATCTTACTTTTGAAGGAGAAATATTCTCTATTATCTTAATTGGTGACAGCCAAAGTTTAATGCAAGCATTTTGAATGGCTCAGAAATTCTGTTGGAGACTTTTTTTGGCCACCATTTTTCATTGTTTATATTTCTCATTATTGGAATATAGTTAAACATTCTTATGCTTTTAAGAATTTTATCGAAGTACTTGATTTACTGATGGCCTGGCCCTTTAATGCCACAACTGCTCAGCAGTATTTTGATTCTTTACATTTCTTTGAGCTCGTGCAAGAGCATTGCTTGCAGAACTTTTAGAAGTAAAATGATTCTTGCTGTAACAATTTTTATTTTATTGCTAATGAAATTGCATATAGAATAATTTGCATGAATTATAGCCATTGTCTACCTCTTTAAGAAATTTGCTCTATTCTTGGCCTTATAGGCTTTTTTGCTCATGTCAGTGGCAATATATTCAAAGTATTCATTTGTTAGTCAAGGCTGTATGCTATTATCTGTGAAATACTCTTTCTCTTTGTTTTATATTTTAAGCTATTTGTTTTTATCAAAACAAATGAGTATGCTAAAAATTCCAGTAGTACAGAAAAGCTTATAATGAATAGCACCATCCTTTGTACTCCCTTGTCAGAAACAATCATTTTCAACTGTTATTATTAGAGCTTTTTTTGGATAATCCCACCTATCTAAAAAATGTGGTATTTCTTGGAATGTCAGCTTTGGAAATATAAACTCCATTGCCTCTGTTATGAAAGATAAGTGTTTAATTCCTGTTTTCCAATCCCTTCCTGCTCTCTCAATTGTTGTTATTAGTATTATGTTTCATTAGTTTCTTTATAACTTTAAGCATTATATATAAACTTCATTTATTACTCCATCAAAATCAGACAGTAACTCTTGATTTTGCAGTAATGTAAGACATGGTTATTAGCACCCTTATCATTCCTTTTGGACTTTTGCCATTTATAATTTTATTTTCACATTATTAGTATTGATAATATTTATATTTGGTTCTGCAAGCATAATTGGGTCTTTCATTGTTAATCTGTAGGTTAACTTGAGATGAATACCCTAATATCCACATCCTTATAAATATTTCATGTGTTATGTATATTTAAATAAATATCTCAGGATTTTTTAATATATCAGTTCTAAATAAATTATTTTAATATTTTTAGTTTCAGAATCAAGTGGTGCGCTAGAATTCCCTTCCTAAAGGCCCACTGTAAGACTTTATTTTTAAAAAAACAATATCATCAAAATTAAGGTCAAATTAGATTATTTTTTTTTCTTTTCTTTTTACGGCCACACCTGCAGCATATGGAAGTTTCTGGGCTGGGGTCCAATCAGAACTGCATCTCCTGTCCTATGCCACAGCTACAACTGCATCTGTGATCTGCACTGCAGCAACACAGATCCTTAACCCACCGAGGGAGGCCAGGGGTCAGACCTGCATCCTCATGGACATTATGTTGGGTTCTTAACTCACTGAGCCACAACAGGAACTCCTAGATTTCTTTAACCCTTCATAAGTTGCTGCACATCACGCCACGTTGTAATTTGCTTCATATTTGAACCATGAGTTTTTCAAAAAATGTATTTTTCTGTTTTGTGTAATGACATTCTTTTTTGTTGTTGTTATCTTTTTAGGGCCACACCTACAGAATGTGGAGGTTCCCATGCCTGTGGGGGTTGAATCGGAGCTGTAGCTGCTGGCCTTCGCCACAGCCACAGCAACGCTAGATCCAAGACTTGTCTGTGACCTACGCCACAGCTCATGGCAACTCTGGATCCTTAACCCACTGAGCGTAGTCAGGGCTGGAACCTGCGTCCTCATGGGTGCCAGTCAGATTCGTTTCTGCTGAGCCACGACAGGAGCTCCTCATGGCATTCTTTATGTGGAATTTCTTCTTGGAGCCCACTGACTTCCTCTTCTAATTTGGATCGATTATTTTCTAGACTTGCTCCACAGCTGTCATCTTGGCACTTCATTCTGTTGGAATCCTGGTGAGCTCGCTGGTTTTTTATATTCCAAGTCTTCTTCCTTACATTTCCAAAATATACACATGTTTAAGTGGATTTCCTAGAAAGAATAGTGAATTGATGGTTTAAGTTCTTGAATATCTATGAGTGTCTTTGATTTGGATTCACTTTTGATTTATAATTTGCCGTGGTATAAATAAGGGTATATTACAATTTCATGTAGAAATTGAAAATTTTGCTGCCCTATCATTTAGCATCTTGATGATAGGAAATCTGAGGCCAGATGGTTTTTAGTTGATGCTTTAGAAATTTAATTTGACTAAGTAATTAATTGTATTTACAGCATGATTTGTTTGGTAATAAATTTATTTTATAGTTAGTCCCTTAAGTCTATTTAATTTATATATAAATTATAAATTTATAAATTAAATTTATGTTCTGTACTTTGTGGTATGGATAGAGCATTTAGCAATTCAAAAGTTGATTTGGTTAAATATCATTTGGATGGCACTGAATTTGTTCCTATGGCAAGGATTAAGTCATATAAAACCTGCTTCCAGACCCAGAGATGTTATTGTGACTATGGTTATTTTATGTAATGTTCATACTACTTAAAATTTACTTATAATTTCAGAATTTTTAGAGTACAAGTTATCCCATATTTTTTTAAATTTAAAAGAAAAGCAACAATTTTTTTTCAAAATATACGGTTTTGACATCTAGAATATTAGGGGTGATTAGGAAACAGAGGATAACAGAGCTTTTTACAAGTATTAACTAAAGTAAAATATGTCTGTTACTATAGCATCATGGAATATCTTTTAAAAGGTATGTGCTTTAGAGCCAAGTAGACAGTGGATTCAAATAACAGCTCTTTTCTTTGCTGTCTGTGTAAACTTTAAAGGTTAGTTATTATTATTATTTGTCTTTTTGCCTTTTTATGTAGAGCCGCACTCACGGCATATGGAGGTTCTCAGGCTAGGGGTCTAACAGGAGCTACAGCTGCCAGCCTTCGCCACAGCCACAGCAACACGGGATCTGAGCCGCGTCTGCAACCTACACCACAGCTCACTGCAACGCCGGATCCTTAACCCACTGAGCAAGGCCAGGGATCGAACTCACAACCTCATGGTTCTTAGTGGGATGCGTTAACCACTGAGCCACAAAGGGAACTCCTTAGTTATTATTTTTAAGCTCCTGTTTCTCATCTACTAAGCAAGTTATTCATAAAAGGCTGTGTGAGGGATATGTCTTTATTGTTGGTACAAATGTATCATAAACATTTTATATACATTCTCTTTGTATACATTATTCTTTTTCAACAGCTTCTCACAGTAGATATTATTATCAAGTAGTCCAAATTGTTGGCATGCATTTATTCGAAATATATTTTTATTGTCCTGCTAATGTCCTTTAGATCTGTAGTGACAATTCAATACTTCTTTCAAAGCTGATATTGGTAATTTGTATTCCCTCCCTCTCTTTTTCTGAGTCTGTGTAGCCAGGGGTTGATAGATTTTGTTGATCTTTTCAAAGAAACAGTTTTTGGCATTTTAAGTTTCCTCAATTGTCAGTTTTCTGTTTCTTTGATTTCTACTCTTATTTTCTTCCTTCTACTTATTCTTGGTTTACTGTTCTTTTTCTAGCTTCTTCTCATGGAACTTTGAGTCATTGGATTGAAATTTTTTCCATGTTCTAGTGTAAGATTTTTTTTCTTTTTATGGCCGCACCTGAGGCATAAGGAAGTTCCTGGGCCAGGGGTTGAATCAGAGAAGCTGAGGCATACACCCGCAGCCACAGCAATGCCGAATCAGAGCTGCATCCACGACCTATGCCACAGCTTGCGGCAAAGTCAGATCCTTAACCACTGTACTTTGTGCAGGCCACCCACCTGCATCCTCATAGAGACAATGTTGAATCCTTAACCCGCTGAGCCACACCTCCAATATAAGCATTTAAAGTTAAATATTCCCCTATATGCGTGCATTCATTTGCATCCCATATATTTTATGTTATATTTTCATTATCACTCGGGATACACTTTGTCTTGAAATCTGTTTTGTCTAATGTTAATATAACATTACTCCAGTCTTTTCATGCTCACTGTTAGCATGGCATTATATTTCCCATCGATTTACTTTCAAACCTTATGTTCTTTATTTTTAAAGTTCATTTCTGCAAGAGCTAGCACATATTTGGGGTTTGCCTTCTTTTTTTTTTTTTTATTTTGCTTTTTAGGGCTGCACCAGCAGCATATGGAGGGTCCCAGGCTAGGGGTTGAATTGAAGCTACAGCTCCCGGCCTACACCACAGCCACAGCAACGCTGGATCCCCAACCCAGTGAGCAAGGCAGAGAATCAAATGAAATGCTCATCCTCACAGATACTAGTTGGATTTGTTGCCACTGCGCCACAACAGGAACTCTGTGTGGGGGGTGCTTTTTTTTAAAAATCCAATTTGACACTTTAATTCTGTTAATTGGCATGTGTAGTTCACTAACATTTAATGTAAATACTGATTTGGGGGGAATTTTTTCAATTTATTATTAGTTTTCTCTTTACCAGCTCTGTTTTCATTCCTCTGCTCTTCCTTTCTTGTGGTTTTTGATTAATCAGATATTTTTAAATGCTGTTTTTAATTATTTATTTATTTATTGTCTCTTTTTTTTGTCATTTTAGGGCCACACCCACGGCATGTGGAGTTTCCCAGGCTAGGGGTCTAATCGGAGCTACAGCTGCCAGCCTGCGCCACAGCCACAGCAATGCCAGATCCGAGCTGCGTCTGCAACCTACACCACAGCTCATGGCAACACTGGATCCTTAAGCCACTGTGCGAGGCCAGGGATCGAACCTGCAACCTCATAGTTCCTAGTTGGAGTCTTTTTCCACTGAGCCATGATGGGAACTCCTATTTTTAATTTTGTTATTGGCATTTTAGCCATACCTTTCTGCATTACTTTTAAAAAAATGTATCGTTTTTATGAAAGTATAGTTGATTTACAATGTTGTGCCAATTCTGCATTACTTTTAAGTGTTTGCTCTAGGAATTACAATATACATTCTTAACTTTTCACAAGGTACTTAAAATTAATATTTTACTACTTCACATAAAATGTAAGATTAAGATGGATCTTCAAATAGGAAAACATGCCTTTAGAAGCTTAAGAGCATGCATAGGACTTTTAAAGGCATGGTAGTCCTACAACAGCCTCAAAAGCAGCTCAAGGTAGAGAAGGAATCGTTCTGGCCAGATTTGTAGATTTTTTTTTTTCCAGTAGATTAAACCACGCAGTGTTTTTTAAGATAATTGTACTGTTGGAAGGATGAACAGCTTGGGCCAAAAGGTATGGAGTTAGTTAAAAATAAAATGAAACAATAAAAAGAGCCCTATGAAACTCTAATATATTGTATAGAAAACAGGCTGAGATGCTCTCTGCTTCACAGTTTTGACCAGGTTAGCCACGGATAGAGCAATGGCAGGTATGATTAAGATTAACTCTGGAAATGTCTCATGTTTCATTTGAATCTATATATATATATTGTGAAGTTAATATATATATGCACCAGCGGAATATGGAGGTTCCAATGACTAGGGCTCAATTCACTGCTAAGGCCACTGCAGCCACAGCAATGTGGGATCCAAGCCATGTCTGCGACCTACAGCACAGCTCATGGCCATGCCAGATCCAGATCCTTAACCCACTGAGTGATGCTAGGGATCTAACCTGCATCCTCATGAGTACTAGTCAGATTTGTTTCCGCTGAGCCATGACTGGAAATCCTGAACTTCACAATATTAAGGCACATTGTAAGTCCTCATAATTTTACAATTTCAAGTAGACCACACAGTATAAGACATTGATTAATTCATTTGTGGAGACACTATTTCAATTTCCTTAATAAGTGTTTTTAGTAGATCTTTACTAACAACATCTATAAATAAATAATGATGGACATGCCTGCTGTGATTGTGAACATCAGAGCATGCACTTATAAAGTTTCAGAGTTGTCTATTAACATTTACTAATTTGGGTTTATAGAATCCTACTTTTCCAGAGACTACTAATGAGATACTTAATGAACAACAAAGCTGTCATATATCTTCTTGCGAAGATTGGAAATACCCATTAATTCACCAAAATTAAAAAAGGAAATAGTTACATATGGAACACTAATTATAAAACAGGTTTTTTATTTCAATGAAAATATTCACAGCCTCTTTGGGATACAGCTGAAACATTTGGAGAACATTTTTTTTTTCTCTCCTGGTGGTGACAGCCAGACTGTAGAAATTCATGACGTGATTTTCTAGGCATTCTTTAAAAAGAGTGCTCTTTAATATTATTTGGACGTGGATCTAGGCCTGTACAGATGCTGATACCCTACTCAAAGCTATATGACAAATAAAATACCTCACAGAAGTATTCTTTGGCAATTCATATTGTTGAAAGATGGTCAGTTATCTACATGAAACGGTAAAGTATAAGCCATTGTAAAATTAAAAAGTTATATCTATGTACTGTCTCCTTATATGCAGAATAAATTAAAGAATTGAGGCAATCTGTGTGGATAACTCAAACTAAACAATATGTTTGATTTGCAAAAAATATATACCCCAGAAGGCTGAATTATAGAGAATTGCCTAAAGTTTTTTTCATTATGTAGAATGTGTGTATTAGAGTATATAAGATGTACTTGCTTATGTGTCTTTGTATACAAAATCCGGAAGGAATTTGTAAGGAGTGTCACTTACCTTGGATTTGACCTCACCATCAGAATCTTGACTCTAATTGTCAGCAGACCCAATCCAAGTGTCTGTCAGGGTCTCTCAGCCTTGGCCCTATTGACATTTGGGACTTTCTTGTTCTGGGCTAACTTATGCCTTCTAGGATGTTTCACAGCATCCTTGATCTCTGCTCACTAGATACCTTGGTGGTGACACCCAAATGGAAAGTCCCAGATATTGCCAGATATTCCCTGTGAGGGGTGAAAAGGTGTCAAAATCACCCCTGATTGAAAACCACCGATCTATATATAACATTACTCTTATGATCTACGTTTTCCGGAATGATATGTAAGGAGAGTTCAGCACTAAAAAGAACTACTGTACTTTAACTAATATCTAATGAAAAAGCTAACTGGAATCTAGAAGATGATGTAAAACCATCCCATCAAGTTCTGTACCTTCAAGTTCTCTTTCCAATCACCCTCAGTGGGTGGCTGAAAAATTGTTATATCATTCTGTTCTAGTCAAGGCTGAGAACCCCTTCCTGGTTGCATGATTAAAAGAATATGATGGATTCTTCCTTTTTTCAGATGAGAGAACTATCACAACTTGGCCTTTTTAATATCAGTTGCTCATCCTTCCGCTGCTTCTATGTAACTTTATGATGATTGAATCATTTTTTGTTAGGGATGAGGATAGGTAAGCTTGAAGGGAATGAAAGGGTTAATAAATCCCATCATTTCATATATAAATAATAGTTAATAGAGGGCTTCTTTACTTTTACAGGCTAGATCAGAATTCAGCAAAATTTTCTGTAAAGAACTAGATAGTAAATATTTAAGGATTTGTAGGCCATATAGTCTCTTTTTTTTTTTTTTGAGTTTTTTTTTGGTTTTGTTTTCGTTTTTGTTTTTTTCCCTAATGGATTTTATTTCAATTATAGGTGTACATAAATCATCACAAGTCAATTTTACAGATTTTGTATCCCAAACCCCCAGTGCATCCACCCACTCCCCAGATTGTCTTATTTGAAAAACCAAGGTTTTCCAAAGTCTGTGAGTCATTGTCTGTTCTGTAAAAAGGTTCATTGTGTCTTTTTAGTTTCCACATGTAAGCGGTAGCATTGGGTATTGCTGTCTAATTGTCTGACTGGTTTCACTTCGCATGATAATTTCTAAGTCCATCCATGTTGCTATAAATGTTGGTAATTCGTTCCTTTTAATGGCTGAGTAACATTCCATTTTGTGTATGTACCATATCTTCCCTATCCACTCCTCTGTCGATGGGCATTTAGGTTGTTTCCATGACCTGGCTATTGCATAGAGTGCTGCAATGAACACTGGAGTACATGTGTCTTTTCGAGTTATGGCTTCTGCTGGATAGATGCCCAGGAGTGGGATTGCTGGATCAAATGGTAATTCTATTTTGAGTTTTCTGAGGAATCTCCATATTGTTTTCCACAGTGGTTTCACCAATTTGCATTCCCACCAACAGTGTAATAGGGATCCTTTTTCTCCACACCCTCTCCAGCACTTACAGTTTGTAGACTTTTTGATGATGGCCATTCTGGCTGGTGTAAGGTGGTACCTCATAGTGATTTTGATTTGCATTTCTCTAATGAGGAGCGATGTTGAACATCTTTTCATGTGTTTATTTGCCATCTGCATGTCTTCTTTGGAGAACTGTCTGCCTAGATCCTCTGCCCATTTTTGGATGGGGTTGTTTGTTTCTTTGGTGTTGAGCTGTAGGAGCTGTTTAGCTGTAGGAGCTGTTTGTAAATTTTGGAGATTAATCCCTTGTCAGTTGAATCATTTGCAAATATTTTCTCCCATTCTGTAGGCCATATAGTCTCTTTTGCAACTTCTCCACTCTGCTGCTATAGTACAAAGGCATCCACTGATGATATGTAGATAAATGGACGTGGTTGTGTATCAGTAAATCTTTATTTTACCAACAGGTTGTAATGGAATTTGGCTTGGACCTAAGTTTGCCACCTCCTGTCCTAGAACACCAGAAATATCTTTCATATTTCTCTGTGTTCTTCTTTTATCCCATTTTTCTCTCCCCATCCATGGTAATCACCATTCAAATTTGTTTCACCACACTCTTGGATTTGAAGAATCATTATTGTCAAAATGACTATACTGCTTAAGGCAATCTACAGATTCAATGCAATCCCTATCAAATTATCAAGGACATTCTTCACAGAACTAGAACAAAACATTTTAAAATTTGTATGGAAAGACAAAAGACCCTGAATAGCCTAAGCAATATTGAGAAAGAAAATCAGAAATAGAGGAATCAGGCTCCTTGACTTCAGATTAAAGCTACGGTTATCAAAAGAGTATGGTAATGGCACAAAAACAGACATATAGATCAATGAAACAGGATAGAAAGCCCAGAAATAAACCAAAGCACCCATGGTCAACTAATCTATGAAAAAAAGAGGCAAGAACATACAGTGGCAGAAAGTTTCTTCAATAAGTGGTACTGTGAAAACTTGACAGCTACATGTAAAAGAATGAAATTAGAACACTCTTTAACACCATACACAAAAATAAACAGAAAATGGATTAGAGATCAAAATGTAAAGCCAGATAATATAAAACTCATAGAGGAAAACATAAGCAGAGTGCTTTTTGACATAAATCACAGCAGCATCTCGATTGATCCACCTCCTAGAATAAGGACAATAAAAACAGAAACAAAGCAATGAGACCTAATCAAAATTACAAGCTTTTGTACAGCAAAGGAAACCATTAAAAAAAAACCCAAAAATAAAACCCAAAGAATGGGAGATAAACTTTGCAAACAATTCAACAGGCAAGGGCCAAATCTCTAAAATATACTAACAGCTTATGGAACTCAACAAGAAAACTACAGACAACCCAATGAAAAAAATGGGCAGAAGACCTAAATAGACATTTCTTTAAAGAAGATATACAGTTGGTCAGTAGGCATATGAAAAAGTGCTCAATATCACTAATTTCTAGAGAAATGCAAATCAAAACTTCAATGAGGTACTGCCTCACACTGGTTAGAACAGCCATTATTAACAAGTCATCAAATAAATCCTAAAGAGGGTGTGAAGAAAATTTAACTTTCGCTGTTCGTGGAAATGTAAATTAGCATAACCACTATGGAAAAGAAGATGGAGGTACCTCAGAAAACCAAATGTAGAACTATCGTATAATCCACCAAACCCACTCCTGGCCATGTATCTGGACAAAACTTGTTCATTAAGAAAGATACATGCACCCCTATGTTCATCACAGCACTATTCACAATAGCCACAGCATGGAAACAATGTAAATGCCCATCAACAGATAAATGGACTAAGAAGATGTGGTACATATATAAATGTAATACTACAGCTAGAGATTCTCATACTAAATGAAGTAAATCAGGGAGAGATAAATACCATATGATATCACTTATATGTGGAATCTAAAATATGACACAAATGATCCTATCTACAAAACAGAAACAGATCCCAGACAAGGAGAGCACACTTGTGGTTGCTGGGGGAGGGGGAGAGGGAATGTGGTGGATGAGGAATTTGGGGTTGGTAGATGCAAATTGTTACATTTAGAGTGAATAAGCAATGGTGTCTTACTGTTCAACACAGGGAGCTATGTTCAGTTTCTTGGATTAGAACATGATGGAAGATAGTATATAAAAAAAGTACATATATTTATAACTGGATCACTTTGCTGTACAATAGAAATTGAAGGAACATTATAAATCAACTATACTGTAATGCAAATTAAAAAAATCTATTTCTGCTTTCTCTTTAGTTATAAATAAATGTGTATCATTCACTTACTTTTTAAAACTCAAGTTTTATGACCAATGTAGATATGTTAAATAATATATTAATTTCACTTGGTTCTGAGCTTTGTAAAATTGTACTGTACTCATAAGGGTTACTGTGAAAACATGGTAAATTATGAAAGCATTTTTAAGAGTTGTTATTGTTGAAGATATAAGTTATTTAGTAGTAATTGTCTTCCTACATCTTTGCATTTGGCTTCTGTTCTTTGAACTTGCTGTTCACTTCAGCTTAATATTAATCCATTAAGAAAGACTGAATCATTTTGAATAAGTATATTGGAAGAAATAATAATCAGAATATTGGGATGCATTTTTTTTTAGCATAAGCTAATAAGCTCATTTCAGAACAGAATCAATTATACAAAAAAAGTTCACCTGTAATTAGGTAGAGATGCAAAATTACATTTTGATTCTTTTCACACTCCCATTTTATCCCAGTCATAAATTAGGTCTTCTTTAACCATTTCAGTTCAGCATAATAATGTATAAATCTAAAGAATCATTTATTACTACAGTACATTGAATGAATTAAGGGTGAATCCATAGGTGATTATATTACTGAAATTCAATTCACTCACATAAGGTACTCCTTTTTCAAAACAGTGAAAGAAAGAAAAAAACCAAAGGATTGAATGCTTTTTTTTTTGTCTCTAAAGTTATTCAGCTTTTCTTCTTTTACTCATGTTCCTCTGTTCCCTAGCAGAAAGTTCCTCTGCTTAGCACCAAATCAAGATCATGGGTAGCAGCTGAGGTCACTAAAGATTTCGGGGAATCTGAATATTGAGACCAATATAAAGTTTAACACAAAAACCTAAATGCATCCCGTGAATTTATTGTCAAACTATAACATATAACTTCTCTTTAGTTATAACTCCCTGCAAAAAGCCATACTACCAATAGCCAAATATTAGGCATTATAAAAGCAAAAACTTATAAATCAAATGTAATGGATGTGGAAATATGGGACCACAATGGAGTGCTAACACTCTCTGAATGACAACTTTAAATAACTTCTCTAAATTGGCCTGTTGCCATAGGGTTAATAACTGCTCCATAACTATGGATGGGTAATTTTACAGCCTTTTCACATTCTGTCTGCAGAATTTAATGTGATTTTTGTTTTAAGGCTCTGATCTCCTGGCTGTGAATAAGTAATGTGAATGCATAAACAGATTTTATCAAAAGTATAAAATAGCATGTGGCAAAATGAAAGAGTCACTGGGGAAGGGTTGAGGGGGTCATACAGATTGTTAATGACTCTAAAAATAGTTTTCATTCAGCTAATTCACTCCTTGATTTACTTGTTGTCTAAGAGAGCTCAATGTGTAATCATTTCTTAAGATTTGCTTTTCTAAAATATTAGTCTTAGAAGAAGAAAGAGATACTTTACCTCCTTGGGTCTAGTTCTGAAATATTTCAAGGCTTACTCAGAGACAAAGAGAAATTTTTCTTGTGTTCTTTAAGAAAAAAAAAATCTGCTTCTTGATTTCTTTTTTCTTCTTTCTTTTCCACAAGAACGGAGTAAAGTATTTAGCTGTAATGTGACTTTTAGGACATGAAAACACTCTTTTGTCATAAAAATTCCTTCTTTATCAGTTGACTGATCTTTAACATTCTACAGTTAGAAATTCTTTGCTTAGTTTTTGACATCTAGTGCCCTGGAAGTAAAAACATTAAGTAGTCTTTTATAAAAATGATTAATTAGCAGAGTTCCCATCGTGGCTCGGTGGTTAACGAATCCAACTAGGAACCATGAGGTTGCGGGTTCGATCCCTGGCCTTGCTCAGTGGGTTAGGGATCTGGCGTTGCCATGAGCTGTGGTGTAGGTTGCAGACGCGGCTCGGTTCCCGCGTTGCTGTGGCTGTGGCGAAGGCTGGCAGCTACAGCTCCTGTTAGACCCCTAGCCTGGGAACCTCCATATGCCGCAGGTGCAGCTCTAGATAAAGGCAAAAAGACAAAAAAAAAAAAAGATTAATTAGCTTATCTTATTATATGAATTAGCTTTTAGATCAGTAATCTCGGCTAATTTGTATTAAGTACTTTACTAGGTTCCAGGTATTGGTGTCATCTCATTTTGTCCTCACTTAAATATTATGAATATGTTAATTATATTAAACCCATTTTTGCAGGTATAGAAAACTGAGGCTCAAAGAGGTAAACAGAGTTGCTCAAGGTCAGAGAACAAATAAGAGGCAAAACTTAGGTCTCTGATTCCAGTATTTGTGTTCTTAAATGCTACACTGTGATGTAAGGGAATGAGGAAAAGAAAAGTAGTGAAAAAGCTAGGTACTGATGGAAGTATTACAGTGGGTGAAGGTCAGCAAGGGACAGATGAGGATGTTGGAAGATCATCCTGACCTCTTCATTGCTTTTTGGTTTTGCTTTTCCTTTTGGAGAGGTGAAGGCTTAACCAAGAGCAGGCATGGAATGATGGCTTAGGTATTGTAGGCAGTACAGTGTTGTATCCACTATAAATTGTAACTTGGTCATGAAGTCAATTTAGTAGATTATGAGCAGCATTGTGGGGTGGGTATTGGCACGGTCTTAGGAGATTTTATTAAAATATGTCATAACCCATATTACAAGAGTTAAATAATATTATGGACCAAGGCTAGGAAAAAGAGAATGTTCTAAAGTGTTTCTCATACATAAAGTAATATATCAATGATAATGGATATTGGAGAGGTCTCTTCAACATCGGTCCCACTCCTCCCCCACTATGTAGCAGTGTGCGGTTTGGGCAATTTATCATAGCCTCAGGGGCAGAACCTGATTAATTTGAGCAACTCGTTGTAACTCTCTCCAGCATTCCTGTCATAATTGTTTCAGACTTCTAGGTCTAGGTCGAGAAGCTAAAAAAAAAATTCTCTAGAGGAAGAGTTATGTGGCCAGCATGTTAATAAATTAAAATAGAAAATAATATAAAATATTAGAGTGCATTACAGGAATTTTTGCTTTTTAATTTTTTTGGTTGTTTTATTCTTTTATTTTTTTGTTGTTGATTTATAATATTCTGTCAGTTTCTGCTGTACAGCAAAGTGACCCAGTCGTACATATATATATATATGTACATTCTTTTTCTCACATTATCCTCCATCATGTTCCATCACAAATGACTAGATATAGTTTCCTCTACTGTATAGCAGGATCTCATTTCTTATCCACTCCAAATGCAATGGTTTACATCTACTAATCCCAAACTTTCAATCCATCCCACCTCTCCCCCTTCCCCTTGGCAACCACAAGTGTTATCCTGTCCATGATTTTTTTTCTTTTCTGTAGATAGGCTCATTTATGCCATATGTTAGGTTCGAGATATGTGATATCATGTGGTATTTGTCCTTCTCTTTCTGACTTACCTCACTTAGTATGGGTCTCTAGTTCCATCCATGTTGTTGCAAATAGCATTATTTTGTACTTTTTAATGGCTGAGTAGTATTCCAGGGATTTTCTCTTGCTCTTTCAATTGAAACAAGTCTTCTGGCTTCTCAATTTGCTTATCTTTGTCTCTTATGAAATTAGGTGGAACAGTTACCTATTGTGATCTTGAAAGGTGACCTTGTACTGGAACATCCCTCTACAGTCTGCATGTGCCCAACGGCTGTGGTGGGAGAGCTGGATCTGATGTGAACACAACTCACATCTTTCCTTAGGGTGCGCTGGTGTTACCAGCTTGGTAGGATGTGAATGGAAGAGGCTAGACCCAGATCCAAATGAAAGCCAAGGCTTCTCTTCTGCTCAGTGGCTGTCACCACCCTATCAGGGTTGGGGTCGAGCCCCAAGTTTCTGGATCAGAAGCCCAGAGGATCAGGTCTGAGCTGGCCTTTTAACTGTGTGCTCTTACTTCTCCCAGCACCAACACCCTTACCTCAGAGGGGAATCGTGCTGGGGCAAGAGGTACTGGTGTGTGTTCTCAGCATGGGTGTGGGTGCAGGCTATGGTGGTCCTATACTTAGAGACCTAGACTGCTTCTGATGCCCTGCTTGTGTAAGTGCCAATGATGGCTCTCCCTGCCTTGCTCAGCCACTACTCTGGATCTGAGCCAACTTCATCCCTCACAGCTAAGCTGTCCCTTGACTATGGCCCTTCATCCCAGTGTGGAGCTGCACCGTTCTCACTGGCCTTCCAACCAGCCAAGTTGACTTGTCTTCCTGGTGCGAGACCCCAGGGCAGGAGTGTCTCTGACTGCCCTGGGGTCTCGCACCAGGAATACGTGGCTCTGACTGCTCTCTCCTCAGGGAGGGTTTCCACCTGTGTAATTCCCCTCCTTGTCTGTTCTCCTGACCCAATAACTTCCCTTCCTACCCAATTCCACATGGCTCTTTCTTACAGCCTTGGTTCTTTAGTCTCCAGTTAATTTTCAGTAAGAGTTGTTCCACACATAGATATATTTTTGATGTGTTCATGGTGGGAGGTGAGTTTTGTATCTTACTCTGACATCTTGATCTCCTCTAAGAAATTGGTAGAGACAAATTTGATTGTAACTGTGTGTCATAAGAGCAATGTCTCATCAAGATGTTAAAATTTTTTCTCTCAGTAGTTCCTGCTGGGCACAATGGGATTGGCAATGTCTCTGCAGCACTGGGGTGCAGGTTCAATCCCCAGCCCAGCACAGTGGGTTAAGGATCAGGTGTTGCTGCAGCTGTGGCACAGATCACAAGTGCAGCTTGCATCTGATCCTGAGTCTAGGAACTCCATATATGGCCAAAAAAATTTTTTTCTTTCAGCAGCTATGGGTAAGTTACTTGGGATTTTGGGAGATAAAAGAAATTAGAGGTAAAAACTATATTGTTTATTAATAACCCACTATCCTCTCAAATATGATCAGTTGCAGAATATTTAGAAGCAATGCTTATTACATGATGTATATGTTATATCATACTATAAATTGATGATGGCACCGGTTTTGCAAGTTATAAAATTTTAGGCCAGAGATACATAGCAAGATGATTTCATGAATGTTTAAATTTAATCCACCCACAACTGGATGAGACATTATCTGCAGAATTAGGAAAATGTGCTGTTGATTAATATAAAATATACTGGAAAATCTGTAAAGGAATCAGAAGTTGGTGGAGCAGTAAGTATAATTGGAAAATATAGTGGAGTTATTTAAAAATATCAGAAGCTATGAGTGTCAGCGTTGTTTGGCTTATCAATACGCTAAAGATGATATTTAGGTAAGAGAGTTTGGCATATTTAAAAATATTGTTGTCCTTAGCTAAAATTGAAATGACATGATATATTTCAATAAATCAGATATATCTGAGATACAAGAAAAAAATGCTACGGTGAGATTTACAAGTAGTGGTCAGAACCACTTTGTTTTCAGCATTGCTGTAACTTTTTTTTTTTTTTTTTTTTGGCTGCCAGGGGCATGTGGAATTCCTGGGCCAGGGATCAGATCCAAGTATTGGTTGCTACCTGCACCACAGCTTTGGCAACCCCTGGATCCTTTAACCCACTGTGCCAGGCCAGGCCAGGGATCAAACCTGCCTCCTGGTGTTGAAGAAATGCCACTGATTCCATTGTACCACAGCAGGAACTCCAGCATTGTTGTAACTTTTAATGACTATTTGAAAAAAAAAATTAAAAGTAGAGATATTATTATATTTCACTTCTCTATTTCAAACTTTTGTGACTTCCAAAAGAGATATCTGAAAGACTAAGGGAAACATTTAAATAAAATATGCACTTGATTTTCAAAGTCTTGAACAAATAATTGAGTTAAACGTAGTGCCTGAAGATGTATGTGAAGTATTACAGCAGTTCTTCATTTACACTGGAGAATGGTCATAGGCTTTAATTTTACCATAAATTTCAGTTAGCATACAGAATTTTCTTATTATCTGGAATGTATTGCTCTTATTACTATTCATAATGACCTGTTTGTGTAAATTAGGATTTTCAGCCATGGCCTTCATTAAAATGGAAAGAAATAAGCCAGTAGTGAATCAGATCAACTTGTATCCCTGTGTATGTGTGTTCCATGCTGGATTGAACCATAACAGAAAAGGACATCCATGATATTTAGTAAAGGCACTCACTCCAAGCTTTTGTTTATATTGGAAATTATTTGTTGTGTTATATTTAAATATTAAAACAATTCTATTAGATGTTTGTTTTTGTTTATATTTAAATATTAAGACAATTCTATTTAGGTGTGTGTTATGTTCTTACCTTATCACATGTAGTTGAGTTTTGTGTTTTGTTTTGTCTTGTTTTTGGGGAACTTCGGTGTGTGTGTGTGTGTGTGTGTTACAACCCGATATGTATTTTTAAAAGTAACTTGTGGGATTTCCCTTGTAGTACAGTGGGTTAAGGATCTGACATTGTCACTGCAGCGGCTCAGATCACTGCTGTGGCGCAGGTTCGATCCCTGGCCCAGGAATTTCCACCTACTGCAGACATGGCCAAAAAAAAAAAAAAAAAAGCATTGTGTTTCTTTCATCAGAGGTCAGTGAATAAATCAGCAAAAAGCAGTATACACAACTGTTAAAAAATCTCTGGGTGGAGAAAGAATGAGGGAAGAGAATAGAGGCCTCAAAGTGTGCGGTGAGCTTGTGACTAAATTAAGATTTGGGCAGAGATGGATTCTGTACTGCAACAATAAAGAAAAAGAAATGACCATGACTGAGGTCTGAAGAGGATGTCCCACAACGGGACTATTCCAGTGCTGCAGTGCAGCTTGACTCCGTGCTGGAACATAGCCAGGTCTGCTGTGAAGACGGCAAGATCCTTGTGTTAAATAGATCAGGCGGTGGGTACATGGCTGTTCCTGTGGGAAATGGGAGAGACTTAACATTCTACCTACTCTGTTTTTTCCAATTAAATCTTATAAAATGGATGGAAAAGGAAACACATGTTACTTTAATACTCTCTGTCCCGCGGGATGGGAGAAGGTAAAAAAGATCCAGAAAATCAGTACAACGTATTTCTTTGCAGCAGTCCTTGCTTATTACGCCAAGAGTTTGTTTACTTAAGCTGAATGGGAAGGTACTGGCTCAGGAGTCAGGATGAAGGATCAGGTTCTTCCTCCATCTCTGGCCATCTGAGAGATGGAGATGGAGATGAGAAGAGAGAGAAAGAGAGGGATGGATAGAGAGTGAAAGAGAGAGACTTACACAACAGGGCTCAAATAGCATAGGATAAGGATTTATGTTTCTCTTATGTAACGGTACAGACTGTGTATGGCATAGGTAGGGAGACAGCTCTGCTCCAGATCTTCCACCACCAAGATCATTCCATCTCGATGCTGCATCATCTCCTATGGCGCTTTTCTTCTACAAAGATTGAGTCTAGCCCCACAGCATCCGCCTGCAGAAAGAGGGAGTAAGGGGAAGGAAATAGACTTTAATGATGTGACCTGGAGTTTGTACCTTTCGTATCTACTCACAACCTGATGGTTAAAACTTACTCAAGTGGAAACGTTGTCTCCAGCCTGCGTGCCATGTGCCGTGCTAAACCTGGAAGAGTTCTGTTAACTCTAGGGACGGTGAAGGAACTTTCGAGAATGCTCAGTATATGCCACTAGCAAGAAAATGAATATGTGCCAGTCAGGATCAGTATCAGTTTCTTTACTTATGAAATTGGAATAAAACCCTATTTCAGAGTGTGAGAAATTGTGAGAATATATATGGAAAGTGCTTTGGAGTTCCCGCTGTGGTGCAATGGTAGTTTAGCAGCATCTCTGCAGTGCCAGGATGTAGGTTCAGTCCCCTGCCTGGCAGAGTGGGTTAAAGGATCCCGCGTTGCCACTGTTGCACAGGTTGCAACTGCAGCTGAGATCTGATCCCTGCCCAGGAAAATCCATATGCCAAAGGGTGGCCAAAAAAAAGGAGGAAAAAAAAAGGAAAGTGTTTTATACTTGTAAAACACTGAACTACTATTTTTTATTTCTACTAATTATTGATACTAGTATTCAAAAACCTACACATAATAGCCTATGTACTTTTTTGTTCTTTTATGTGATAGTCCATCTTGCTTTTTAATTACAGATTTCCTGATGGCCACGTATGAGACCTATCAATGCTATAAAATTAATAAAACTTTATGTGTAAATATTACTTAGCAAAATATTGCAAGTTTAAAGTTCTTCGAGTACTTAAGTTCTTATGTAACTTGAGAAATAAATGAATAAATTAACCTTGTCTATATATGGAAAATCAGCTCACTAAATCTGATTGGCCTGTACCTATTTGCCTTTGCCTGGTTGATTAATAGAATATTTAAAAGCCTTCATATAATATGTGAATTAATCTCCTTTTAATTTTATTTGTTTTTTGGGGGGATGTAGGAAAATTAAATGTTTGGCTGTGCAGTTTCTAAATACTCTCTTTTTAGGTATACATCATCACATTTATTTCTATAAGATATGCACTGAATGCATACTGATAAAAATTTTTATTGGCCATTTGAACATGCTATTATTTTGGAAGTGGCTTGTAGGATTTTTGCTTATTCCCCTTATTATTTCAGCCTTTTTTACTGATTTCAAAGTGTTGTTAATATATTGTTTTTCTCCCAATCTTTATTGAAGTATAATTTTTAAATAAAAATTGTATATATTTAATATGTTCAGTGTCATGCTTTTGTTTTGTTCTTTTGTCTTTTTAGGGCTGCACCCATGGCATTTGGAAGTTTCCCCGTTAGGGGCTGAATTGAGCTGCAGCTGCCACCCTACACCACAGCCACAGCAACATGGGAACCAAGCCGCATCTGCAACCTACACCACAGCTCATGGCAACGCCAGATCCTTAACCCACTGATCAAGGCCAGGGATGGAACCTGCATCCTCACAGATACTAGTTGGGTTTGTTACCACTGAGCCAGAACAGGAACTCCCTACAGTGTGATGTTTTAATAAGTATATACATTGAGAAATGATCACCACAATCAAGCTAATTAACACATCCATCACCTCACATAACTACCATTATTATTACATCTTTTTTTTTTTTTTTGGTGTGGTGAAAACGCTTATGATCTGTTCTCTTAGTAAATGTCCAGTATACAGTACAACATCATTAACTATAGTCACCATGTTGCACGTTGGATGTCCAAAATTCATTCATCTTGTATAACTGGAACTTTGTACCCTTTGATCAACATCTTCCCATTTCCTCCAGCACCTAGCCCCTGGCAGCCATCATTCTACTGTCTGTTATTATGAGGTTGACATTTTTAAGTTCCACATATAAGTGAGATCATGCAGTATTTGTCTTCTGGCATCTGGCTTATTTCACTTGACATAATGTCCTCCAAGTACACCTGTGTTGTTGATTTTCCTCCTTTCTTTTTTTTAAGGCTGAATAATGTTTCATTGTATATATATATAGGTATATGTCACATTTGAAATATCCATTCATCAGTCTATGGATGCTAGACTGTTCATAGAGTTTGGCTGTTGTGAGTCATGCTGCAGTGAACAGAGGAGTGAATTATCTCTTTGAGATACTGATTTCATTGCCTTTGGCTATATGCCCAGAAGTGGGATTGCTAGGTGACATGGTAGTCCTAATTTTTAATTTTTTAAGGAAATTTCATACTTTTTTGACAATGACTCTACCAATTTACATTCTTACAAACATTGCACAAGGCTTCCCTTTTCTCCATATCCTGCCTTTGATAAAGCCGTCCTTACAGATGATCAGTGATGATGAGCACCTTTTCATATAGCTGTTGGACATTTTATATCTTCTTTAGAGGAATGTCTTTTCAGGTTCTTTACCCATTTTTAAATGGGTTATTTGGTTTTTTTTTGCTATTGAGTTGTTTAAGTTCTATATATATTTTGGATATTCACCCCATATCAAATGTATGGTTTGCAAATATTTTCTTCCATTTCATAGTCTGTATCTTCACTCTGTTGTTTTCTGTGGTGTACAGAAGCTTTTTAGTTTTATATAACCCCATTTGCCTGTTTTTGCGATTGTTTCTGGGTCATAGCCAGAAAGAAATAAAAAAATCTTTGCTCAGACTGATGTCTAGAAGATTTTCCACCTGTTTTTCTCCAGTAGTTTTACAGTTTCAGGCCTTACATTTAAGTCTTTAATACATTTTGAGTTAATTCTTGTATTTGATGTGAGTTAAGTTTCCGATTTCATTACTGTGTGTGTAGACATGCAACTTTTCTAACACCGTTTATTGAAGAGGCTATTTTTTTCCCCACTGTGTGTTCTTGGCCTCCTTGTTGAAGATCGATTGCCTGAAATGCTTAGATTTATTTTTGTGCTCTCTACCTGTTCCATTGGTCTATATGTTTTGATGCCATAACTGTACTGATTTGATTTCTGTAGCTATGTAATATATTTTAAAACTAATAAATGTGATGCCCCAGCTTTGCTCTTTTTTTTTTTGTTTTTTTTGCTACACCTGTGGAATTATGGAAGTTTCCAGGCCAGGGACGAATTTGAGCTGCAGCTATGACTTACATATGACAGGTGTGGCAATGACAGATCCTTAACCCACTCTGGTGTAGGTAGGTTGCATCTGAGCCGCTGCAGAGACAACACTAGATCCTTAACCCAGTGTGCCACAGTGAGACCTTCCCCAGCTTTGTTATTCTTTTTCAGGATTACTTTGGCTATGTAGTCTTTTGTGGTTCCGTACAATGTTAGAATTGCTTTTTCTACTTCCAAAAAAAATGCCATTCGAATCTTGATGGGGATTACATTAAATCTGTAGATTGCTTTGAGTCAAGTGGGCATTTTAACAATATTCTTCTAATCCATGAACATGGAATATATTTTCATTTATTAGTGTCTTCAGTTCTTTCATCAATTTCTTAGAGTTTTCAGGGAACAGATCTTTCACCACTTTGGTTGAATTTATTTGGAAACATTTTATGCTTTCTAGTGCTATAGTAAATGGTATTGTTTCATTAATTTCTCATTCTGGTAGTTTGTGTTGGTGTATAGAAATGCTGTTGTTTTGGAAGTTGATTTTGTAACCTAAATATTTACTGAGTTTTTTTTTAGTGGAGTCTTGGTGGTTTTCTGTATGTAGTATCATGCAAGCAGAGACAATTTAACCTTTTTTCTAATTTGGATGCCTCTTATTTCTTTTTCTTGACCAGTTGCTCTTGCTTGGGCTTCCAGTACTATGTTGACTAGGAGTAGTAAGATTGGGTACCTGATCTTAAAGGAAAACTTTTCAGCTTTTCACCATTGAGTATAGTACTATCTGTAGGCTTGTCATATTTGCCCTTTATTATGTTTGGGTACATTTCTTCTATATCCATTTTTGGAGAGCTTTTTATGATGAAATGTTGCTGATTTTTGTCAAATACTGTGTTTGCATTTATTGAGATGATGATATACTTTTTATCCTTCATTCTGTTAATGAGTTGTATTACACTGACTTATTTGCATATGTTGAACCATCCTTGTATCCTAGTGGTAAATTCCACTTGATTATGGTGTGTGATTTTTTTAATACGTGGTTGAATTTGGTTTGTTAGTGTTTTTCTAAGGATTATTGCATCTGTATTTACTAGAGATATTTACCTGTATATTTTTTTTTTTTCTTTGCAGTGCCCTTGTCTGGCTTGGTATATCAAGGTAATGGGGACTGCATAAAATGGATTTAGAAGTGTTCCCTCTTCCATTCTTTGGAAGAGCTTGAAGATTGACATTAATTCATCTTTAAATGTTTGGTAGAATTCACCAGTGAAGCCACCTGATTCTGAGCTTTTCTTTGTTTGAAAGGTTTTTGTTGGTTTCTTTGTTTTGCTTTTTAGGGTTGCACCTGCAGCATATGGAAGTTCCCAGGCTAGGGATCCAATCAGAGCTGCAGCTCCTGGCCTACACCACAGCCACAGCAATGCCAGATCTGAACCACGTCTGCAAACTACACCACAGCTGACAGCAATACCATATCCTTAACCCACTGCACAAGGCCAGGGATCAAACCTGCATCCCCATGGTTACTAGTCAGCTTTGTTACCACTGAGCCATGATGGGAACTCCTGTTTGAAAGGTTTCTGATTCCTGAATCAGTCACCTTCTAATGGTCTGTTAAGATTTGTTTCTTCTTGAGTCAGTCGGGATGAGTTGTATGTTTCTAGGAATTTATCCCTTTCTTCTGTGTTATCCAATTCATTGGCATATAATTGTTCATAGTCTTTAGTGATTGCTTGTATTTGGCCTTTGTCATTATATAGTGATCTTTTGACTTAAAATTTATTGTCTGACATAAGCATAACCAGCCCCACTCTTTTTTGCTTACTGTTTGCATGGACTATCTTTCCCCATCTCACCACTTTTACACTATATGTATCCTTAAAGCTAACATGAGTCTCTAATAATAGTATATTTTTGGGTTTTGTTGTTGCTGTTGTTTTTAATCTATTCAGCCACCCTGTGTGTTTTGTTTTGATTGGATAATGTAATCCATATACATTTAAATTAATTATTCATAAGTAAGGACTTACTATAGTTACTTTATTTTCTGTTTTATAGTTCTTTTATTCATTTCTTCTTCTCTTGTCTTTGCGATTTGATAATTTTTTATTTTTTTAATTCTTTTTTTTTTCCTTTCTTTTTTGTGTGTCTACTAAACATTCTTGCTTTGTGGATATCATGATACTTATATAAAACATAAGACTAACAATCAAGTTTAAGCTGACAACTTTGTGCACAAAAACTACACTTTTACTTCCTCTTCTCCTACAGTTTATGTTACTGATATCACAATTTACATTTACTCATGGTAACCAGGTGCAGAATTCAACAAAGGGCTGCTTTTTCTACTAACACCCTCATTTATTCTCCTAAAGGGCCTGCCCACAAGCTTTGTAAATGTACTAACTACAGCTAGAGCTTTTAAATTTATTTAGCATGCCTAGGCTTTTGACATTTTCAAGAAAAGATGCCAACCTCAAGAAGAAATATAGATAGCCTATCTATGGGGCATAGATGCTAGCTTCTCCCTATTTAATCAGACATTCCAGTCTCCTCAGTGTTTTCTTTGGGGCATGAAAGAAGTGGGTCTCTTCGGCAGTGTTCCTTACAGTTGTGGAAGCTGGGCATTTCCTATACTTTCCCTTTTTTTTGTGGAAGAAATCGTGGGTTGAGAGGCCTCTTTTGGTACTGAGCTTCATCACCTTGGAGAGGGCTGCTATGGATAAAGTGAAACAGTTTTTCTTATCCTCTTTGATGCATCTATTCTTAGATCTTTTGCTCCAGTGGAGTGCTGGGAGCTTTCCACTGGACTTCCAAGCTCACACAAAGGTACTGTCATCCTCAAATATTTGTCAAAATCAGTATTTCTCTGGGTGGGGAAAGAGGGCTTAAAAAAATCACATTTTACTCTCTTGTTAAGTGTCACTTTCTATTTCCCTAATGAAATCTTATAGCTGCCTACTAACTGAAATTGAAGGTCAAGTTTCTGGGGATGAAAAGATTTTCATGATGTTAGTTATCCATTGAATACTTCCTATATGCAAGGCACTGTGCTAAACATGATCTGGGCGTTATTCATTACATCACCACAATAATCCTTTGAGATGGGCAATATTGTTATCCTCATTCAACCAAGGGGAGAGTTTAAGACAAGGGAGGAAATGTTAAGTGTGGCTTACAGGTTTAAGGCATTGACTTGTCAGCAAGCTCAGTGTTGGAACCCGTGCTTTTAACTACAGTGGTATATAATGATGAATAAGGTGTGCAGAGATGATTTTTTTTCCCATATCATCTAATTCCATTCATGGTCAATTTCCAAATAATGCTTCATTTCATGCTCATGATGGGTGGACCACCCTGGAATTAATCCACAGTGTAAGAGTCATTGTGAAAGATGGAGTTGGACTGTTCAGGTGCATTTATGAGATTATTGGATATTTTTTCTGGAACAAGGTTTTTTTTTTTTTTTTTTTTTGACTGCCACTGCAGCATATGGAATTTTCTGGGCCAGAGATTAAATCCAAGCCCCAACTGTGACCTACACTGAAATGCAGCAACATCAGATGATTTAATCCACTGTGCTGGGCCAGGAATTGAACCTGCACCTCTGCAATGACCCAAGTCACTGCAGTCAGATTCCACAACACAGTGTGCCACAGCGGAAACTACTCTGGAACAAGTTTTGAGTAAGCTTAACTCCTGGGTTTCAGATGAAAGTATAATAATGTGATGGTTTTCTCATTATTTTCTGTGTCCTTTTGTGCTTCAAAGGAGAGAGTAGAGACAAGTTTAGGCAAGTAGAGGCAAGTTTATGCTGTCTTCTGGTATAAGATCTCATATAAATTAGGCATAATGAAATTTCTGTTAAGAGAAACTTTCTACTAAATAGCTTTAATAATTGCTTTTTCAACCTGCTCAATGATTTTAAACTTTGTAGGTTATTGAAAGGAGTGATCATCTTTTAATGGCTGGTTGTGATTTTCAAATTTGAAAAACATTAGTATAATCAGTGGGCAACATTATGATATATAAGCAAGTGAAAAGCTTTTGTCTCATTTGCAATTTGCAGCAGAAATTGATGGAGAAAATATTGCAGTTCTTTTATGAAATGGACATAAATAGCATTATAAATGATATATATGAAAGGCCAAATCATTGCAGTAATGAGGCTCTGACTCTGGATATCTGTTATTCAAAGTATACAATGTGACTTCAAGAGAAAAACTGGCAAGTGGTAATAAATCAGATGTTCTAAATTTAGGTTGAATTTTGGACTCGATTAGGCATAGGAAGGGAAGTCTCATGGTATTCCATTTTTTTTTGACATCAATGCCCTGTTCAGGAGTGTGGTAGGTTTACTCATTTCCTCCCTAGCCTTAAATTTTCTTCCTGGTTGAATGAGGATACTAGAACTGCCCATCTCAAAGGATTATTATGATGACGTAATGAATAATGCATGGATCATGTTTAGCACACTGGCTGCCACACAGGAAGTATTCAGTGGGTAATTATTATCATGGATATTTTTCCATCACCACAAACTTGATCTTCAATTTCAGTAGTAGGCAGCTATAAGATTTTATTAGGGAAATAGAGAGTGACATCAACAAAGTGGCAAGGGACAAAGATGAGCTTGTAAAACCAGTAACAACTGTCTCTTCATTTGGTGAATTCTGCTTCTTATTGTAACCACTAACTCTCCTGTCAAGAATCAGAGATGCCATATTAGATGAGAGTGCGTAAGATTGGCACATGGCTAGTAGAGAAGTGAAAACAACAAAAGTAAATAGTGCTTAGACTAGCAAATGTGAAATGAAATCCTGATGTTAAAATGTGTGATTTCTCTTCCTTTTCTGGATGTTTCCTTTATTTTTAAATTTATTTAGCATGCTCATGCTCTTGACACTTTTAAAAAAAGAGCATCAAGATAGGTTTTCATGTGATAAAGTCTGATCTTCAAATAATTTAGGGGTGTGTGTGTGTGTGTGTGTGTGTGTGTGTATGTGTGTACCCATTTTTTAACCATTACTAGAGCAATAGTAGGAAATGGCAAGGCATATAAAGAGGATACCTAACCCCATTTTAGCTCCTGTGTCATGTGAAATTATGAGAAAAAAGCCTATTCTACTTCTAAGACTTAAAAAGAAACTGTCATTAGGGAATAGTCAGTTTTTCCTTAGGCCAAAAATGTGAAAGAATATTAGGAAAAAGATGAAGATATAGGATATATATATATACACATATGTGTATATATATGATATATATGTATATATATAGGATATATGTGTGTGTGTGTGTGTGTGTGTGTGTGTGTATAGAAAGTTCATACTGTCACATGGCTTTTGATATAAATTATACTAATTTACTCATCATCAGAGTGGAGAAATTCTACTTCTGCACTCTCTCACTCTCCATGGGTTTTTTTTTTTTTTTTAATGGCCTCACCTCATGGCATGTGGAAGCTCCCAGGCCAGGGATTGTGCTGTGAACTGAGCCTCAGCTGCTGAAATGCTGGATCATTAACCCGTTGCACTGGGCCAGGGGTTGATTGAACCTGACACCACAGAGAAAATGCCGGATCCTTAGCCTGCTGGGCCATAGCAGGAACTCCTCACCATGGGTATTTTTATCTTTCTAATCTCTTTCAGTTTGATGGATGAAACCTACTACCTTGCTGTCTTAAGCTTTATTAATTTTATTAATAAATTTAAGTGCTCTTTTAAATGGCTATAGACATTTTACATTTTTATTATGTGAGTCAAATAATTGTTTTTGCAATGCTAGTTTCAACAAAATATAATTATGAAATGTGCTCTCCATCCATCCCCTTTTTCATTTTAAAGTTAAGGTGACTATTGCTTTATATTCATACTCTTATTAAATTATAAGCTCTTTAAAAATTATATTTTTATTAAGTTATATGAGTCACTTTATTGAAGTCTTTAATAGTGTGTTATTCAGCCCAAAGACCCAATATTTTTGTTAAGTGAAAAAATAAGTGAGGATCTGAGGTTATATCTGGACAAAAATCACTGGAGATAAACATATTTAGTGACATGCACTGGATATTTTGCTCTGTTAAACTGAGTTCCTTTTAAAGGTTTATTGCATTAACTGTGCTTTACTATATCCGGAAACAGGGCCCATGGATTTATAGCATTTTTTACTGAAACAAGATCAATTTTTGTTTTATTGAGGATACTTTTATTCTTTAGGGCAATAATATTCATTTTTGACAAAGCACTTTATTTAAACTTGAAGCTTGATACCGTGAAGGACCCAAGACCACTTCCACTGCCACACCCACTCACTGTATTTTTCAGGGTAGCCGTTTGTGAGTAGGCTTAGAGAAAGAAGCAGTGTTTTCATCAGGCTAAAATTCATAAGGCAGACTGAGGAAAATAAAGATCAGGGGCTGCTTTAGTTGACAGCCGGTGGGAAGGTGCATAACTCTTATCACTGATGTTCACACTGTCAACTAAAAAAAAAAAAGGGCACAACCTGGAGTTCCCATTGTGGCTCAGTGGTAATGACCCAGACTAGTATCCATGAGGACACAGGTTGGATCCCTGGCCTCGCTCAGTGTGATAAGGATCTGACATTGCTGGGAACTGTGATGTAGGCTGCAGACACGGCTCAGATCTGCCATTGATGTGGCTGTGGTGTAGGCCGGCAGCTGCAGCTCTGATTTAACCCCTTGCTTGGGAATTTCCGTGTGCTACGGGTTTATCTGCAGCCCTAAAAAGACCAAAACAATAAATAAATAAAATAAAACCATAACCTAAATGTTGAGAGTTGGGTTTGGCTAGGGAGGTTTAAACAACAAAGATATATATTAGGTCTTACAGCAGACGTAGAGTGGGCTCTATGCTTGACTGATTTAGTAACTCAAAAAAATGTCATCAAAGTGTCAAGTTCTCTCCATCTCTTCATTCTTTCCTAAGCTTTGACTTCATTCTTGGGCTGGTTTTCCTTAGGTTCACAAATGGCTGCCAGCAGCATTTAGGGCTATAAGCCTTCATAGTCGCCTACAGTGAGGAAGAGAAAACCAGCTTCATATTGTTCTCTCTGTCTTTCCTTTTTTTTTTTTTTGAGTGTTTTTTTTAAAATTTAATTTATATTTTATTTTATATTAGAATATAGTTAATTTACTATATT
This sequence comes from Catagonus wagneri, assembly GCA_004024745.2. Taxonomy (NCBI): domain Eukaryota; kingdom Metazoa; phylum Chordata; class Mammalia; order Artiodactyla; family Tayassuidae; genus Catagonus; species Catagonus wagneri. Next base: position 2,805,002 of record PVHT021183585.1, read on the forward strand.
AGTTTCAGGCGTACAGCAGAGTGATTCAATTATACGTATACATCCATCCATTCTTTTTCAGATTATTTTCCTATATAGGTTATTAGAGTATATTGAGTGGAGTTCCTTGTCCTATACAGTAGGTCCTTGTTGGTTGTTTTATATATAATAGTGTGTATTTTTTAATCCCAAACTCCTACTTACCACTACCCCCCACCACCCCGAGTTATGTTTCTTAGGACTTCAAATCCAGGAGGCAGCATCTCAAGTAACCCTAAAAAAACTGTCTGAGGAGGCAAGGGAGGGAGCTAGGATAAATAAGAATTTTTCGACAAAGGACGGGTAGTCAGAACAAAAGATTACTGTTAATAAAATAAAACTGGATAGCTGAAGTTAATGAATTTAGCACTTTTCTATATACTGGAAGACACAGGTGTCTGGGTTCACTGAACTCATTCCTTTGATATGCCCCTTAGCTCTCTGGGGCCAGTATCCTCTGTTTTCACAGCCTGAGTTTCCTCAATCTGTATCCTTGGGGTGGCAGCAGTCTCTTGACTCTTCGAAGGCAGGTATTCTTCGTTCCTTCCAGAGTTTTTCGGGGGGCTCACTGTGGTGGGCGAGTGGCTGCAATCACTGATGACATCCTTTGTTTACTGATATGGCAGGTAATATTTTATTTTTCACCACTAAAATGCTTTATGTCTCTAATGAAATTGTCAGGTCTGTCTGCATTATTTCTCTTGATTCTTGCCCACATGCAACAAGGATTTGGAGGTGTGGGCAGTCTGGTACGGGGCAGGTGGGGCTGTTCTGGCTGGGAAGTGCTGCAGCAGCACGAGGCAAGCCAGGGGTTTTGCTGTGTAGGGATGGAAGCAGGTGGTCTTTATTAAAGTGAGAGAGAGAGAGAGAGAGAGAGAGAGAGAGAGAGAGAGAGAGAGAGAGAGAGAGAAGGAGCTCACACACATGTGCATGGGTTAAAAATGAGGGCACAACTCAGTTCACAGTTGTTTTTATATCCTGGTGCTGTGGACCTTTTTCGCATGGGGAACACCTCCCACAGGGTTTGGGGCGCTGTTAGGAATAGCCAATAGGACAATTCTTCCCCAGTAGGGAGTGAGCAGCTCAGGTTGCTCAAGGTAGGGGAAGAGGCATTACAATGAGACATGTTCGGAAGCTTTTGGGTTTAATCTCCTTGAAGGGAACTTGAAGTCTATAACAGAATGAAACTTGTTTTCTACTCATTCTAATTCCTTTTAAAATTACCTTTTACCTGATAATTCATTGCAACACCCTAGAACTTCTCTTGTTAGTTTTTCTTTTATTTTTTTCCTTTAAAGTCTCTATTCTGGTCTCATCTTTTTTTTTTTTTTCAGAATCGTTTTTTCTTTTGGTGGCCACACCCGTGGCATATGGAAGTTCTGGGCTAGGGATCAAATTGGAGCCGCACGCTGAGGCCTATGCCACAGCCACAGCAATACTGGATCCGAGCCACACCTGTGACCTATGCCAAAGGCCATAGCTTGTGGCAATGCCACATCCTTAACCCACTGAGCAAAGCCAGGGATTGAACCCACATCCTCAGAGAGGCAACATTGGGTCCTTAACCCATTGAACCACAACAGGAACTCTTGGTGTTATCCCTTAGCGTAATATTTAAGTCTCACTTAATATGTATTCCTGAGGTTGAGTTGTTAGAGGCTACAAGTACCCCTCAAGGAGACTGACCTCAAAAGCCTCTGACCATGTCTCATTGTAATGCCTCTTCCCCCACCTTGAGCAGCCTGGGCTGGCCTTTCCCAGTTAGGGAAGGAATGTGGGCCCTTTCTCACCTGTTCCCATGCAAATACAGCCTCTAGCAAGGGGATATAAAAACAATTGTAAAGCAAAGCGTGCTCCCTCTCTCTCTCTGAAAATGTACTTTTCTTTAATAAATCTGCAAAATACCTACCATTTCAATGCTTTGCTATGGCAAGGCAGGGACTCAGGAAACTGCAATTCTATCATTCTAGAACCAACTCTATCAGAATAAAATAGGGAAATATAATAGGAGAAAGGTAGAAAATACACATCTTCCAAAAGGCCATCATAAATTATTCTGTACTGATACTTCAGCTAGATGTGGTGGCATACTTAGCTAGCCTGTGGTTTCAGTAAAGTGTTTATACTTCTTGACATAGCATTGCCCTTTCCTTTGATATTCCCTGGAAAATGTCTTCATGTAGTAAAAGGATGTGAAAATCATTTGGTTTCTCCCAAATTATTTCCCTTCACATCCTGTATTAGGAATAAAGGTTGTATATACTTACAAATGAAATATAACCACATGCGCCAGTACCCTTTGTCATTAATTAATTCAGTTAACAAAAGAAATGACATATACCGTGAGCTAAGTAATGTGGAGATGCAAACATGTAGATATTGGCCGGCATAGAGTGGCATCGAGTTGGGAAAGGAGAGAGTTCAACATAAATGTTGTGAAGGAGGTGACTTCCAAATGCTTTGGGAAAATCATTCAGTGTCTATAGGATGAATGGCTTTGGAAGGGCATCCTGGAAGAGAACGTGGATTTTGAGTCTTAATTGTATAAGGAGGAGTTAGTCAGAATGGGATGTGGCTGGAGATGGTGGGTGTTGAAAGGAGAAAATAAAAGGGACTGGAGGAAAAAACAAGCTCTGGGAAAGAAAGCCCATTGCTTTTACAGAAGAAATTTGACAAGGTTAGATCACAGAGTTGAAGGGTAAATGTGAGGAAGGATGATTTGCAAGAGGTAAGTGAGAGCTAAATCACAAAACATCTTCTGTGTTATACTGAGGAGTGTGGCACTTAAGGTCAAAAAACAGGGGAGTGACACGAGCAATTTATATTTTATTAAGATGGCTTTGTAATGAAAGAATTTATAAAGACCAAGATAAATTCATTTAATTATTTGGACATAAAGAGTGGGTACAAAATTAAAAAGACTAAAATTAAAAAGCAAGCTAAACTGGGACAACTCTTTATAATAAATGTGACAAAGGTTAATCATTTTAGTATTTAAAAAGTTCATCCAAATTGGGGACAACAGCACTAAGATCCTCATAGATAACAAAGTATGACACTAATAGACAATTAAGAAACAAAATAGGCTAATAAATTTATTAGTAGGCAAATTAAAACAATGGGAAGGTCTCATTTTTTGCTTGTCAAATCTAAAAAAATTTGAAAAAAGAATGACAGGCTACCCAGTGCTGACAAAAATATGCATTGATGTATGAACATAAGCTAATGCAATCTTTTTGAATACAAGTATATATTAAATTTGCAAAATACAATTCAGTAACCTGGGAATCCCTCATCTTGGAATTTTACCTGAGGAAATAATCTGAAGTATAGAAATAAGATCATCTTCCTTGATGACTAAATGACATAATTCATTTGAAACATTGGTACATATAAACACAGAATAAATATTATTATTATTATGTTTATCGCCACAAATATGGGCCATAAAACATGTTCAAAAGTCACTTCCAGTAGCAGTCATTTAGAATGTTGTGGTACAGAAACACCAAAAATTTAGTTTGATCACCACATTATATTATCTTAAAATAGATCTCAGGAAATATTTGACAATCATGACAAAAACAAATAAACAAACAAACCCCCAAAACCAAAAACACCCATCTTGAGAAACTTTTGAATCTAGAAGGATCCTTTTACAATGATCATAAGTAATTTTGCACTTGGCCATAAATGAAGAGCAATACAAGTTTGAAGAGAAACTTGAAATTTAAAAAAAAATCAGGGTAGCATTTATTTAACCAGAAAAAGGAGAATAGTACAGTGGACTCTCAAACAAATATGTGCTGTTATCTGAAATTATCTTAAAATGGAAGAATTAACGTAAGACTTGAGGCAATTTTTCTTATGGCCAGGAAGCTGTAACCTAGCTGGAAGCAGGGGAGTAGAAAGAAAAATTATAAGTGAATGATGGAAAATGGCTTAAATTGTACTTTTGAAAACTGCATGTAGTCCAAGATTTGGGACAAGTCATTTTTTTTTTCTATTTGAAATAACTTTCTCAAGCTTTGAACTGCATAGGGAATCAGACTAACTCAAATTACCCTGCAAATAGCGATTGACATTTGGTAAAAAATATACACAGTTGCAAGTTTCAATGTTCAAGACTAATTTTTCTTTTGAAATGCATTTGTCCTAAAGAACTGTGATGTGCACAGCATGTTAACATCCGATAAAGTGGAGGAGAGAAATTGAACTATTAGATTGGCTTCCACCTATGCACTTACCAGAAAAGCACACACCTGCCTCATTTGTTAGAACTTAATTGCCGCCACCGTGGAGTTATTTTGAACTTGAAAGCACCCAGGGTGGAGTGGGGGACAGGGAGAGGGGAGAAATTGTTGCTTGTCTGAATCTTCTCCATCCCCTGGGTTTTTCCCTTCCTCTCCCTCCCTCTCTCCCTCTTTCCCTCCCTTCCTTCCTCTTTTCTTCCCTTCAACATTTCAACTTAGATTCCTGGCTTAGCTGACCTGAATCTGAGTTTTCATTGCTTAGAAAGAATTTGAGAGCCTAGGACTGTTATGGGTACCCTCAAGGATGTAGGAAATGGTGTTGCCATGGTGCATCATTATTCTTGTGTAATGAATGTAAACTTTAGTGTGAGCTTATGCCAGTTGATTCCCGGTTCTACTGTTACTAGCTGTGTGCTGTGGTGCATCATTATTCTTGTGTGGTGAATGCAAACTTCAGAGTAAGCTTATCCTAGTTGATTCCCAGTTCTCCTGCTTATTAGCTGTGTGGTATTCGACAAGTCACTGAATTTCACTGAGCCTCAGTTTTCTTAATTACACGTTGGATTCCATGGTTGTGGTAAAGCTTTTGACATACAGTAAATGTTTAATATTTGGTGCCAAATATTACTATACCCTGCAAACAAATAGAAAACATGTTTTGGATTTCATTAGAGATTTGGTACATAGATTAAAAAATGATTATCAGCCTTTCTTGTCACTAAGGTATGTGTCTCAGATAAGTCACAGAAGCTCATTCCTAAGGTGTAAACGTAATTTCTGAAACATCTACCTCTAGGTGTATACCATCATTTTATGTCCTATTTAAGAAAGGATACCACAGAAAATTGTTTCAGTATTTCAGAAATAATCTTGAATGTGACCTCAACTTATTTTTTTAAGGATAGGTACATTTTTTTGTTATCAAATGTGTACCTTGCTATTAAAATTACTTCAGACAACCATACACCTGACCACTGGTGACTCACTAACCTGTGGAAAGAAACATAATGGTTGGGAAGTGCTTGACCTGAGGATTCTTCAGATTCCTGCAGGTAGCCTTATTCCATAAAACATCATCCTGACTGCCTCTGATTGAAGAGGAGAACAGCAAAATTTGGGAGATGTAGCTTTCTTAAGGAATAGCTAAAGGCAGGGAGGGAGCTTTTATAGTTTAAAGACAACAGGGAGGAATGTGCCAGAAACTGTAAGATTAAAGACCTGAAAGTTACTTTAAAGATGGCTGATTATTTCAACTATCACCAGAAAAGTGGGTGAGCTGTCACCAGGAAAGGGAACAGAAGACTTAACATTGACTATTATATTTGAAAGTTCTGTAAGAATAAACGTTCTGAAAACTTCCTTATAATTTTATTCACCTTTGCCACCAGATGTGAAAAGAAAACAAACAGAAGCCCAAAGTCACTTTTGTTACAAATTCATCTCATCTTTACTCTTATAGATAGGTGATAGATAGTTGTTTATGTCTTACTTGTTGCTGTTGTAATGAACTAAAAGTTGTGTTTAAAACGTTGCTACCTCTCCTTTGTCTTATTTTCTAATTTGCTCCTTGAAGGTATGAATCAGTTGATATAAAGTAGCTTGCTGTAATATTCGATGTTTCTATGAATATAAATGATTCTTCCTGCAGCTGCACACCCTTTTAATTCACAAACAAGGGTCCAAAATTTCCTATGGCTGCCCAGGGTCAACACGATTGGGTGAAGGAACAGTGGTCTGGCTCTGTCAGCAACTCAGTTGGGGAAAATCACTTAAATCCTCAGTAATTAGACCTTCCTTGTCTAGTGCACAGGATGTTCATGAAAGCTGAAAGAGACGAAGCGTGTGAAAACACTTTGTATCAGAGTGTTTTCATCCGTTTAGGTGAACTAGAGCAATGCAATAATTATGCATCCCAAGAATCAAATCAAATAAACAAGGATGGCAACAACAGTATTTTTATGTCATCTAATTTTAACTTGAAATGAGCAATAGGTGTTTCTTCATTAATAAGCAGTAGATCACGATTTTAAGGCTTATTTCTCCCTTATGCAACTAGGAGTTTGCTGCAGGCATTTAATGTGGAAAAATAGAAAATAATTCTGCCAGTGTGAATTTTTTCAATTAGAATATTTAGTTACGATGCATAACTCCATAGTTACTCATTGTTCATAGTTGTTTTTTAGTTACACGTAAGAGTATTACATTACTTTCATATGAAACATATTACTGACCTGTCTGTAATGGTTCTGCTGAGATAGCCTCTCTCCCTCTGTCCTTACCCACCGTCTTCCTTCCTTCACTCCCCCCTCCCCAACCCCTCCCTTTCTCCTTCCCTTCCTCCCTCTCTCATACCCTCCCTCTTTTTCTTTCCTCCCCTTTCTCCTCCTCTTCTTCTCACTCTCTGTCTCCATTAAACCTCCACTCCCCTCCCCACCACCCACCTCCATTCATTAAACTTGGACATCACAGATCTTTAATTGTCTGTTTTCTTTTCTCTCCATTGTTTCTCTCTAGGCAGACAATCTTATCTCATGTCATGACTTTGACATCATGATATGAGACAGTCATGCAAGAAATTTCTATGTCTTTATGCCCAGTCCTAGCCTCTCTTCTAGGCTCTGGTAACATATTTCCAGTTGTATGCTTTTTCCAGTTGTATGCTGGTTATATCTAACTATAGTGAGTACTACCTTAAACTTATAGGGGATCTCTTACTTCCTCCCAGACCTGCTCTTCCCTTTCTTGTCCTTATTTCTGTTATTTGGTTACCAACCTGCCTTCACATAGGCGCCAAACCTCGTCACCTTTGTGTCCTTCCTCTTTTTGCTTTTCTTGTCTGACTGAACACTTACTCAAAATTTTAGAATTTTATTTGTTCTTCTCCATTTCATTACAGAATGTATAGGATCATTATAGAGTTTAATTTATTTCTTGCTTGTATTACTGGGATAATTCTTAAATGGGTTTCTGTCTGCACATTCTCCTCTAATTAATTGCCAGATAAACCCTAGAATCTTAGAATCATAGATTCAAAAATTAGAAACAGACATTAAAGTGATTGGTTCAATCAACTGGATGCTAAAACTATTCTTAGATAACTCTACTGCTAGCCCTAAGCAGTCTTTAAAAATAACCTAGCAAATTTAAAATATTTTTCCTCTCCCCCTTCTGCTCCTCATCCTCTTCCTCCTATTCTTTTTCCTCTGCCATCTTCATTTGAACTGAAATCTTTCTCCCATTCTTGCCTTAATTCTGTTCCCCATGGCCGTACAGAACATCTGATCCCTCTATCACAAGTCAGCATTTTAAGATTTATAGGTAGTTTATGTGTGTCAAAATATAAAAGGTTTCCATTGGGTTAGGATTTAGAAGCTGTCAAGAGCACTGTTATTTTTAATTATGCTTGCTGCAAACTTCTGCAGAAAGAAGATAGGCAAATGTGACAGTCGTCTCTGAACCCAAAGCTGTCCTGGCTGTTTAATTTTTTTTGAGAAAAAGACAGAACTTTAAGGCCAGGAACTTTAAAAACATGCATTATGAATTCATGTATGTCTGACGTGATTAAAAAGTATAATTTGAGAAAGATTTATCTCTGACACTAGTCATACTTTATTATATTTCATAATTAATTAAAACATGTTCCATAATTGTTAAAATATAAAAGTTTAGATTTTAGGTGTCCAATAAAATATCTCAATCACAGAAGTCTTTGTCTTATACTAAGTGGCAGTCAAATGCAGCAGAGATATTTGTCATTTAATACAGAGAACAGATCATATCCAAATTTAATTTCATTTTAGACTCTAGTGTAACATGATTAATTAGCAAATATGTCTTTCATATAGCCTGATAGGTTATAAATATTCTAGATGCCATATTTCTTTTTATAAGCAGAAAGGAGAAGAATTACAATATAAAAACTGAATAAATAACTTCCACATCTGAATGATTTACTTTTCATAGTTTCCCTCTAATTGAGATTAGCTGTGTTCTTAAGTGGAGAAGTCAGTTTCTGATTTTATACCTCTGTTTTTCTAAGTAGAACAGTCTTCATTCCTTCAACTGTGATTTCTGTTATATAATTTCAAAATCCTTTTCTGGATCCTTTATTCGCCCTGATTATTTTCTTCAGAGAAAGACTCATTTTGTTTATAACCTTTTTAGCAGATGCTGATGGTACCCCACCAGATTCCTTAGGCATTTGGAGTTCCCACTCGTGACAGGTGTCTGAAGGCAAGCGCCTGTGTTAAGGGCTTTCTCTGCCTGGTACTTTCTAAGTCTCTTCCAATATCATCTAATTTCACTCAACTCAGGCTTATGGTTTGCTTCTGGGGAAACCTAACCCAGATCACTCCTCTTAAAATATCCTACTGTCTACTTTGTGCTAAGCATAGAATGTTTTCTTTACTCGAGTCTTGAGAGGCAGGCCATATTAAGATATCAAAGAGTTTTGGGTAAGCGACGTTAAGATCTTTTAAACTTGACTGTGAGAATTAAATATTGGCTGCCCTATGAGTAAACAAAGGATGTCACGTTCATCAGGGATCACAGCCACCTCCAAGAATGAGCCTTGAGGAAACTTCAGGAAGAAAATAAAGAATACCTGCCATCTAACAGCCATCAGACCACAGCCACCCACAAGTGTGCAGACCAGATATTGTGCCCAGAGGGCTGAGGTGCATATCAAAGGAATGATTTCTGTGACCCAAATTCTTGCATCTTCCCATATACAGAAAGCACTAAGTTGCTTAACTTGAGGTATCTGGTTTTGTTTTATTAACGGTAATCTTTTGTGCTGTCTCCTTGCCCTTTGTTGGAAAACTCCAATATATATCCTAGCTCCTCCCTCACCTCCTTGGAGCAATTTTCTCACGGTTACTTGAGATGCTGCCACCTGGGTTTGAGGTCCTGAGAATTTCCACCAAATAAAAGATAACTCTCAGCTCTTAGGTTGTGCACATTTTCTCAGTCGACAACTGCAAAGTCATGGTGGAATTATTTCAAAGGTTTCTAGCAACGGAATGACAAGATCAGATGTGTGGTTGTGGAAGATGGATTTGAGAAAGGCAAGACTTGGGGTGTATATCAACTGAGGGGTGGTCTAGGCAAGAGACTGTGACTGACTGTGATAACAGAAGCATGAAATAACTGCAATGTGAAGGGTGTGGTTTTGGAAGATGTTTATGGAATAGAATAAACAGCACTGGATATTAATGAGGTGTTAAAAGCGAGAGAAAAAACAGAGTAGAGCTGGTGCTGTTTTTCTTCTTCCAGAAAGAGAAAGTTTGGGGAATGGGGAGAGATGCTTTTGGGTTTTACATGTTATATTTGAGATATATGTGTCAGCCTAAAGAAACATATGCTGTTTTAGAGGTAATGTAAATAAAACGTGTTTATGAAGCTGTTATATAACTTCTATTTTATTTGTTCAAAATTGTCTTCTACTTTCTCTCTGTAGCATCTATCATCTGTATCATCCTTATATTAGCAGTGTTTGCTACCTTCCTGTTACTAAAAATTATATCATGATGCAACCATTGGACTAATTTCCATTTGCAATCAGTTTATACCTCTTAGGTCCCAAGACTCTAGGTAGAGCATCCACGATTGTGATTCTTGTACATGTAAGACCCTGAAATGGACAAAATAATTCCAATGTGTGTGGGTACAAAAGTATGGTGTGTATACAGAGTACTTTAAAATGTAACTCTAGAATTGAAGAAGAAAGCTTGTTTTGTAAGATTTGAAAACTCTCTTTGCTCTCTGCTCAAATGTGGCAAGTACTATTTGATATAAATAAATATTAGCTACTTTATGAAATCTTTCTGTCTTTTTTCTCTTTTTCTTTTTTGTTTTGCTTTTCAGGACCATACCTGCAGCATAAGGAAGTTCCCCGGCTAGGGGCTGAATTAGAGATGTAGCTGCTGGCCTACATACACAGCTACAGCAACATGGGATCCAAGCTGCATCTGCAACCTATACCAGAGCTCAGCACAATGCCAGATCCTTAACCCACTGAACAAGGCCAGGGATCAAACCTGCATCCTCAAGGATATTAGTTGGGTTCATAACTCACTGAGCCACAGTGGGAATTCCCTGTTTTCCTTTATTGGAATGTGTGTTCATTTACCTGCCTAGCACTATTTAATGAACAAAACAGATAAAAACACGCCACCCTCCTGCAGCTTACATGAGGGAGCAGAAACAAACGAGATGCAATAAAACAATAAATGGATAAATTTTTTACTGTGATAGATGCTGATATACTTGGAAAAATGAAGGACCAGATCAGGGTAAGGGGGATGGATGGGAGGCAGTAAAGATGGGACTAAGGGGAGAGCAGTTAGTGGTGTTAAGACAGGTCCACTGACAAAGTGAGATATGAGCAAATGTTTGTAGGAGGTGAGGGAATTAGCCAAGAGTACTTTTGGAGAAAGAGCTTTCCAGACAGAGGGGTCAGTTAGAGCAAAGGCCTTTAAGATGGAAATAGACCTGCGATAGCCAAGAAACAGCATGGGGGTCAGTGGGTTGGAACAGGGTGAGCAAAGCAGGGGTTGGGGTCGGGGATGGAGAGCAGGAGGTGATGTAGGGTTTTATAGATAATGTAAGAACTTGAGCTTTTACTGTGAGTGAGCTGGGAAGCAGTAAAGATCTAAGAGAAGCAGTTTTCTGATTTCTATCTTTAAAGGATCACTCAGATCTCTTTACTAAGAATAGATGATACATGGTCTAGGTGTGGAATCGGAGGCCACCTAGGAGGCTTTTCCAACTGCCTGGGTGAGAGATGTTGGAGACCCGAGTCAGCATTGCAGTGGTGGAAATGATGAGAAGTAGCTGGATCCTAAGTATACTTTGAGTGTAGAACCAAAAGGATTTGGTGATACTTTGCATGTGAAATGTGAGAAACAGAAAAGCCAAAGGTGATTTTAATGTTCTTAGGCTGAGCAAGTAGTAGGATGGAGTTGCTTTTTACCAAACAATGAACACTATTGAATGGCAGGGTTTGGGGCTGGGCTGAAGGAGCAGGAGTTCAGTTTTTGTTTTTTTTTTTTTTGTCTTTTTAGGGCTGCACCTGTGGCATATGGAAGTTCCCGGGCTAGGGGTTGAGTCGGAGCTGCAGCTGCCGGCCTACACCACAGCTCACGGCAACATCAGATCCTTAACCCTCTAAGAGAGGCCAGGGATCAAACCTGCATCCTGGTGGATACTAGTCAGATTTGTAACCTGCTGAGCCACAACAGAACTCACAAGAGTTCAATATTTGATAAGCTAAGTTTCTTATTGCATATTAAGTTACTTATTACGTAACTAAGTGGTTAAATGTCATATTCAGAGACAGAATAATGCTGAGTCTATGGCTATGAGAACTAGGTCAAATTTTCCCCCTCATCATTTATTCCTTTCATTTTGCACCAAATAAACAGCAGTATATTTATAGTGGGGGCTCAAGGCAAAATCATTGAGGCCCGAATTTGTGTGAGTAGGTCTTGTAGATCAGTGAGACTAGATGTGAGGAGAGATAATTTACAAGAGACAGACTGAAGCATCTTATGGAGAATAATTCATACTAATACAAAAGACAAAGAAAGCAAACTTGACCCCATAGCAAATTGCCAAACTGATCCAATAGCAGAATTGTCCCCGGAGGGGAAATTCTGGCCCCAGAATGGTGTCCGTATTTCAAATTTGTTCCAAGTCCAACTCCCTTCTCCCCTTCCTTCCTCCCTCCCTCCCTCCCTCCCTCCCTCCCTTCCTTCCTTCCTTCCTTCCTTCCTTCCTTCCTTCCTTCCTTCCTTCCTTCTGTGGTAGCCTCATTTGGAGATAATATGAGAGAGAGAGGGTTATGAATGAAAAATGAAATAATTACTTCCAGTAAATATCTCTGTAAGGTATTAAGACAGAAGAGATTGTTACGTGGGTTCATTTCTGACAGGTTGTTATGAATGAGAAAAGGGATCCATTTCTCCCCACATTGGGGTAGAACGCTGAGTAGCTTTAGTACCTTGGTATGCACTCTATCAGCATCACCAACAAAGACCATGACGTAGGAAGGGCCAGGAGTGTCAAGTGGGAGGGACCTGAGAGCTGTGGTACCCAGTGGAAGTGGCAGTTGAGTCTAGAAAAGATGGTGGTACCTGGTCGCAAGGTAAATGTTATGGACTGAATGTGTCTGCCTCAAATTCATATATTGTTTCCTAAACACTACTGAGGGTGGGGTCTTTGGGAGGGTCCTTAGGTCTTGGGGTGGAGCCCTCATAAATGGGATTACTTTTCTTATGAGACATAGAGACATGATCTCTCTCTCTTTCATGGGAGAACGTAATTGGAAAATGGCCATCTATGCAACTGGAAGATGGCCTTCACCAGGAATTCAAGCATCCTTCCATCCTGATCTCAGACTTCTAGCCTTCAGACTATGAGAAATAATAATTTATTTAAGCCACACATTTTATGGTCCTTTGTTGTACAGTCCAAAGAGACTAAAGCAGTAGATCGTCAGTTTTGTGTGAGATTTCCACTTGAGATTCACAGTAGACCCTAGGGAATCTGTGTGTGTGTGTGTGTACACACCACACATGGGCTATGCAGACTATTGAGTACAAAATAGAAGATGGGTTTAAAAACCAGAGAAATAGAAGTTTTTGCTATCATGGTGATTTTGTATTTTGGACTCAGTCTGGGGTGGACGAACAGAGTGAGTTTGTATCCCTTTTTGCAAAAAGATGCTATATTTTTGGTCACCTTGGTTATTTAGCATAGGATGCCATTGAAACAAAAATCGTGAGTCCCATTTCTGCATGTGCCTATTAGGAAAGAGTTACTAGGAAAGAAACATATGTTAGGTTTTACTTTGTGTAAGATGCTACTACAGATGCCTTACACAAGCTATTTCCCGATACCGATGACCACTGACTCAATGAGGCCTGGACTGTTATAGAAGGAAGGACTTGAGTATAAAGATGAGGGTGACAGCAACTATTTACAGAGAAATCTCAGGCGTATACTGTGCTCCACATCCATTGTGCTATTTAATCTTTATAGCAGTACTAGTCAATCAACATCCTTATGCTCATTCCACAAATGAGGAACCTGGGAATCAGACAGGCTGAGAAGTTTCCACAGTTACATGGTTTAAGATGCAGGATGGTCATTCAAATCTAGACTTCTATGACTTTGAAGTCTACGTTCTAAACACGTAAGGCAGCTCTTGCTTCAATAATGCTACACAAAACCCTCCCAGAATTCAGAGGCTTTCAATTACGAATATTTGTTTTTCTCACTCTTATATCTGTAGGTCTGCTTGGGCCTCTCTGTTTCAGGCTGTGGGTCAGCAGGATTTGACTCCACCTTGGAGTTGAGGTCAGGTCTGCTCCTGTATCTCATTTTGGATGTGCTAGGGGTGTACTTTCATCATGACCTTCAGAGGTACCCAGGCAACCACAAACAGTCTTTCTCAGTTATTCTCTGGGGTTGGGGGGGGATTGGTTTCAGGACCCCCTGTGGATACCAAACTCTGGGGGTGCTCAAGTACCTTTTCTAATCTGTGGGCTCTGCATCTGTCAATTCAACCAACAGCAGATTGGAAACGCAGTACTTGAACTGTGGGGAGTGGAATCTGATGGTGTGGAAGGCATGGATATGGAGGGTCCACTTACATTTTTTAAGATGTCTCTGCTTATGTCACATCCATAGACATTTCCAAGGACATCATGTGCCCAAGGCCGGTCAATGTCAATGAGGAGGTGGAAGCACCCCTGCAGTGGGAAGAACTGGGACCTTACGTAGCTGAAGGTATAGATGGATAATTTTATAATGCGGTAGGAGCAAAGATTTGAGAACAATAATCCAATTTACCACACTACTGCATCACACTACTTTCCTGCTGAAAGGAAATTCATCACTGTTTCAAAGGAGTCATTCTAACTATATTATCCACTGAAAGTGGTTTGGAAGTGCCATCTTTTTAAATGAAGGGATGCATCACGCAAAATATTAGATCTTAATACATGCTTGAGAAGGCTACTGATGACACTGAGTTTTCTAGTTAACTGCGAAGTACAAAGGCATATTTTCTATTTCTATTACTTATATGCATTTCTCTTGGAATGCATTTTCTCTTGAATTAAATTTTAACATCACCGTCGGTGCCCCAGTTGGATCTCTTTATAGTTTCTAGACTTACTCCTCACCCACTCCTCATAATTACTAATTTCGTGTACATATCGATGTTTCTGTAATATTGAACTTTACCTCTTAAGCTGCTCCTAAATGATAAGAAAGCAACAGTTTGATTAACTAAAATCAGAAAAACAGTATGGTCCAACAAACAATTTTGCTTTATACATACCAAATAGGACTTTTACTAGTTAAGGTTTTTGTTTGTTTTTTTCATCTCACATGGTTGTTATGACCTGACACAGACAACACTTTTAGTTTACAGAGATTCTGCATATTGAATACTGCTAGCACAGTATTTATCCCCCAAATTCTATGATTTTAAAGTCTTCTAGAAGTAAATTGAGTAACTGAATTATTGTTTATTTGAACTGTGCCAGATCGAAGTGCATTCATCAACGTTCACGTGGACTCTGAGGTTTTTTTTTTTCCTTGAGTAATCTTCCAGCTGAGTCCCTAAATGTTTGTAGAACCTTCCAAATAAACCTAAAAGCATTTTAAAGGAGAGTTGGAGCATAGATTTCTGTCCTTTATTTGTATCTTTGGCTTTGTAAGGGGTCCTTTTGAAGAGTGCGCCATGCTGGAGCTAGAGGTGGTTACAATAGAAGATAGTTTCTTGTAGAGAGAAAGCTTAGTTTAGACATTTCACTTCTTTAACATTTCTTTCCAATCTTCTCAAAAGCATCCACGGGGGGCTGTTAAAGCACAGGGAGAATATGCTGTGAAAGACTGTCCACCTTTGATAGCCTAGAGCAAAAGTCAGTGAAAGGTGACCTTTTTTCCTATTATGTAGCTCAGCCAAGGAACTTGCTCTTTGAACTTTGGCAGCTTAGCCTCTTCGACCATACAGTTCTCTCAATAGCCGATATAGGACAGCTCAGCAGGGGAGTTAATTGCTTCACATTGTAAAAACCTGCAAAATTCCCTTTGCCAAACACTCCACAGCTAGTGGTGTGAAGCTCACCTCCAGAAATTAGACAGCAGTCCTAGAACCAGGCAACAGGGACTGTTCATTCTCTTGGCACCTGCTGACAGCGGGTTTAGCTGTGCCCCACCTGCGTTCGAGGTTCTGAGCCACTGGTGCTATGTAACCTTATGAAGTAGGTAGTATTCTTAGACCCATTTTATAGCTAAGAAATCTGAGTCTTAGAAGACTCAAGGTCACACAGCTATTCAGGCATTTGGCTCTAGAATATAGTTGTAACCACCACAACCATCCAGCTTGTCTCTCGTATCTCCACATTGGTAATGTATCAGATATGGGCAAAAATCCACTAAAAGTGATTGCCTTAATTTTAAAACCTTTTATATATAATCGTGTGTGTGTTTGTGTTTCTGTACCAGAACTAACTTGAAGGAAAATATGAGGCTTTTTTAATTCCCTGAAATGTTGTTTCAAGAACGAAGCTCTGGAAAAAGCCATCATGGCGTAGACATAACTTGATGCAAAACCCTCAAATTCATATCCAGATTCTATCCTTCTAGATGATTGATCTTTGGGAAAATCATCTTATGTATCAGAGACTCATTTTCCTCATCTCTAAAATAGAAATACACATATCCTTTTTTTGTGACTAATCTGTAAGATAGTACATACTGTAATACAGGCCTAATAGTAGTGGGAGTCTGACAGTGTTAGGTGACTTATCTTTTCTGTAATAACGTATGTCCTTTTGATGCTGGAAAGATGTTACTGGAATCTGGGTTCTTGTTCGCACAGTTGAATGAACTCCGCGAACACATGGGCAGCGAGCAAGCAAAGTCTTTATTAAAGGAAAGCAAATAGCTCCCAGGGCTGCTGGGAGGGAGGGAAGAGCCCCCCACCCCATTATCCTATAGGGGTTTTTATCCGTTAAAGATTGGGGGTAGGGTAACCAATGTGGGGTCCAGAAAGATGTGGTTTTCTCCCATTGGCCTTGCTCAATTACCTATGTCAGTGCTTATCCAATATGAGTTTTAGGGGTGGAAATGTTCTCTGGGTCTCAGGGTTTCTTTGTCCTTTTCTTCCCATAAACTGAGTCACAGGGGATTAGGGATTAATGTCCATCCGGGCATAGGTACAATCCCTATGTTACTGGCCTATGGGGATGTTACTCCCTGTAGCCCTTAAGCCACAAATGTTAATCAATAGCCATATCAAAGAATGCTTTGAAACCCATGCTCCTGCACTGACTATCCGAGTTATTATTATGCCTCACTTCTGCCTGTGTGTGTGTGTGTGTGTGTGTGTGTGTGTGTGTGTGTGCATGCACACACAGAGGAAGGGGGGACTGTTTATCCCATTCTTTCACCCAGAAGGTCAATTTGACTTTTATAAAATATTTTATAAGAAATGGTCCCTGGTGGAGTTGATCATGACCCACATTAAGAATAGGAAAAGAATGGAGATGAATGTTTATACCATTCCTCAACAGAATTTTTCTTGGACCACATTATATTAGTTATATCGGTGCTGATGAGATTCTAATATGATTGCCTTACAGTATATTTACCAAATCTACCTCACTTGAAGTTTTTTCTTTTTAAGGCATCATTGTTATAAATTTTTTTATCTTTTTCGTTAGATAAAAGAACAACTTTTATGTAAAGCTTTGTATTGGAAAAGAGCAATAGCGATGCTAAATAAAAAGATAGCCCTTTTCCCTGTATTTGATGCTGTTAAACATTATGGCTTTTTTGATGTTTCCAAAAGAAAGAAAAATTCAACTGTGACAAATAAGGAAACCACATATTAGCAAATGTGTACAGTTATCTAGAGCTAGTCTGAGATTCTGAAAACTACATGGTAGGGTTTTTAATTTGTTTGGGCATACATTATATTGGCCTTCCCTGTAAAGAATATACCCTTTCATATTCAAAACCAATAGTTTTGTAAAAGACTCAAATCCTTTTATTTATTTATTCATTCATTCATTCCTCTTTTAGGGCCTTACCTGTGCTTTATTGAAGTTCTCAGGCTAGGGGTCGAATTGGAGCTGCAGTTACCAGCGTCGTCACAGCCACAGCAACACGGGATCCAAGCTGTGTGCTGGAACTCACAGATACTTTAATCCACCCTGTGAGGCCAGGGATCAAATCGGCATCCTCATGGCTACTAGTCAGATTCTTAACCCACTGGACCACAACAGGAAGTTCCTCAGATCCTTTCTAGAGTGTTGTTCATTTGACTCACAGAAAGAGGGGTAATGTGTTGCACCATAGAAAATGCTACAGAAGGATTAGGACTGAGATACATTTGGCAGAATGCTTTTGACATGGAAGATTGTTCGCTAAGCAGTCAGGAATGACTGAAAGCATCAAAACAAAAACTCTAAACTGTCTGCTGTTCTAGGTGGTGGGAAATGCTGATCACAGAATGAAACAGGCATAGTCCTTTTTTTATGGAGTTTACATGTAGCCAGATCAACTTTCACAGATTTTCTCCAACACTGAATTATGGGGCTACCATTACATCTTCTTTCTGAATAAAGGTAGCACAGGAGCCTGTGATGCAAGTTATCTATATTACATTTAACTTCATCTTAATAATACCAAGGTCTGACTTTATGTTAAAATAACAGGAATTAGCATCTAACCGTGATTTTGGTTAATCTGAGAAGTCCTGTGTATGCTAAAAAAAAAAAAAAAAAGCTTCTTAAAATGCCCAAGGCTGATTCATGTGCTGGACAGGTCATTTAATTGGGCTTATTTCCTTGACCTTGACAAAGCAGAACTTTGAATACCACTAAAAATCCTCAGCACTGGGCGACTCTTCAGGGATTCACAATTTAGCTACTTATTCAGTTTTTTGGCAAGAGTTTCTAACATGTCAGCCCCACAGATTTTCCATTCTGTGTTTTTGATCTCATAAAATCAGATTGCCCATACCTATGTTTTTGATCCCATAATTTCTTCTTTCACTTTCATAGCTGTTTCCTGGCCAGGTTTGGAAATCTGTCTGCTGCAGCTGATTCATGAGCATTCTAGCTGGCCTCAGAAAGGACAGAGTGAAATTTCATAGAGCACTTTGGCATGTCTCTCTCTACCATTTCTCATAGACTCTGAGCATAAATAATTTGTTGGGTACAGAGTGTGCAGAGAAATAAAGAGGAGTGGTTGATGAGATGGTGAGTTGGGACACATTATTATGTGTTGGCATCTGATGGAAGATTTAGGATGCCAAGGAGTCTGGAGTTGATCTGATAGCAGAGAGGAAGTCCTTGAGTATGGGAATAGTGTAATAAAAACTACGTCTTATAGGAAGACCATGATATAGTGTCTTAGATAAGCTAACACGGGAAAAAGTAGGAATCAATGACAAGTTATAATAGTATGGACAGGTGATAATGTGGTTTTAATGATTATTTTAAGATTACTCTGCTTAAGTAGAGTATGATTAAATGTAGCAGTAACATTTTTTAAAAATTTTTGAGCAACTAGAAAGCATCAAGATTTAGATAGTCTTGAAAAAACTGAATTACTAAGTTTAAGGGACTACTAATTTTCGTTTCCCATTGTTCATCCCAGATTTCTTTATGCCATGGGTCTGTCTTGACTATACATTTCCTATCAATAATTTAATTATTTAGAAGTAATTTTAGGTTTCTGTAATTAAACATGTTTACTCGAAGGAGAAGTTTTAGATAACCCATACTAATATCTGTCTATGTTCGTTCGTTTCTTTCATTAAAAATTGTTTAACATCACATGTAATTCATCTTTACCAACAAAAATATAAACTATAAAATTTTAAAATATGAATTTTATCCTGTTAATACCTTCTTTATCATCTATTTACTAATTCATCAGCAAATATCTATCTTCTTAAGAACTTAATTGTAATTAGCATTTATAAAGCATTTCAGGGTGGCTTTGAAAGGTGGATCAGTGTGGGTTTTGACCTTGTACTTTCTAAGTTCCTCTTAGGATCCACAACTTCAAAATTCTCCCTGGTAGTCTTAGATTAGACAGTTGTACCGGTAAGTACCACCTAGCTTGTACCCAGGAACTGAAATAGAATAAAAACTTACTAAAAAAAAAAAAAAGTTAGGGTTTGTTATCTTAAGCAGTGGCATATTTCTGTATTTCTTGCTAAATGGAGACATATGTTCATTAAAGAAGGACAGTAAAACCCAGTCTGCTTGCATTATTTCACTTCAGCTCTCTAGATCTGAGCTAATATACTAGTCACCAAGTATGCCTAGTTTGAATTGAGATGTGCTATATGTATAAACTACAAAACAGATTAAGATTAGATTTAAGGAAGTAGTATATTTCATGAATAATTTTTGTATTGATTACCTCTTGAAGTAATATCTTAAATATTGAGTTAAATGAAACATGTTAGGTAAATTATTTCATTTATTTTTAATATAAAAACTTAAGCTAAAATTCAACATCTAGCTTACATATTTTTAAATGATAAGACTAGTCTGGATTCAGTATTCTTGCAAATGTTCTACAGATGAGTAGGCCTATGAAAATTCTATTTGCCTGGTTTTCTTTGGCACTGTCCACTGCAAAATTCCACATTTGTTGGAGACCACCTCTGTTCTCTCCAAATCCTACCCTAGTGATTGCCCATATCATTAGGAAAGTGAGTAGAAGTATCTGCTTGAAGTTAAGTACAAATGTGTATTTCCAGGAACACCAAACAAACAAAAATCATGGGAAGGAGAGGCAGCTGTTCCCACTTTTTAAAAAGAATCACTGGGAGTTCCTACTGTGGCTCAGCAGGTTAAAGACCTGACATGGTTTCTGGGAGGATACAGGTTCAATCCCTGGTCTTGCTCAGTGGGATAAAGATCCAGGATTGCTGCAAGCTGCTATGGAGGTCGCAGATCCAGCATTGCTGTAACTGGGGTATAGGCCTCAGCTGCAGCCTCAATTAAACCCCTAACCTGGGAACTTTCATATGCCTCGGGTGTGGCTGTAAAAAATGAAATAAAATAAAAAGAATCACTGACTCATTTCTAACTGGTTTGTGCTTGCTCTGTCTTGCCAGATCTGTCTCAGTGCAGTGCTTTGAGGTTGTTGACTATCCTTGCGGACGATCTGGTCTGCTAAGGGTCATCGCTTTTCACTAAATTCGGGGAACCTTGGGCAAGGTACTTGATCTATGTAATCTCAGTAATAAAAAAAAATCTGAGGCCTAAGAGTGGAAAATCTTCCTCTTCCTTTCTTTTGTACTTTTTGAACCCCAAATTATTCCAGGGGCCTTCATCTGATAAGACATATGTTGGGACAGTCAGTGTTTCCCCAAGGAAGTCTGCGTGCAACTTAGCCTCCACCTTTGCCCCTGACAGTGACAGCACAGGCAGGTGTTGTAGGAAGGTTGGGCTGACCTCAGTGACATTACTCTTAACAGAGATGAATGGCAACTTTTATTGAATACCTACTGTGTGCCAGGCACTGAGGGCTATTTATAAACAGTCTCTCAGTCCCTATTCTAAGCTCATGAAAATGTTTTTCATATTCCCATTTTATAACAAAAAACCTCTGAATATCAGAGAGGTTCTCTAATCAGCGGTGACGGAGCTTAGATATGAAATCAGCTATCTTTAAGTCCATTCATGATTTTTCAAGCTATCATTTGGCTAGGAATGTAGCCTCTGTTGCATTAGTTATTTATCATTAATAAACTTATTAATAGACCTCTTTTTGGATTTACTTATTATATGCATTTCTTCCCCAATAATCGATACTTTAGGATAAATAATAAAATGTTCTCACAATTCCCTTTTTTTTTTCCTTTTATGGCCATACCTGTGACATATGGAAGTTTCCAGGCTAAGGGTCGAATCAGAGCTGTAGCTGCTGGTCTGTCTATGTCACAGGTACAGCAGTGCTGAATATGAGCCTCATCTGTGACCTGTGCTGCAGCTTGTGGCAGCGCTGGATCCTTAACCCACTGAGCAAGGCCAGAGGCCAAACCTGCATCCTCATGGATACCGTGCTGGGTTCTTAACCTGCTGAAACACAGATGGGTACTTCTAACAATGATTGTTTAAGTAACATTACTTATAATTTATCTATAATTCATTAAGTATAGTCTTCAGGATAGGCTTTTACTTATCTTGAACAATTTCTGGTCATTTGTAAGCTGTTATTTCTTTAAAAATAATGCCTAACAGGTATATGTGTTTTTAGCTACATGCCAGGAACAGTTTTCAACACGATATATATATCTTCTCATTTAATTACTTGTCAAATCCTGTGATGCAGGGATTATCCCCATTTTGCAAATTAGGAAATTGAATCAAAGGACTACTAGGTAGAATCAAGCTCAGACAATGTACCTACAGAATCTATATGCTACATTTCTATGCTATTCTGCTATTTTATAATTAATATCTTACCTACTCTTTGTGGCTTTCTCTTCAGAAATATTTCAATTTATTGCCCATTTCCACTTCCCAGGAATAATAATAGGGCCAATCAAAGAAACGCTGTGGAAGTTTGACTGAATTTAAGAAAATTTTGAAACAGAAACAAATACTTAGATTGTATTTAGTATTTTGCTTCTTCTGCATCTCTAGTTTTTGAATTTCATATGTATGTATTCTTTATTACATGTATTCAATGAGAATTTAAATTCAATTAAAATTTACCTAGTCTTGATGTAAACGAATGGCACAATTATTGAGGGATTCCTGGGCATTGCCAGTGGTTGGTATTTGCCTTTTTCTCCAGATCTCTCATCTTCCAGATCAAAAGACAGAGCAGCTTATAGAAATGGAGAGACAGAATCCCTGGGCCCAGTTTTGCCAAGACTGAACACAACAGTGAGAGTGTTGTCACAAGATTCTAAATAGACCACTAAGATGTTTGGGTATTAGAGTTGAAATGACCAAAGGGTAAGGGAAATGACAGGATATTTGAGTGTAGATAAGATATGGAGGCTTCTCAAGGGCAAATCAGGTGGGCTGCATTTTCAGCTCTTTTTAAAGACATATCCTGTGCCATATTTGCAGAGGTATCTGAGACAGTGTTCTTTCAGTTGGCCAGTTTTGCTTACTTTGAGCCCATCCTTTTATCTACTCTAATGCCTTTGACTGGTCAACATTCAAAATGTGCATTAGATCAGCTGTATCCTTGAGCAGAAATTTCCCTTTACTTTCATAAAATGTAACTCAGGGTTTATTACAGGCTTTCAGGGGCATTAAGAACTTTGTTTTCAAAATGTACAGTAAATTGCACAGAAAATGGTCTTTAATTTTCCTGATCTAATTCTGGAAATAATTTCCTGAGTATTTTCCCCATTGTTCTGAGAATATGTGGAAAAATGGTGCAGAATTTAACAGATGAAAAGATTTAATGTGTAGTCTATTTCCTTAATGTTTTTGTGCTTTGAAATGTCTTCACATTTACTGCTATTTTTGACTTTGAAATGTGATGTATGAAACCTTAATTCAAATGTAACAGTCCTCTCATTTGACTTTCTTTCTGAGTATGTGTTTGAAGAAAGTCAAGGCAAGGCAGCTTTAAGTATACATTGTTCTAGAACTTGGTTGTTATATTGATAATGACCATCAGCCTATGGACTTCTGTATTTGTCAGAGAGTGGAAAGCCTAACTGCAAAGTTCATTTTCTTGATGTTTCAAACTATTCTTCAGGTTTTCTAACATTTAGACTTTTTTTTTCTTTGTTCCTGTGATTCAAATTCTTCTTTCAGGTTATCTCTTCCATTCATTTTCAGTTGTCACTAAACACATTTGGGAGTGTATATATTATTAGGCAGTTCTAATCTCTCCACTTTTATGCACCTTCAAAACAAGATCACAGGACAAGATTTATTAGTTAAAAACAGTAAGGAAGCAATCTATAGATTAGATGCACTATTACTATCATTCTGCTCTATTCCAAAACTTCAAAATGTCTTTACAGCTAAGCAAACACCTCAACAAATGTAGTAATTAGTTACTGTATTGTTTCTCTTTTCCTTCCCTCCTGAAGACTTCCATGTTGTTTCTGTGTTTAGTATATTACAATATTGGGGAGTTCTCGTAGTGGCTCAGTAGTTAACAAACCCAGCTAGTATCCGGGAGGATGTGGGTTGGATCCCTGGCCTCATTCAGTGGATTAGGGATCCAATGTGGCCGTGAGCTGTGGTATATGTCACAGATGTGACTCGGATCCCGCAGTTGCTATGGCCGTGGCATAGGCTGGCGGCTGTAGCTCCAATTCTACCCCTAGCCTGGGAACCTCCATGTGCCACAGGTGCTGCCCTAAAAAGAGAAAAGACAAAAAAATAAAATATAAAAAATCCAATATTGGCCTTCTGCACCTGGATATAATCCAGTCTTTTGCAATGACCTGCTTTACTGTCTTGTTTATTCCCCCCTCCTTCGTTTTTCTCTCCCCGCTATATTAAGTTCCATAAGATCAAGAATCTTAAAATTTTTGTGAATACGTATATTTCCTTCTACTTCCTAACATGTAGTAAGTGATCAATAAATACTTGAGTTGATAAATGGGTAGAGTAATCACAACAGAACTTACACTTTACGTAATAACTAAGTGGATCAATTTTGGGCAGGATTTGTGCAAAGGTTATAAAATAGCTTTCATCAAAGGAAATTAAAAAAAGGGAAAAAATGTATTTCAAAAGGACTGCATTCCTTATATGAATGAGGAGGTAACAAGAGTCTCTCTCTCTCTCTTTTTTTTTTTTTTTGTTGTTGTTTTTGTCCTCAGCTGCCCCATGGGAAAGTTCCCAGACCAGGAATCGAAGGTGAACAATAGCCCTAGCCAGAGCAGTGACAACACTAGTTCCTTAACCTGCTGAGCAACCAGGGAACTCTCAAGAGTCTTATTGAAGAAATAAAAATTTACAAAACTGTGCAAAAGCAAAAAAGGAGCCTTAATCTTTGTTATGTGGTGGCACCTCTGAAAATTAAAGATGAAACGAAATTAGACTAATTGCATGAAGGAATTTCTTTATTTGACTGTAATCATTATTTGGAATCATCTACACCTCAAATTGATCTTACTAGATTCCAGGAAGAGAAAGACAATTACTTGGCCACAAATGCATTTTCTTCCTTTCTTACTGTAAAGCTTCAGTGCTTTGGGTTTGATAAATTGCCTAAACTACCTGGCTGGCTTGAAGGGAAAGTTATGTTTTTACATTTATATTAAACAAAAAACTTGGGCTTTAAAAATAAATCATCACATCTGATGGTATTGCCTCTCTTTCATTTGTTTGCTATCAAGAGTGAGTTAAAGGTTACGTGCAGAACAATCCCAGGGGTTCAATTTACACTTCCAGGTAGCAGTAAAGCCCTGTAACCAATAACCATCAAAACAGAGGAGCTGTCAGAGACCAAATTCATTGCTCCCATTCCCAGAGTCCTTTTGTTTTTAGAAGACACTGAAATATGTTCTCTTTTCTTTGCCCATGAGAATTTCAAAGATGCCCTTTGACCTGCCTTTTGGCACCCTACAATAAATAGAGAAAAATTCCCAACACTACCTTAAGATGGCATTTTGGAAGAAAGAGTAGGCACACAGAAATTATACTGAATGACAATAACTGTATTGTCTGAAAGCCTCTAAAATTTGGTGCAGGGTGTGGACTCTTTTGGCGGGCAAAGTTTACTCTTTCCAAGCCTTCCCTGGGAAAATGACACAAAATGTGATATATGTTAGGTTTGTCTTCAGCCTGCCTAACTCCTGCTGTTGTTCCTGGCTTGGTGCTGGCTTTTCTTCAAAGTTTTACCTTTCTAGTCTTCCCAAGTGACCATAATAATAAATATTCAGCTTTCTAGCTGTGTTCCTTTTATAATTCTTTTAATTTTTCTAGATCAGAATCTTCTCATTTGTAGAACATTATCACTGAAGGCGTTATCTGAGATTTTTCTCAGTATTAAAATGTAAATTCAAAGTAATCAAGGAACTTCTCCACATGAGGCAGCTCTTTCTGACAAGATATTAGGAATACTAATATACGGAACCTGTATTTTGTCATTTTTCATTCAGAAAGAAGTGGATTAACGGGTTTTTTTTGATAACTTTTATGAACAGTCTTTACTAAATCAAAGAAGGCATTTAGGATAAAAGCATGATAAATGTAGCAAGAATTCTATCTTGAGAACAAGCTGATTTTTCAATATGGCAAAGAGCAGTGAGGACGGGGGCTAATGTGGGAGACATTAGATTAAATTAACTGAGGAAGTGAGTGGCCCTGGGGAAATCCATCAGGGAATAAACATTTCCCAGGAACAAAACTTTTGACATTAGAGGAGAGAGCCTATTTTTTTTTTTTTTTTTTTT
>PVHT021183585.1:2831702-2845812 GCA_004024745.2 Catagonus wagneri
AGGGGTCTAATCGGAGCTGTGGCCACTGGCCTGCGCCGCAGCCACAGCAACGCAGGATCCGAGCCGCGTCTGCAACCTACACCACAGCTCACGGCAACGCCGGATCGTTAACCCACTGAGCAAGGGCAGGGATCGAACCCGCAACCTCATGGTTCCTAGTCAGATTCGTTAACCACTGCGCCACGACGGGAACTCCCTATTTTTTTTTTTAATTGAAGTACAGGTGATTTACAATGTTGTGTTAGTTTCAGGCATACAGCAAAGCAATTCATATGTACATATTAATTATATATATATATTCTTTTAATATTAATACATATGAATTATTCATATGTATACATATAAATACATATATTCTTTTTCATATTCTTTTCCCTTATAGGTTATTATAAAATATTGAATATAGTTTCCTGTCCTATACAGGAAGTCCATGTTGGTTATCAATTTTTTTTCTTTTTTTAGGGCTGCACCTGCAGCCTATGGAAGTTGCCAGGCTAGCGGTCAAATTGGAGCTGCAGCCACTGGCCTATGCCACAGCCACAGCAATGCCAGATCTGAACCATGTCTGTGACCTACACCACAGCTCACGGCAATGCTGGATCCTTAGCCCGCTAAGTAAGGCCAGGGATTGAGCCTGTATCCTCATGGATACTAGCTGGGTTCATAATCTGCTGAGCCACAGGGGAACTCCCAGTTGTTTCTTTTATATATAATTGTGTATATATATTAATCCCAAACTTCTAATTAATCCCTCTCCCTCCCTTTCCCCTTTGGTAACGTAAGTTTGTATTCTATGTCTGTAGGTCTATTTCTATCTTGTAAATAAATTCATTTGTATCTTTTTGTTAGATTTTACATATAAGCAATAGCATATACTTGTCTTTATCTGGTTTACTTCACTTAGTGTGATAATCTCTAGATCCATCCATGTTGCTAGAAATGGCATTATTTCGTTCTTTTTCATAGTTGAGTAATACTCCATTGTACATACCACATCTTCTTTATCCATTCCACTGTTGAAGGACATTTAGGCTGCTTCCATGTCTTGGCTGTTGTAGATAGTGCTGCAGTGAATATTGGGGTGCTTGTGTTTTTTCAAATTGTAGTTTTCTCTGGATATATGCCCAGGAGTGGGATTGCAGGATAATATGGTAACTCTATTCTTAGTTTTTTTAAGGATCTGCCATATTGTTTGAAAGAGCTTATTCTGAAGATAATTGCAAATTTCTATTCATGGGCATATGTCTGTATGCTAATAAAAAACATTTTGATGAAAAATAGACTTGTTTTACTAAAATATGCAAACTACTGGGGGTGTAGGCCCTCCAACTTGCCCCTACCAACAAAGCATAACAAAGAGGGCAGCATTATTCTCCCCACCTCTATTACCACAGCAATGAACTTCTTGGGCTTCCTGTACTGATCATGTTTTCAGGCAAGAGATGGCAGAGAAGGGTTAACACCAAGTGAGAATGTATTTCCTCATGATTACACGGAAAATATCTGCTGAGAATTCCTCAGATGCTTGAGTGTGGCTGGAGGAAACCAATGCGTGGACATTCAGGCTTGACAGATAATCTCAGAACCAGAAAAAAATTCAGTTATTATAATTAATCGGATCCCATTTGAGTATTGTATAAGCTCGGGGTACTAATATATGCACATGAAGCCCACTTGCCCAAAACCTGGAGGTATGCGATTAGGAATGTTCAGAATTTAGCAATAGATACTCAGATGTTTGGAGAACATTTTGAGATTTGCTTTATTCATTTGTTTATTTACTTATATGTTTATTTATTTATTGGCTGTGCCTGTGGCACAGAGAAGTTCCCAGGCCAAGGATCGAACCTGTACCACAGCAGTGACCCGAGGCACTCTAGTGACAACATTGGATCTTTAACCTGCTGCACCACAAGAGAACTTCCAGATTTACGCCACGTCAGTATTAATTTTTCAGTCAAGAGAAATCGTTGCTCAGTGCTTTTAGCAATAATGAATGCATAAAGGATTGCCCGGAGTAGTATGGCATCTGAAATCTATGAAGATTTGTTATGAAATATATATTAGAGCAGATGGCTGTGAAGAGAGCCAGTTGGACAGACTGATAAACAATGCAAATGAAGAAGTTCATAGTGAATTAAAGAAGGTTAAAGGTATTTAAAGGGGACATAAATACCTAGGGACCTTCTCAAACAAAGGATTAGTATATTGGTGCTATGCCTTGCTCACCTCTCCAATGTGTTGCTGATGAACGGAGAGTGATGTGTAGAATAGGTGGAAAGATCTCATTAGAATGCTATCTTCAATAACCCAAATCCCTTGATTCAACATACAGGGACAGGGTGTCATAAATTCTGGTGTAATTTGGTCTGGGTATTCCTCTCTTTTATTCTGCTGGATGCATTTGGATCCCATTAACTTTTAAAAGGACTTTCATGCACAAATGATAATAGGCGCATTTAGTGGGCACAGTGACTTAGTGCACTTTATATAGTCTTCAGCTCTGGGAAGCACTGCTTTATAAAATGTTAATTCTCAAGGGCTTTGTCCTTAGCAGGTACTCAATTGATACTTGTCGAATGAATGACGGAGGTTGCTGAGGGAGAAAACAAATTGTTTTCCTTTAGATTTAAAAGTATTTTATACTTATATTTCAAAGGTCATCTGCTAAATTCTATCCCTTTTTCAAGATTTGCCTCAAATTAACATATATATATATATATATATTCATCATCTATTCATTTGTCCATTTATTTATTTATTCAAGTAGTCAATATTTATTGAATACCTATGGAGTGCTAGAGTGTTTTGTTTGGTACTGATTAATAAAACATAGGTTTTATCTTGATGGATTCATTCTTTGGAGAAGAAACTGAATGTGTAAATAATTTATATAGTACAAAGAACTGCTATAATAAAAATATGTACAAATTCTAGGTGAGCATGAAAGAAGAAATTCTGTCTCTGCTTGATTGTGGTGAAAGAGAAGAAAGTTTGATGAAAGGAATCAGAGAAGATAATGCCTCAGCTGAATCTAAAACAGGGCTTTGCAAACTATGGGCTGCAGACCCCATCTCCCCATGTCTGCTTTTGTAAATAAAGTTTTATAAGAATACGGATCTACCCCTTGGTTCAACACAAGGTGCATTCCTGCTTTCATGCTGCGTGACAACAGAATGGAGTAGTTGTGACCATGACAGTGTGGCTAACAAATTCAAATAACAGTTCCTCTGTGGCCCTTTATGAAAAAGTTTGGTGACATCTGGTCGAAAAAAATGTTGGTTTTGCCAGGGTCAGGGTTAGATAAGTAGTATGTCCAGAGGCTTGGAGACAAGATGAGAGAACACGGGTGATTAGAATAAAGATTAAGTGTTCAGGGAGAAAGCAAATACATCACTTTGGTTAGTGAAGCCTTTGCAAGAGAAGCAGAGGAATAAAGACTGGAGTTCCCTTTGTGGCTCAGCGGTTAACAAATCCGACTAGGAAGCATGAGGTTGCGGGTTCGATCCCTGGCCTTGCTCAGTGGGTTAAGGATACAGTGTTGCCTTGAGCTGCGGTGTAGGTGGCAAACGCGGCTCGGATCCCGCGTTGCTGTGGCTGTGGCAAAGGCTGGCAGCTACAGCTCCTGTTAGACCCCTAGCCTGGGAGCCTCCATATGCCGCGGGTGCGGCTCTACATAAAAGGCAAAAAGACAAATAAAATAAAATAAAATAAAGGCAGTCACTTTGAATTGAACTTAGAGAAGATTTTAAATGTTGTGACACCCTTTAAACTCTTGAGGGAGAGCACAGTGCTGATCTGGGAAATGTTTATAGTTCACTAATTCAGCTTTTAGATAGGAGACGCCAGACAAAAGAGCAGTTTCAAACGAGGAGCTTTGTGGAGTTCCCTTGTGGCACAGCGGGTTAAGGACCTTGTGTTGTCACTACATTGGCTCGGGTTACCTCTGTGGTGTGGGTTCCATCCCTGGCCCAGGAACTTTCACATGCCTAGGCATGGCAAACCAACAAACAAAAAAAAAACCACAAAAAAAAAAACAAAAACGGGAGTTTTGTGCTGAGAAAGAGAGCAATAAAATGGTAATCTGTATACTTTAGCTTGTCTTTGGGATTATGCAGTTTCGTTTTTTGTTTATTTTATTTTTATTTTTATTTTTTGGCTGGACCCACTGCACGGAGGGTTCCTGAGCCAGGGACTGAACCCATACAATAGCAGTGACGATGCTGGGTCCCCAACCCACTCAGCCACAGGAGAATCCTGGGATTATGAATTTTCAAAATGTCATACAGAGGATGTGGAAAACAAGGCCTGGGCTTGCCTGCCCAATGTGGGAGGGGTCTCTGGCCAAGAGAAATGCATATCAGAAGCAGAGTCTAATCACCTAGGGTACTTAAACTGGTCTAGTCTGGACAAAAGCATCCTCGTGGTTTCAAAGCGAGTCGGCGCAGTTCATCATATAAGGGTCTGGGGTCAAAGCCTTGACTAGATAGATACACATTTGAGGATGTAGGATTTGGAGGAGTCCTAGATCTTGCCTGTTACGACTTTTCACTTCAGAGACACAAAAATAAGAGTGAGAAAGCGTGGAGACGTGCTCTTTCAACCCCTTCTCCCCATACAAATTGCACCTGGGTCCAGAAGGATGTCTTCAAAACCAAGTAGTTCACTGGAATCAACTGAAGAGCTTGCAAAAAATTTACACTCCTGGGCTCCACCCCAGATCTAGTCATAATCTCTGGGTATGGACCCCTGACATCTTTACTTTTCCAAAAGCCCCTTATGTTATTCTTATTCAACCATTTTGATATAACATTTGGGAACGACTGATTCTTAAGACTGTCTATACAGCATGACAGTCAACATTTATGTCTTTTTCTTGCAATGCCTTGTGTATGCTTAGTGTCATAACTGATGGAAAGTCCATAAGAAATAGGAGTTTATTTGATTACCAGTATAAGAGCCACTGGAAGTTTTAGTTAGGGAGCGATATGGTCTATGATTATTATTACTACGGCTGTTACGGCAGAAATGATCACAACATTGTAAATCAGCTCTACATCAAGAAAACATTAAAAAATGAAAGAAAATATGGCCAAGCATATAGGTGGATTAGTGAGAACACATGACTATGCATAGATTCAAATCATAGAGTTGGAATTCCTTCTAGCTGGTTTTCATCTAGCTTTTATCCATATAAGATTTCTTCTACAGATTTCCTAACTGATGGCTATTAGGAAAACATCTGAATTCTTTTAGGGAAGCTCATTAATACTTGTGGAAGACCATGACACTCTTAGACATAATGATGGAAGCATCTTTCTTATACCAAGGCAAAATGTGCCCCTGTATTTTCCACTCAGTGATTATAACTTATACATCCTTAAAACTACATTGAAAGAAATCGGCGTCTTCTATTTTAATTCAATTCTTATGCTTCTCTTCAGTCTTTTCTTTTCCAATCTAAAGCCAATTGTTTTTCCCAAATAAACCTCAGAGAGTATGGTTTTCAAATCTCTTATCCTTTGGTACATGACTTTCAAACATACCTTAGATCAGGAGTTCCCAAAGCATGCCCTTTGTGACACTAGTTCCGAGAGCTCCATCTTGAAAAAGGAGTCCCATGGTCAAATTCATCTTTGAAAGGCTGAAAACTATAGCTTCATAGCGCTTCACAACTCACCTTAGTGGAAGCGTTTTCCAAGGGAATCTGTGTGAAAGGAAACTTTTTTAAAAATGACATGTTTCATCAGGTATTTTTCAAACTTACTGGATCGCGGCAGCCTGATTTTCTGTAACATACCCCATTGAACACATTTTGGGAAGGACTATTCTATGTCGCTGACACTCCCCTTTAAATGTCAAGTATAGGAAAAAAAGGCGACCTTCCAAATGTCACCTTATCTGTGCTGAGTTCAGAACTTTCTCTTTTAAAGATGCAAACACTGTTCTTCTTCTTTTGTAATGTTTTTCTTAATATAGTCCATGACCACATCAGCGTTTTTTGGTATTCGTATTATCCTACTGGCTCATTGAAATTCTGGTCAGCTAATGTCATAAGGCTTTTCACATTAAATGCTGTCAGATTAGGTCATTCTCAGCCTCCTCTCTGCTTGATAAAATAAATAAATAAGTGAATCAGAAAGTCTACATATTCTTATTAAAATTTGCTTGGATGAATCCCAGAATTTCATCTCTGCGAATTTTTTTTTTATGGCCACACCCACAGCATATGGAAATTCCTGCACTAGGCGTTGGTCAAATAGGAGCTGCAGCTGCTGGCCTGCGCCACAACCACAGCAATGCCAGATCTGAGCAGTGTCTGCAACCTACACTGCAGCTCACTGGCAATACCAGATCCTCAAACCACTGAGTGAGGCCAGGGATCGAACCTGGGTCCTCATGGATGCTAGTTGGATTTGTTACTGCTGAGCCACAATGGGAACTCCCAGGGAAATAATTTTAAATGTTGATTTGGTGAGTTCCTTCTCTCAGGTATATTTCATCTGAAGGACCGATACATATGTCTTCGTATCAGTTTAGGTCTGTTTTAAGTCATGTGGTTTACAGTTGGAACATTTGCTTCTCTTAGATGTGGATTTGTTTTTCAGCACCCTTTGGATATGGTTGCTCAGCTGCTGCATCTCCATTTACCTACAGATTCTTGGTTCTCATTTCTTTACTTTATTCACAATAGAATGGAGAAGATTTTCTCAATGCTTGGCTGAAGCTGGTACACCACGTCCATATCACTCAGTTCTAGCATCTGAGGGGAATGGCTTCTTCTACATTATATCCCATGGCACCCTAGCCCTTTGGCCTTCATCCCTTTTATTCTTTTCTTTTTTCTTTCCTTTTCCTTTTTTTTTGTTTTTTTTTGTTTATTAGGGCTGCACCCATGGCATATGGAAGTTCTCAGGCTAGGGGTCGAATGAGAGCTACAGCTGCCAGCCTACACCACAGCCACAGCAACACAGGATCCAAGCCACATCTTTGACCTACACCACAGATCATGACAATGCTGGATCCTTAACCCACTGAGAGAGGCCAGGGATCGAACCTGCATCCTCATGGATCCTAGTCATGTTCGCTAACTGCTGAGCCACGAAGGGAACTCCCCTTTTTGGTATTTCTGACAGAGATTCCAAGGGTTATGTCTGGACTAGTAGAAGGGCCTAACGTTTGTCTTGCTATTACTACTTTATGCTGAGTGTCTCTGATGAGGCAAGAGGATGATGTGGAGAGAGTTTTTCATTTATATTTTTTCCATTCAACTAAGGACACACGTTGATTTTAAAAAGGTACAGCAGTCACAGTTTTTGTTGGAATTCTGAGTGTGAGTGTCTGCTAGTAAGGATATTGACTCAAGGTTGTATGAGATATGTCCTCAAGTATTTCGGAAATGAAAGTCATTGCATCTAATTTTAAATAACTGTAGAATTGACAATCCAGATTTCTCTCTCCCTCTCTCATAAACAGAACTAGGAATAGGAAGAGTAGGGGCCAAAATTTACTTGTCAAAGAAACTTTCTCTCTGAAGACATGCTGCCACACAAAACATTCCAATTCATTGGAATTCTTTCTGTCAGTGTCACATGTAATAATGAACTATAAGGTTTGTACTCTTTGCACTTCTAAGAGCTCCATGATATCTGGGCCTTGAGGCTGCACTTAGTCCTAGGTGAATATGACCCCCCACTATTTCACTTGGGGCAAAAAATTGTCATTTAAAGGCACTGCCAACCATTCATTACACTTTGGAGATATACCTATGACCTACTTTTAAAAAGTATAATATCTACTTCATTGTCAAATGCAAAAGTTTCCCCTCTTCCCAGTCGTCATTACTGGTGAGTGAATATGATGAGAAGAAAATGGTGATGAAAAATGCTGTTGTTTAAGTTAAAGAAAAATCCATTTAAACTTCTCTACACAGGAGTAAATTATAGGCTTTCAAACTGAGCCAGAACCTGTCTATTTATCAGCTTAAACTGCAATCCATATGGAAGATGGAAAGGCCCTTGAGGATTTCAAGTAAAAGTCATCTTCTCCTAAGATGATTTTTCATAATCTTTTCATTAACTCTGTCCCCTAACATTACTAAGAATTTTGCTTTTATGAGTCGAATTCTCAAAAATTGAATATTACTCTAAAAATCCATGTGTGTCTGCTGATTTTAAATAATGTTTCTTAAATACAGAGCAATATGTAAATTTCCATTATTGGAATAAATGAATAGTGTGCTCTGAAATATGGCAGATTTTTAAAAATAGGATTCTGATAATGTTTTTGAGATTTGCGAGATAATTCACTGACATGGGTACTTAGGAGCTAGAAGGAGAGGAAACGGAAAAGTTGAAAGCCTCTAGGGTAGTAGATGTGTTTGATCCCCAGCCTATGAAGGTGAGCAGTGACTCAGCTTTAAGTGGTATTTGACCCTGTGTTTTTCTCTTAGTGAGCCTGACTTTCTTATGCTGAAAACACATACATCCATCTTTACCTTTGTGCAACTGGAATCTAGCCATGCCGAGCAGAGTATACAGTTTAAGACTTATTTATCAGAATATGATTCAACATTGCTGCAGCTATAAAGTAGATGGCAAAATTCATTGATTTTGATGAAAACGGATGTAGTCATTATAATTGTTCTACGTGATTTTTGTCTCAGAGGAACATGTTTATGGCAGATCAGATGTTACAACAAGCAGGGGCATTGGCTTGATCTTAAAGACCGCGTAAATGATTAATCTGAAACTAATTCCCAAAAGAGCAGTTTCATACAGCGAAGACGACTTTTCATTAAGCTGAAAGGTAAAATAGATCAAGATAAAATATAATCATGGAAACTAGCTCGCTAATTATCAGCAAGGAGGGACAGGAAGTAATATCCAGGAGAAATAAAATTTAATGACTTATAAAGACTGAAAATAGATGGCATTATTGAATATTGTATACAATATACAAAATAATCTGGAGAGTGATTTTTTTTTTTTTTTAAAGACAGCTTGTTGGGAAGAGCAAGTGTAAGGGTGTTATAAAATGAAGATGGGATCTGTTCTCTAACCATTAGACGGGTGCTTTCCATAAACTGCAGATAGTTCTTACATCAAAGATAGATGGGATATTAAGGCAATTGTTCCCGAAATGCTTACGATTCAATGAAACAAGAGAATTGGAAAGGTCATAAAGACCAATTTGTGAAAAACAGAAACTTTAAAATACTTCAAGAAGAAAGGCCCTATCTTTATTTGTCTTCTGGACTCTTCCATTCTTCACATACATATATTCAAATTTGAATCAATTTTATTTATCAATGCCTTTTACAAAGAAGAAATTTATTGTATAAAACAGTACTCAGAAAAAAGATTTGGGGATACATATATATATTTCAGAGAATAACATCTTTAAGATTAATTTTTTTAGTCTATACATATGAATAAATTAAATGACTATGCTAATGAAAATGCATTGACCTTCATCAATATACACTTTTTTTTTTGGCTGCACCCATGGCATGCTGTGTCACAGCAGTGACCCTCACCACAGCAGTGACAAGGCTAGGTCCTAACTACTAGGCCACCAGGGAACTCCAATATACACTGTTTTGAGTCTGGTGATCTCCGGTAACTTCTAGTCTGCCCTGCTAATCATACTGCGGACAGTGATTTTCTTAATGATCCTTTGAGATTTGTAGCACAGATTCTAGACACTACTATGCCTCTCAGACAACATGGGCATACAGGTGGTATCCAGTAAGTAATTGTTGGGGACTGTTTCATTAAAGGAGAATTAGTAGAATGCCTCCTTAGCATTGCCATTATTCCATTAATTTATATCATTAAATTGGCAATAATAAAATAGCATTTCTTGGAGTTGCCGTCATGGTGGAGTGGTTAACAAATCCGACTAGGAACCATGAGGTGGCCGGTTCAATCCCTGGCCTTGCTCAGTGGGTTAAGGATCCAGCGTTGCTGTGAGCTGTGGTGTAGGTTGCAGATGTGGCTCGGATCCCGCATTGCTGTGGCTGTGGCGAAGGCTGGCGGCTACAGCTCCTGTTAGATCCCTAGCCTGGGAACCTCCATATGCCACAGGTGTGGCCCTAGTTAAGGAGAAAAGACAAAAATATAATAATAATAAAATAAAATAGCATTTCTTTTATTCTTTAAAAGTCAATATTTCCAGTGATTCATGTTGGCTCTTTTCACATTTGATTAGAATCAATTTGACATTCCTCCCTCCTTGGAAGAGCAATAATATGAACACAATTTAGAAAAGCATAAAATTTAGGATAGCCCTAACATGATTTTGCTTTTTGCTTTTGCTTGGGAATAAATTAACACAGGGGTTCCTGTCATGGCTCAGTGGTTAACGAATCTGACTAGTATCCATGAGGATGTGGGTTGGATCCTTGACCTCACTCAGTGGGTTAAGGATCCAGTGTTGCCAGGAGCCATGGTGTAGGTCACAGACGCACGTCGGATCCCGAGTTGCTGTGGCTGTGGTGTAGGCTGACAGGTACAGCTCCGATTCGACACCTAGCCTGGGAACCTCCATATGCCTCGGGTGTGGCCCTAAAAAGACAAAACAAACAAACAAAGACTAACACAGATGTTATGGATTCATGTTAACTATTTATTTCAATTATTCTTCATTCTTTATTCACCCAGTCAGTAAACAGCTGTTTACCAGGCACTTCAATGTGCCAGGCCTGCAATAAATTATGAGATTTTTCAAGTAATGGGTGAATTCAGAACTACTGCAGAAGAACTCAGGCTCTCCAGAACGCTGAAGAGGTGTCTTAAGAGAACTCACACCATAGAGAGGAATCAAATACTGTGACCCAGGAGCAAGAGGCAAAAAGATTGTGTCAAGGTCGCTGTCTCATGGGCACGAAGCTCACCAAGTTCATGCAGGGAACTCTGGTCCCTTTGTGCACTGCAGCCATCACATTTCCTGGTGTCAGACCTTCACATGGTTTATTTTCCCTGAAGTGCCTGTTTCCCTGTCCTCTTCCAAGGAATTCCATGTCATGCTTGTGTCAACCTGTTTCACATCTTCAGGGAGGAATTTTTGGACCCGCTAGTTTAGCTTAGACTAAATTAAGTCCTCTTGAAATATGAAAATGTCACCCTTTATTTCTCTTTTCTTTTCAATTTGAATTATTTCCCTAGAGAGTATTTGTTTGAAGTCTATATTTCTTGCTTCACTGTCCTTTAAAAAGCAACAGCAACAACAACAAAAAAAACTGTAGGAACCAGGACAGCCTAGATTGCTGAAAGAACAGTTATTTCCAAAATCTCAAGTGTGTAATACACCTAAAGTTTTATTTCTTGCTCGTGCTGTGTTTTTTAGTGTAGGTCAGAGGTGGGTTCAGCTCTACACAGTTTAGACTCAAAGACAGTCAAGACAGGCTCTGCCAAATATTAAGGCTAAAGGTACTAGAATGGTATTGTGGGGGTTTTTCCTTTTGGTTGAGTTTGTTCATTGGTTTTGTTGGTATATGTATTTGTTTTGGGCTACTTGGTCCAGGGAAGAGAAGTGGGAGAATATCTTAAGGTCTTGTTATTATTATCCAATGGCTAGATCTGGTCACATTGTCCTGTCCAGCTGGAATGGGATTGGGAAATGCAGTTCTCCTGCCCCGAAGGGAGAACCTGATATTCATGAATGAAATAATCATCTTCAAATTGAAATCCTTAGAAGAAGAAACAATGGTGAGAAGGAAATGATGTCCCCAATTAGGGCCAACACTGAGAAAGAATTTTTCTAATTATTCTAATTAGCTTTAGTCCAATTATACCATGTGCTACTAAAAGGATTTGCCTTGGGGATTGCTAATTCATTTTCAGCAGCTATTGAGTAACTGTTTGGAGGAGAAGAAGGTTAAGAGAAATGGAGAAGGGTGAGCGTAATTCCTTTTCTAGAAAGTCATAGGAAATGGAGTTCATAAACTATAAATTGGTGGAGTATTGCAGGGGTTGTTTACGGAAAGCGAGGTCCACAGACAGGTGCTTGTCTGCAGAATGTTACTCCTTCACATGATAAAATAAATACAGAAATAGAGAGTGAGCACTTAGAAACTTTTGTAGACATTTATCAGATAATTTTTACATTTATCAAATCTAGTAATTTTAAAATATTTAAAAATACTAAAATTTTATAAATGCACTTATATTTTCATATCTTTGCTGTTTATGTGATTTCACTTTTCTAGTGAACAATTTTTATCATATTTTACAAAAGCTTGTCTATGATAGATTGAAAATTAAAAACAAAAACGAAAGCAGAGTACCCCTTGCGGCTCAGCAGGTTAAGAACCTGACATAGTTTCTGTGAGGCTTCAGATTTGAACCCTGGCCTTGCTCAGCTCAGTGGGTTAAGGATCCATTGTTGCTGCAAGCTGTAGCATTAGCTCGAAGATACTGCTTGGATCCAGTGTTTCTGTGGAAGGAAAACAGGTAATTAAAGCAGCTGCAGCTCTGATTCTACTCCTAGACACGGAACTTCCATATGCTGCAGATGAGGCTGTAAAAAGAAAAAAAAATTTTTTTAAATTAAAAACAACCCTAGACTTGTTCATTACTACAGCTGGTTTGTGAAGCACTGGTTTGAACATTTACTGAAAGAAAATAAGAACTGGGAATTGACCTGTGTTGATACACTAAGATAGAAACTCATATATCTTCACATATTTTTCTTTTCAATGACTGATCGAGTAATGTTGGAGAAACACAGTACATTTAGGACAGGTGGGTTTTTGGCACATGACCTTTTTGGAAAAAACCATTGAAATATGAGCTAAGTACTGGTTTTATTAAGTAGGTTATGACTTAAATGATCATAACAAAAAGCTCCGGTTTGCGAATTAGGGTCCACCTCACATTTGATGATGTATCCCAGATCCTTTCTACATTTTTAATCACCTGGTTTTCTTTCCTTTTTTTTAAATGATTTTTATTTTTTCCATCCTAGCTGGTTTATAGTGGTCTGACAATTTTCTCCTGTACAGCAAGGGGACCCAGTCACACATGCATACATATACATTCTTTTCCCCACATTATCATGCTCCATCATAAGTGACTAGATATAGTTCTCAAGGCTACACAGCAGGATCTCATTGCTTATCCATTCCAAAGGCAATAGTTTGCATCTATTAACTC
This sequence comes from Catagonus wagneri, assembly GCA_004024745.2. Classification (NCBI taxonomy): domain Eukaryota; kingdom Metazoa; phylum Chordata; class Mammalia; order Artiodactyla; family Tayassuidae; genus Catagonus; species Catagonus wagneri. Next base: position 2,844,860 of record PVHT021183585.1, read on the forward strand.
CAAATTCCCAGTCCATTCCGCTCCCTCCCCCTTAATCACCGATTTTTCAATGGTACCTTTCCACCAGGTCTGAGATGTGGAGGATGGGACATTAAAGAAAATTTTTAACATTTAAAGGAAAAGATAGGGGAAGCCTATGTCAAGCATATGGAATAAAGCACACATATTTCAACTGATAGAATTAACTTTGTAATTTGACTATCAAAATAAAGTAATCTTAGACTGCATTGTTAGAAGATCGATTGGCCTGTCAATTTATATTCCATTTTTCTACCAAATTGGATAAAATCGGTTTACTATCTGCATATCTATAAAAGTACAAAGAAACTATTGAAATAAGTTCAATACATTTTATTACACATTGCTGTCTTGTAGGAGGTAGGTCTAAAATGTATTTCAGAGCTATCTAATGACCAGAACAGAAAGAGAAGTAAGAATTATGAATTAAAAAAAAGGAAAGCTTTTTCCAGGAAAAAAACCCAAACTTTTCCTGGAAAGTCACAGTTTCTGTGTCCCCACAAAAAGGAATTGTGTGATATAGTGGTCAATGTCCACTACCAACTATGTGACATAAATGTACTATTGAGTTTGTATGTCTTCTGGCTGTACCTTTGGTAGTCTGTCTTGATCAGAATGGAACCAATGCACCAAAAGTAGCTTCTTGCGTTTTAGTAGCATGTTGTTTAGTCTCCACGTATTTGTATTTTTGGCCATTTTTTTCTTGTTGTTGATTTCCAGTCGTACAGCATTGTGTTCAGAGAAGATGCTTGAAATGATTTCAATTTTCTTAAAGTCACTGAGGCTTGATTTGTAACCCAGGATGTGATCAATCTTAGAGAATGTTCCATGCGCACTTGAGAAGAATGTGTATTCTGTTGCTTTTGGATGGAATGTCCTATAAATATCTATTAAGTCCATCTGATCTAATGCTTCATTCAGGGCCTGTGTTTCCT